>JANSVA010000218.1:29207809-29225101 GCA_025504915.1 Erythroxylum reticulatum
TGTCTTCCGATGAGAAGAAGAAGTTTTGTGAGTTTGTAAAGCAGGTGAAGTTTCCAGATGGTTATGCATCTAATATAGATATTGTGTTATTGTTGATGAAAGGAAGATTTCTGGACTTAAGTCTCATGATTGTCATATACTGTTACAAAGCATTCTTCCATTAGGCATCCATGCCATTTTGAATAAATATATGATAGGTGTTTTAATAGAGTTAGGGGACTTCTTTCGTCAAATTTGAAGATGAAGTTTGAATAAGGATGATGTACAAAAGATGTGTCATAAGATAACTTTAATCTTATGCAAACTTGAAATGATATACCCACCGACATTCTTCGATGTCATGGTACATTTGGATATTCATTTGCCAAATGAAGCCTTACTTAGTAGACCAGTTACTTATAGATGGATGTATCTAATTGAGAGCTATTTTTTAAATTTATCCTCTCACTCTTAAAAGTTAACTAAATAGTGGCCTATCTAATTATGGATAATCATTTGTTAAGATTCCTATGTACATTAAAGGTATTTGTTAGAAATAAAGCATGTCCAGAAGGGTTGTTGAAACGTATATTATTGAAGAATGCATGACATTCTATTCAATGTATCTAAAAGCATTTGAAACTAACTTCAATGTGGCAGAGTGAATTAATGATATGGTTGATGGTAGTGACATATCAGTGTTCTTTCAATAATGTAAGCCGATTAGTATTGGTAAAATAATTGCTCTTCCTAAAAATGAGCTAGAGATTGCACATTGGTATGTGCTTATGAATTATCATGAGATTAGGCCCTTTATTGAGTAAGCTTTTCTAACCTATCATGAAATTAAGATATTTAATAAGTAGAGATATTTCATATAATTTTGATTGAATTTTTAATGATCCATGGTGAGCACATAGATGAGTTGAGGCAACGAAGTCCATTATATGTTAAAAGGAGACATAGAAAACAATTTTCTTCATGGTTAAAGCATCGGGTGAGAAGAAGGTTTGTACATGGTGTACACTAATAATTATATATTATTAACTAATTTTCATTTCTTGTTATAGATGACGACATTAACTACCTCCCGTAAAGGAGATATCTTTGAGTCTTTGTATGCATTAGCATATGAACCTCATAGTTTGGTGCAGAAGTATACTGTATACAATATAAATGGCATGTGATTTTGTACTGAAGCCCGTGATCTGCATAAGATTACACAAAATAGTTGTGTTGCAGTGTTAGGAAATTATGGGGATGATAATATTACATTTTATGGGCTGCTGACATATATTATCAGGATTGAATATGTTAAGGGTAAAAGTGTTGTGCTTTTCAAATGCAAATGGTACGATCTTGAAAATTCGAACATGATAATGGCATTGTAAAAAGCATCAACGAAACTAAGTTTTGGTTCAAGGATAACCCATTTATTTTGGCAAACCAAGTGAAGCAAGTTTTTTTATGTAGAAGATTTGTTACTCGGTTTAAATTGGCAGATTGTGCAAAAATTTAAAGTTAGATCTGCGTATGATATCCCTTTGCATGGTAATGAAGAAGGTTCAAATGACATTGAGGAGTCTTATGAAGTTCTAATGGAAGTCAAGGAATGTTCCTTAGAGTTTTTAGATCGAAATGATATTACATTTGATGCAATAAATAATATTGTATTGAATTCCGAGTAACATTTTAATGATGATTTAGATGACTTAGAGACAAACCATAGTGAGAATGAATGTGATATTATATTCGAGGAGTCCACCGACGACGACCATGAATAAATTATTATTATGTAATTGAACCTTTGTTGTTTTATCTTCATTCTTGTATGCAAATTTGAAGAGAATATTGACTTATTCCTTTTTAATATTTAACCTTTTGCGTTTGGTCCAAATCTTTTCCTTCTGATTTAGTTTGGCTTAAGAATGTTTATTTAGGAATGCTCCTACAGTTGGCGTTTGTGTTTGTTTTAGTTAAGTAGTAATTAAAATCAAAGATCCAACGGACGAGTATTATTCTGATATTAGTTAACTTTCTAAAAGTCCACTTTAAGTGCTAATATTTAAAGGAACTTAATCATATAACAAGCTAGTTAGGCAGGCTACTAAGTCTTGATGAAAATATAAACAAACTCAAAAGAATTGTATTTGCTAAGATATTCTTTGAAACATATTTGAATATAAAATTTCCATATTCTATAAGGATAGTGAACTAAATGAGGCCAGAATACTGGTTGAAGACTTAATCAAAGTTTCATATATTTTGAAAGTAATAAAGAAATATCAAAAGTTAGGGATGCATAAAGATAAAGAGATCCTGAGCAAAAATAAGGTTGGTAACTCTAAACGGATTGTGGATATAAGCTTCTTACCTTCAAATTCCTTGAACTGACCAACTGTATACTCATCAATAGCATCAACCATGTAGAGGATTTCATAACCCTTCTTCTTCAACTTCTCAAGGAACTTATCTGCAGTGTGCAATGTATAGGTCCTCTTTATCTGCTTTCCTACATCATATAATTGGATTGTCCCTTTACTTCCATATGTAGATAAAACTTAAATGCCACCAATATTTATTCACTCTCTTCACTTCATATAGATCCACTTTATGTTTATGAATTTTGTTCCTATGGCCCTTTATCTGTAACTATTAATAAATTTAAAAGTGAAAATTATTGTTACTTTTCAAGTTGTTTTGCCTAAGGATTCAAGAGATCCTTCAGCTATGGTGCCATTTCCAGTGGAGTAATATCTGGAGGTAATTAGTCTTTGTGACAGTATACTGATACTTGATTCAGGAAGCATATAATTATGTTGTTACATTGTTAATGCCTATTTCCTTAACTTTATATATACATAGCTTTAAAATTCTTAAGTTGTTTGCACATTATCTAGTGTTCTGGATGCTTTTAGGTCAAATATTCATACTTGGATGTTGTTCAGAGGACTGTGCTGGTATTAGAGAAGTATTTTACACTTTTAAATTCATCAATAGTTAAGGATAAAGGGCTATAGTAATTGGAGTTACTTGTGAATATATTTAAGAGAATTGAACTTTGTTTTACTTGTTGACAAGATTGAGGTTAAGAATATCTAGATGAAAACTTTACGTCTCATACATAAAAGTAAGAGTAAAAAGATATGCTAAAAATAATCAAAGATATGGAAAGTTAAAGAGATCCAGAGTGTAGAAATGAGTTTGTTTGAATAACAAAACCAACGTCCAAAATTGTTAACTACTGTGGCTATTTTGATCTAGTTTTAGTAGCTTACATACTTTTGTTTTAAACTTTGCTACTACAACTATTTTGAATCTGTATGTAAACAATTTTATAGTAGCAACTTTCCCATATTTTCAACTTGTTTGTTGCTGTACTGTGAACAATTTTTAAACCTCTTTCAAACTTGTTTTAAAAACTTTGCAACGGCATATACATCTTTTTTCAAATCTTTCTTTTATAAATAGATGTATAGGACTTGTAGCAAAATTTTTCAGTTCATATTTTTTTTAAGTTCAACATTGGTATCAGAGCTTTAGTTGGTCTTATAGGATCTGCAGAAAAATTTTCCAGTTCATATTTTTTCCTTTATTTTAAAACTTGGGTTGGGCTAAAAATGTTGAACTTGTTTTGTCATTAGAACAATAGGGTCATCTCCCTATACTGAGCAGTGACCTAAAGAGTCTAATAGGGAATGGCAAATCAACATTGTTTTACTTTGATAATTGGAACAAATTGGGTCATCTCTATATACTTCCCAACTATAACTATCAAAACATTCTAGTTAGCACATTTCTCATAGAAAATAAAACCTAGATACTAAATATAGTAACCAAGAAACTCAAACCTGCATAAATCTATTTTGAATTACATATAGACCATACAGAGGTTTGATAGAAATTTGATAGAGTCAGGGTTAATGTATTCTACTTTAAAATGTCGAGGGCTAACTTAGTACCATAAATAATGATGAGTCAAATTAAACCTTTTATGAAACCTTAGGATGTGAATATGTGTCCATTTTCATTTACACTTGCTCTTTATATATTGTGATTCTTTAGCCTAAGAAATCATAACTCATAGAACACTAATAAGAGCACAAAAAATCTAAAACTTGTTCTCTATACAAGACAACTTGTGTTCTATACAAGAAAGCTAAATGAAATTCTAATACTACTTGAACATTGAACAAGTTTATTAATCTCTCCAGTCCAGGGACAGACTTAACAAAAAATCTAAATAAGATAACCACCTACTAGTTGATAAAATATTTAACTGGATTGGTCCTACTTTAGATGCTAAAATAGTTGATCAACTTCTCTCCACTGGAATGAGGAGTAAATGAAATTTACGATTAACATGTTGCACATCCCTTTCAACATATCTGCTTTGTTTACCTCATCAATTTATTATATAATGAAGTTTTCTTTGATTTTATAAAAAGCTAGGATGCTTATAACTCGAATTAATTAGGATGTTTACTAGCTTTCTCTATTGTTAATAAAAATTCTTTCATTTTCCAAAAAAAAGGATCTAATATGTTTACAATTTCATTTCTATTGGTTTTAAATAAAGGCATTATTGTTTCTATAGGATGGTAAATGCTTTAGATGATAATGATTGAAAATAAAGATGAAGTACTGATTTGTACTACCTTCAACTTCAAGATTGGTTTTGTGTACTTAGTTTGTGATGAATGAGTTTATACGAAGCTTAAAAAACTTTATTCACAACTTGTAAAGGTTATAAGAATACCATTACCCAATAGAAAAAACTTTGGCTCAATAAAAACCATAGCAGACATTCTTACATTTAATATCACGATTATGTAAAGATAACCACCATTCATAATAGATAAGTTATATGCTTACCTTAAAATGGTAATACCATCATTATGTACAAAGAATATCATGTCTCATTTAAAACTATACCAAGCCTTTATAATGCCACTCTTATGTTTAAAAAATATCACCATACATACGTAACAGATAAGTCACATCTTCATCTTAAAATAGGAATAACATTACTCAGTATAAAGAAAACCATGCTTCGGTTAAAAATATGGCAAACCTTCATATATTCAATACCATACTTACATACCAAAAAATACCACTACTTATACATAACAGATAAGTCACATTGTTTACCTTAAAATGACAAAGAATACCATATCTTAATTAAAACTACACCAGGTCTTCATACATCCAGCATCATCTATATATAATAGATAAATCAGATGTTCACCTTAAAATGGAAATATTATTACTTATTATAAAGAATATCATATCTCAGTTAAAATTATACCAAGCCTTCATACATCTAATACTACATTGATGTTCAAAAAATGTCACCACCTATACATAACAGATAAGGCACACATTCACCGTTAAATGAGAATACTATTACATAGCACAAAGAATAAGTTAGATATCTATATATAATTCAACTTACTGTTACATTACTTTGTTGAAAACTGGTTAGTCTTTTAGTTTCTTCATAGTATTGTGTACAAGCTTTTTCTCTTTGTTTAAATAAGGCCTGTACATATGATTCTGAACAGTAAGAAGCATATTGATGTAGTATAGTGAAGTACAAGATCTGATTCTATAGTGATGCAGTATAGAAAATAAGGTTGTGAAGAGTAACAAGCATATTGATGTCTGATGTTGATAGATTTTCGTACTTATTTTATTTCCATTGTGAATTGACTTGTTAATGATGTATAGATTGTTGGTTGAATTAGGATCTGATTTCATTATAGTTTTATACAGTTCATGTACCCTTGGTAGCTTGGGATTTTATTCCAATTAGGAAGATAAGAGTTTGGTTCCTGTGCTTCAATTGTTATAACTTTTTAGATTTAAACATGCATTTACCATTAGAAGCTGCACTCTGCTGTTTATTTTTCCTTGTTTTACTGGTCTTGCTGTTTATTTTTTTGTATTGTTATTTTGTCCACAAAGGGAATTATTTTTATATCTATGATGGTTGGATTTCATCTACATGTAAAAAGCATGGACCTAAAAAATGTTGCAATGAAGCAACCATTTCTGTTTTCCCTATTGGATAAAATTGTTGAATGAGCATATCATCAGTGCTTGGACCTGCTTAGGCGACATTGCCTAGACATGGAACATATATAAGTTACTAAAAAGAGCTGCTATAAACTAAAAGAACATTCACTAGCCTTGTTGTTTTTCTGATTCAAATATAAATGACCTCAACAAGAATTAGTCTTATGGATGAGTAGGGCAAGTGTGGATAGTTCATTGCATGAAGTTGGCATGGGTTGTTTTTCTATTATTAAGGAGTTGAATTCTGTCTATTTCACTAAAGGATAAAGTTGACAGTTTCTTTAGGAAATAAATTGAAGGATGCAACTTTCTGTTATTATTTCACTTAGGTACTATAGAGTTATAGAGATATAGACAGGCTTGGACTATTTCAAAATGTAATTCTCTTTTTCTATTAATTACATTTGATATGAGACTGCAAAAAGTCGATATTTTTATTTGTTAGACTAGTATGGTTGTCAGTTTTTGCTATTTGCTCCTCTCTAATGGATATATAGTCTCTAAAACCACATTTTGGGTTTCTTCGTCATATCATCTCATTTTCAGGTTTTATAACCTTTCAGTAGTGAACATGCGTGTGACTAGTATGATTGTCAGTTTTTACTGTTTTCTTTAAATATGGTTGATGAATATTACTTTGAAATCTAATGTCGAATTAAATGCAAGTGATTCACATGGGACTTGGTCTACCCAAGAAGAAGAATAAGGATGCACCAAGCAGTTTAGTACCGACACAATTGCAGTCGCGGTACTATCAACTTCTTGGAAGTGTAGCTAATAAGCCATCTTCTCATACATAGCCACAAGATCACACACCTGCACCTTGTGAGCTACACAGCTAGAAGATCACACACCTGCACCTTGTGAGCTACACAGTTAGAAGATCACACACCTACACCTTGCGAGCCTACTCCAATACTAAGAGATGTCATATATGCACCTATTACTCATCCTAAAGATAAGTATGAACAACTTTTAAATATGTGACGCAATATTAGTTCTCTATCAACTTCTCAATAGATGCCTCCAGCTTCTAATAATCAGACACATATAAATGGCACTATTCTTCCCAGTGTTAGTGCTACCTCTGCAAGCGCTGTAGGTATGATCTTTCACATCACATTGGTGAAATTTATTAAGTTTAATTATTTTGTTTATCTAACCAGTTAAGAGTATGTTATGTGCTAATTGTAAAATATTCCTTTGCTATTTTAGGATCCATGACTGATCTAAAAAAATAAGGGGTATCACAAAAGGACACGGATTGGAAAATATTAATAAGGCGATAGGTAAGAGAAAGGAGATAGAGATCCCCTTACTGAAGGACGACCAACTAACTCCGTACAGCCTGCTAAATTATCAAGTGAGATTGGTGTGGTATCCTGAACTTCCTTACCTGTAAGAACAAAATGGAAAAAAATAACTAATGAGGAGTTGGACATTGCATTTGATAAGTTAAACATAAATATTATAAAACTATCTAATTTGTACATGTTTTCCATATGCCTAAAGCTTTGACCAATAATTTATAACTTTTTGCAGCAAAAGCTGGAAGTAAAGGGAATGAGGACTGACAATGAAGTACATGCTACTGTGAAGAAGTTTCTTAATTTAAGGTCTAAATATAAAAGATTTCATTTAAAAAATCATTTTACCAAGCACGGAAAGGATGTTAAGCCCCATAATGTCACAATGGCGGAGTGGATGGATTTATGCGAATATTGGGAGCAATCAGCTAGAAAGGTTAGTTTATTTAATGAAAAAACTTAATTTCACCTTTTTGACAAGTGATTATATTTTGGTATTTATGAATTGTGATTAATAGATGTTATAACCTTTTTTGTTGCGTGTACGATTAGGAAAAATGTCAAAAAGCCAAATTGGCTAGGAGTCAGGTCAAAGGTCGACCAAACTCTGGCTCCAAGGTCTTTGTAGTGATATGGCTTGAGATTGTGAGTTATTATCTTCTTAATTATATTTTACTTTGATTGACATTTCAAAATTTATAATAAATATTACTAGTAATATATTTCTATACAACAGAGTGACAAAGATGGAGAAGAGTGTGATCGGAAGAAGCTAAGATATCACCCTCATTATGATGAAAGTAAAGGTTAATGGACAACTACCGAATGCAGGGAAAAATGGGTGAGTATATAGTTCATTTATAGATATTTCTTAAATAAGACTGTGTATATATATAATTCTTACTCTTTCAGGAATTAATGTGTAAGGAATTGTTAGATTCAATAGAATAAGGTCATTCGATGATAGTGGATGAGGTGTGCGACAAAGTCTGAGGCACTAGATCAGATTACGTTGTTGGCATGAGACTTAAGCCTCGACCATAAGGCAAGACTTTGGTCAAAAAGAGACTTGAACTAGAGGACTCGAAGAAGTTTAATCAGAGGTTACAGTCTCAAGTCGATGAATTAAATAAAAAAGTTGAACAAATGGAGGATCGATTAACTACTGAAGTCGAACAACAAAAAAAGCTCTTGGAACTTTTATGTTCTATACATAATATTCATTTAGATTAGATATATGTACTTTTATTGAAATATTAAACACTTATGACGTATTGTTTATATTAATTACTCCATTATCACACGTTTGGAAATTGCAATTAAATAATAAATTGTCTGCACGTATAAAATTCTTGTTATACATGAATAATTATTAAAATGATTGATATACTAAAAAAATGAAGAATTATTAAATAAATAAAATTCATAAATAATATTAAATAGTTATTAAATAAATAAGATTTTAAAAAATTTGTTATTTAAAAATGATTATTAAAATTCATAAATTATGAAATTAAAAATATTTTAGGAAAGTAAAAATTTAAAATAAAAATTAATTATTAAATTTGAAAAATTATTAAATTAAAATAATTTTCGGAAGAATGAAAAATAATAACTATTTCGTGACGTTTTTTATAGCCTTCTGTGACGTATTCAAAATGTCACCAAATGTTAGAGATTCTATGACGTTTTTAAAATTTCATGGATTGTTACATATTCCACGACGTTTGTATGGAACATCGCCGATCCTTTCAAATTCTACGATGTTTTAAAAACGTCGTGGAATGTTACAGATTTCATAACGTTAATAAAAAACATCACGAAATTTATAACATTCTGCGACATTTTTTATAAACATCGCTGAAAGACCAAACTTTTAGTGACGTTTTTATAAATGTCACCAAATGTCTGTGTTTTTCGTGACGTTTTACCTAAAATGTTGTAGAAACTTTTTGCCTATATCACATTCCGTGACATTTTTTGTGACATTTTTTAAAACGTTTCAAATAGTTTTTTGCGATGTTTTTGTACATTCTGTGATGTTTTAAAAACGTCATAAAATGCCATGTTTTCTTATAGTGAGCCTTGCTGCATTGAACTATATCGAAGAAAAATGCACTCGGTGGCATGAAAGTCAAATTTATGGTAAGAATACTATCTAAGATAAGGATAACAACTGCAGCCAAATGTTTTAAGATAGAGATAGTTTGGTGTTTATTATACAACTTCTTAAATGGTGAGATATTGTTGAGTCTTGGAGATGGAAGGTTATTAATAAGGAAGGGTAGCTGTAGAGAAGGCTTCAAACTAATAGGTAGGGGGCATGTGAGCATGAGATAAGAGAGCTATACTTGTTTCAGTGATATGTTGATGTTTCCTTTCAAAAACACCATTTTATTGGTAAGTGTGAGGATAACTAAAGTGTGGTTGTATCCAATGTTATGTGAGGTAAGGTAATAGGGCTTTGTATTCCCCTCCCATATTAGTGTGATGAGCTTTGATTTTTATGTTCAATTGAAGTTCAATATTAGCTTTGAATTTATTAAAAATTGATAGTGCATCTGATTTTAGTTTTAGGGGATAAAACCAGGTGAACCTGTTGACGTAGTATTTATGTCCTTTAGTTGTGAGATGTAGAGAAGGTCCCTAAATATTTAAATATATGGGAACTAATGGATTTTGAGTTGTTATGTCATGTGTTTGAAAGGGTAATTTATGCAATTTTCCTTATTTACATGCATCACAAAAGGACAATTTGTTTAGATTAATATTGAACTTCATTGAATCCAGAATTTGTTTCAATACACTATTGGAAGGGTGTCCTAGTTTAGCATGCCAAACATCAACATTCTTTTGTGCTAAATTTGCCTCATAGTGGTTAACTTTTGAAAAATAAAAATTTGTGTATTTTTAAAAAAGGGAATCACTAGACTTAAGAGCAGTATGTGTTTGTATGATTAGCATGGTTTTGTTTTATGGTGTGGTAGCTTCAAGGATGTATAGGCCATCCTGAAGCACTCCCTTGAGCAAAACCTTCCCTATTACCTTATCCATAAACAAACAATTAAAATTAGTAAACTCAATAGTAATCTCGTTATCTTTGGTAAGTTTAGATATGCTCAGTAAATTTTTGATTATATTTGGAACATGCAAGATTTGTTTCAGTTCAAGAGGTGCATGTATATTGTCTTGAAATGTATATGAGATGAGCCTACATTAGCAATAGATAGAGAATTATCATTACCAACAGTAAGTTGGCCCTTACCACCATACTCTAAGCTGATTGAAATATTATTAAGTTCTACTGTTACATGATTTATAACCCCACTATCTACAAACTATGTACTATCATTGACTGCTTCAGAAGAGGGATAGTCTTGTTGATTAAGGGCTAAGTAAGATTAGGGGTGACTTTGTGCATTGTTCTATGTAGTTTAATGAGTGGAGTTATTCTATTTCCATGACTGTGTAGTATTGCCTTTCCATGATATATCAAACTATTTGTGACATTTTAATGCCTCATATCCAGAGTTATGGTAAAGTTAATAGAAAACTCGATTCCCATTCCATCTACCTCCACTTTTATAACCTCCTTTGCCTCTAAACCCCCCACCTCTTCCACCTCGATTGTTCTATTTTTAGTTATTATTGTTGTAAGTTACAAAGTTAGCAATATGTGATAAAATATATGTCTGTGTAATTGTATTCAATTTTTCTATCCTTATTTCATGCATCATGGGAGAGTATTGTAATTCTTGTAGAGTTAAAGTTTTTATGGACTACATTAAATAAACCACAATAGGGTCATATTCATAATCAAGGCCATTGAAGGCACTTAATATTAGTTAATATTCTATGATGGCATGCCCTATAACTTGGAGTGAATCTCTTATGGTTTTAATTTTCTGTATATATTCGAATTTATGGTGTATGATCCCTTTTTAATTATTGAGAGTTGATGTTTTAGTTACAAGGATCTAACCATAGAAGTTTGACCATAAAGACTCTCCAAAATTTTCCATATTATTAGGATAAGTTAGAATGGTTTACCTATCCTATCACTTCTCTAATAGTTGATAGCAACCAACATAACAACAATTGATCTGTTCTGCATCATGCTTTGTAATTTAGGTTTTTGGTGGCTTAATTTGTGTCTGTAGTGATGAACTGAGAGGAGGTGCAGTGGTGATGAAACTTTTAATCTCAAGAGCTCTTATGGCTAAGAACTCGTTCTCTCCATTTGATAATGTTTTGCATGTCAAGCTTAATAGGAACATTAAAGTTTAGGGTCTTTGCTAAGACAAGAAAATCAAGAGAATGGGTGGAAGATTGTGAAGCATTTTGGCTAATAACTGATAAGACAAAGCTTGGATCCATTGATGTTAGTCATAGATTAGCTTTGATACCATGAAAACATTTATGAAAGGAATTGTTATTTTATTTCATATCCATTATTATTTATGGACACTTGGACAATGAATTTTAATCATATAATAATAACATAAATAAATCAATTGTTGTGATGAATTTTATTGAAACAAAAAATGAGACAGCTCATATTAGGTATGTTAGGTGCTGGCAATTGGTTAAGGTGAATTATTCACTAACTGTAGGTGTTTCCTTGTATTTCCTAAACCATCTATTTTATTTCATGATGATTTAGCTTGATTTTGTATTTTAGGCCCAAAGTGTAAAACCTAACTTGAATCTAAGTCCGGACCCTTTGTACCTTCTTATCTTACAATAATAAATGTGTTTTAGGCTTTAGTGTATGTTTTTAAAGTGTTTTTATAGTGTGTTTTTAACTATTTTCTTAGGTGATAATCATATTTTTAGGATTTATATTTATGTTCTTGTTAGTTTTTTAGTGTGTTTTGTTTGATTTTTGTTGATTAGGTCAAGAATGTGATCTTAATTGTATGTTTTGGGGATGTTTAACGTGTTTAATGATGAGTGGAGATAGGAAACTTGAAGAAAAGATGAAGGAGATAGAGAATAAGATTTGGCATGATCGTGCATAATAGATGATCGTGTAGGAAGACAGCAGCAGCTTTGGTGAAGCGATGCACGATATGACAAGCCGTGCACGACCGTGCACCATGCATGATCATGAAACTGTTAGAATTCGAAGTCATAAGTTTTTATATGTTTTATGTTTTTATGCTATTTTTAGAACAAAAACAAGTGTGAAAATCCTAAAAAGAACCTTAAGAGGCTCAAAAGTATAAAAAAAGGAAAAGAAAAGCATCAAAGAGGTGACTGGAAACTCCAAAAAATAGATTTAAAAGAGGAAATTCTAGAACATCACAAGTTACAAAATTTTCCAACTTAAGGTGAAAGAAGAGAAGACATTTATAATTCAAACCTATTTTCTTTTCTTTTCCTTCCTTGTTATTGAATGTTAATGATGAATCAATTTTGCTATATGTTGGATATGGATTGCTAAGCATTCTTTATGGATTACTCTTGAATTATTTTTTAAACTTTTACATTCTTAATTTAATAGAATATACTTTATGATGTTTATTGTTTTATATTCAATTTGAATTGAGAGATTAGATTGAATTATTTATGTTGTATTGTGCAACAAGATCTAGTACCATAATAGACATATAAACATCAAATTAATGTTAATAAAAAAGAAATCTTAAATTTTTATTCGTTAACCATAAGATTGCTTCAAATCTAATAGGATAGTTAGGAAGAGCTTCTATAAATTGAAAGGTCACAATTCAATTTCTATCTATTTAAATTTGGATTGCTTGGTTAGATCTCAAGAGAGGATAATCATAATTATTGGATATCTACAGTCCAATATGAGTAAATCAATAAGGTGAAGTGAAAACAAATCATAATAGAAGTAATTCTGAAGTTTTCATCATTAATTAATCAACTTTTTCACTACTTCTTTCATCATTCAATCATTAATTCTTCTATTTTTTAGTTCAGTTCTTAGTTACTCATCATATTGTTTACCTTGAAAAAGGTATCTAAAAATTTTTATGTGACTAATATAATCCTCATGCGAATGAAACTTCTAATACTATAAGATACAATTTGTATACTTGTGGTAAAGAAAGTTTTTAAAAATAAATTGTAACAAGTTTTTTGGGATCGTTTCTAGGGGTTGATTAGTTAACATCTAGTGCAGTTTGAGTTACTTTCATTTGAGTATTTTTAATATTTTTATTATATTATTGCAGGTGCGTGAACACAATGGCAACTAGGAGTTTAAGAAAACTCTTAGATAAGCAGGTTACTGACATCACCAAGCAAGAGAGGGTGATTCGAGAAGTAAGACACTAGGAAGCTATAGAGACATCAATGGTAGAAGAAAGAAACCAAGGAGGATAACAAAAAACCTTTATGGAGTTTAAGAGTTCATGTCAATGAAAATCAACAAAGGATTACAAAACCACTAGTGCAAGCTAATACTTATAAGATTAAACTAGCTCTATTTAACATCCTACAAATTAATGTCCAGTTTTATGGATAGGCCAATAAGGATCCTAATGCTCATTTGGAAAATTTATTGGAGATATATGGCATATTTAGGTATAATGGATTATCAGAGGATTCAGTTAAGATGAGGCTATTCTTATTTATGTTTAAAAATCAAGCTAAATGTCACTGAAATCTCTTAACTCGGAAAATGTGACAACATTGTAGCAATTGGTGTAGGTCTTTTTAACTAAGTACTTTCACTTAACAAAGACTACAAGGATCTTAAAGGCAATAACAAATTTCCAAAAAAGTGAAGGGGAATCACTATATAAAGTGTAGGAAAGATTTAAGGAGTTGCAAAGGAGATGCCCACACCATTACTTACCTAAAGAGTTACTTTTGCAAAAGTTTTACATCGGAATAAATCCACACACTCGACGTACCATTGATGCAGTATTTAGAGGTTCATTAATGGGGAAGATAGTTAATGTTTATATGATTTTTTGGAAGAGATGGCAAAAAAGGTTGTCTATAGATGTTAAAAAGGAATAAGCTGCTAATCAACTTTTAGAGATTATAAGGAACTTCTTGTTGTGGATTCAATGATAGCTACCTACTGAAGTAACAACGATAGCCAAATAATTAAAAAATAGCTAAGCCACTTCTTCCAACTCATTTAAGGCAATATGAAACAGATGTGAATTATGCAATCAAGAAGTTCATGTTACAACTGATTACTTTCTAATGGATCACAATAGCATGGAGCAGCTCAACTATGTGGGACCTTAACTTAATCAGATAGGTAATAACCCTTCTTTTAATAATTATAATCCTAAGTGGAAGAACCAGCCAAAATTTTCTTAGTCTAATAATGCAAGGAATCAAATGAGAGCTTAAGACACGCCAAAATTTTAGTAAGATAAGCTTGGTTCATTAGAATAAAATATGAATAAGTTAGTAGATGTGCTAAATTTCAAATTCATGGTCCAAGATGAGAGTCAAAAGAGGATGGAAGATAAGTTCAATCAAATTGCAAAGAATTATGAATCTTTCATCCATAATGTGGAGGTTTAAGTGGGCTAATTACCTAATGCATGATCTATAAGAAATTTGGTGAGTTTCTCGAGCAGTATGGAATCCAATCTAAAGGGGCATTTGACATCCCTTCCATGTAGAAGTGGGAAGGAGTTGGAAGAATCAACTAAGAATAAGGTCAAGTCCCTGCAAGATGTAAACCAAGAGAAGGTGGACAAAAGGAAAAGGAGGAATTTCCAAATGTCCCTCCCCCTGCATATGCACTGAAGATCCCATTTTCACAAAGTTTAAAGAAGAATTAAACGGATGTGCAATTTTCAAAGTTTGTAGAGAAGGCAAAGAAATTACAAATCAACTCATCTTTTGTGGAAGCTTTATAGAACATGCCTAAGTACACGAAGTTTCTCAAGGATATACTATTAAAAAAGAAAACTTGGTAGGACAATCAAATGATCTCCTTGATGGATAGTTACAAGACTAAAATTACTTACCACATGCCTTCAAAATTGAAGAATCCATGGAGTTTCACTTTACCCTATGTAATTGGTAATTTAGAATTTATAAAATGTTTATATGATTTAGGTACAAATATTAATCTTATGCCTTTATTTGTTTCAAGAAATTGGGGCTAAGAGATGTGACATTGCCTTCCATGCTCATTTAGTTAGTGCATCAATCAATCAAGAAGTGATTTGATATGGTGGAGGACGTGATAGTTAAGATGGACAAATTCATTGTCTTGATGGATTTTTTAGTGTTATATTTTGAAAAGGATCATAATTGTTCACTAATTCTTGGTAGACCGTTGATAAATATAAGAAGAGCATTATTAGATGTACATAAAGGGAAACTAATTCCTTGAATTAGCAATGAACAAGTTGAGTTTGAAGTCTTAAAGAATCCAAAGGAGGACAATTCTTGCATAAAGATTGATATAGTGGATGATTGTATAAAAGATCAAAAACAGAGCCATGTAGAAGAAGTTATAGTTGAGTAAGTAAAAGATGAAGGAGAATTATTGAAGGAGTTGGGTGACAAATTAACACAAGAGATCTTTGTGAGAACTGAAGCACCCATACCATCCTTCCTTGAGAAACCACCCACTCTTAAGTTGATTACCCACACATTTTAGGAAAACCATTCTAGGTGAGGGTCATAAGTTACAGACAAGAGAACATTTTAAACTCTAACATTTATACCAAAATCTATGTTGAACCTCAATGTTTATGAGCATTCAAGTTGAACCCTAGCATTTACAAAACATTCAAACCAAACCTTACTTGGACAGAAAATTTGATGGAGACTAAGTTAAATACCAAGTGACATTTTTTAACGTGGATTTTTAGTGGAATCTACTTTTTATTTTTTAAATAAAAGTAGGTCCTACTAATATGCAAAAGGTCACCATTTTGAAAGTCACCATCTTACTTCGTCGACCATAACCTAAAATCTTAAATCTTAATCTCCAGATTTCTCTCCTTCTATACATACACATACATATATAAATATATATGTCGCACCCATTTTCTCTTACACAAGTCTCTCCATATATATATATCAGTTGTGGTCATGTGTGATATATAAAATGCATTCTTTACTCATATAAAACATATCTAATTGATTCAGAGACAGTAATTATCAAAGAGAGTAGAGAGCGAGAGGACTGAGAGAGAGAGCAAAAAGGAGGGCCTTTCTTGGCCTCTTTTCTTTGTATACCATCTTCAGAGGTCAAGTTCTTTCTTCTAGAATAATCTTGTTTCAAGTTTGTCAGACATCAACCAATCTAGCGGACGATTTCATCTCTCTGTGGAAACTAACGAAAACCTTGTTCTATATCTGATGGAATCTGACGACGGTCCACAAGATTCATATTGGAACACTGGCACATCTTTTGGTGAGACTTTCTCTTGATAATCGTACTGGCTGCCTGAAACTTATTAATGAAGAGGGTCACTTCATGAAGAACATTTACAACTACTCGTCAATGGCAGAAGGAAACAAAACTAATATCATATGCCGAGCTTCTCTTGACAGTGATGGTGTGTTCAGGTTGTATTCTCATTGGCGTGATAGATGGCAAACTCAAGACAATTTCTCTGGGCGGCTATAGCTAATGGTGTTGGAATCCTACTGAGATCGAATCAAGGACGCAGTGGAAAATAAAAAATTTTTTGGATTCCGAGCAGATACCAATAATTGATTAAACTTGAATAAAAAACAAATCCAATTTATAAATCGTACCTTGTTCGCTTTTCGAAGAAAAACTGTGAATCTTATTCTCTAATTGATCAATCACAAGCTATTTAATTGTCCAGCCTCTGATGGTATCCACAGAGCAATTCCAAACTGTCTTTGGAGGAAGAAGACAAAAATGCTAGCTTTCATAAAGCTCTCCCTTTAAATAGAAAAATCAAGATAGTCTTTTATTAAAATTAAAACTCCTTAATTA
>JANSVA010000218.1:29235841-29247455 GCA_025504915.1 Erythroxylum reticulatum
GGACGAACGATCTCAACCCAATCTTCTTGTTTTCTTAACCAAGACAAAAATGTCACATGATTATACACAAAAATTGTAATCTTAGATGCGAGTGATGCAAGAATAGAAATACGACCCATACTACCAATATCTTTCAAAATAAGATTTATACAATGAGCATTGCATAGAGACCAATAAATATGCCCATACTTTGATTATAATAAGTACCCAGCTAATATATAATTAGCTGCATTATATGTAAAAAATACACAACATTTTTTGGTCCAACCCACTCGATAATTAGCACTTTTTACTATGTCAAAAGCATCAACAGACTTGATAAAAGTTGTTTCAATATTACAATAAACCAAGAAATTTATCAAGATTCTTTGTCTTTGATCAGTCCACTCATTTGTTATAATAGTGCATCCTGTTGATTCCCGACTAGATTTACATGTATCCACAACTAATTGGCATTCCCTTTTTAAATCTTAAAGTAAAGGCATATGTAACTCATAATAAGATGGTACCTTAAATCCTGGACTTATTGCTATTGTAGCATCAGCATCAATTGCTTCTTTAAAATATGGTAAATTTAAAGCATTTAAAGGAATACATGAATGATAGAACTATCTAGCCCTTGCTTTTTTACATCGTAAAACAACATCCTTATCAACCATAAAACTTTTTAGACTAGGTTGAGAATCAGGAATAGTTTTTAGAGAAAAATAAGGGTCTTTGTCAACAGTAGCTTTTTTTTTCTTTATCTAATACTTGTAGTATTTCATCATCTCCAAAAGATATATCATGAGCCTCTTTATTTTTCTTCTTTTTTACTTGTTACTGCAAATATTTTCCAATCATATCACGTACATCAAGTAGTATTTTTTTGCAAGAAGCAATATTACCCTTAATACTAGCAAGATGTTCTTTTATTCTAAAAATTCTTCTCTGATTAAATATTCTACTGCAAAATATACAGTTATATTGGATATTCCCATCAGATGCTTGAGAAGAAGAAAAATAATTCCATACTAAATCGGACTTACCACAAGTAGATGATGATTTCATATTTTCCATTATGATTTAACCTAAAAAATATTAAAAAATGAGTGTATCTTGCGAGATTGTCATTGGATTCTCCTTCCTCCAAGAGTTTACAACATAGTAAATAACTCGCACAAGATAGTTGGTTTACCTTTCAATTGGTTTTTTGTGTGGCACTCATATAGGTATTTAGGTTATATTAGGATTAAAAGAGAAGGCAAGAGGAAACGGCGGAGAATAGATTTTTATTGTATTTTTTATTTTTTAAATAAGTTTATTTATATATAGGAGAACTAAACTGAACTGAATCGGACTGGATCGTTCGATTTGATCAGAAAAGTTTAAACCAACTGATTTTATACATAGAGATTATTAGGTGAAACCAAACTGAATTACTGATTGGTTCAAACTTTTTTTGATCGCATTGAATGATCCGATCTAATTTTTAAAACCTTGATTATTTAAGACGCGGAAGATTCTAGTAAGTGAAAACTTTGATAAGCGAAAACTAGTGCCAAAAGTTTGTTTATTGCTATTGTCCTTGGGCGATCATGGGCCTCATCCTTCGGCTATGGGCAATCAGAAGACTTGGGGTTCAAAATCACCGAGCCCGTGAACCCAAAGTGGCAATTTTTGTCCCCAGTGAACTAGGGTTTAAGGGAGTATTTGTAAGTGAAGCGAAGAAGTGATCGGACTCGGGAGAGCGAATCGGAATGAGGTGGCTAGGCGGCGGCAATCTTGGGTTAATACATGTAAAAGGTACAGTACTGAGGTACTTCTCCAGAAAACGAGCAGAGAATTTGAGGAAGATAAATCCTAGGGTTCCTTTTCCTGATGCTGCTTCCATGGCTCGATCTCTTTACCAGATCGTTAAGGATCATGGTCCTCTAACTGTTTCCAATGCCTGGAATCATGCTAAGGTCATATATCTCTCTCTCAATTTTGGGTGTGTCTATTTTGGTGGGATCATAGTGATTTACTTTCAGTTAACTGGATGTGGACGATTATCATCCGTAAGATTATGGATTTCTCTTGAAATACCTTCTCAAGTTAGATACTCTGACTCACGGTTTTGGAAATCTGTGATAATCGTTTGCTACTTGTCACGCAATTTTTTTAAATTTATACGATGCACAAGTATGATAATAAGAAAATTAAAATTGAGTATGCTTCACATTTACTTCGTCTAACATATGTATTAGTTCTTATGTTTTGTGATATTTCATAACAGGAAGCTAACATTAGTGGGTTAAACAGCAAATCTCACATGAAGATAATGCTTAAATGGATGAGGGGAAGGAAGGCGCTTAAGCTGTTGTGCAACCATATTGGCTCAAACAAGAAGTTTCTCTACTGTGCTTTGATTGATGAACGCCGGACCGATCAAAGGAAAACTCCGTCAGAACTGAATCTTCAAACAGAGAAACCTTCAATGAAGGAAAAAATTCAACACAAGTAAAGACTTGTTAGGCCTCTCTAGCCATTGTGCAAGACTTTTGTGTGATTTGGTGCAACATTTGGTTGGATGGAGCCATCACACTTCACTGTTGCCGTAGGATTTTGATAAATGCACGAATTTTGTTTGGCCTTGTACTAGCCTCAAGAGAGCATGTTAGTAGATTTTGGAACGATCTGGGGGTTTTATTGCTGAAGAATACATCAATAACACAAAGTTGTTGAAGAAACTCTTTGATTGCAGTGTTATCCACCTCACAACTATTTTTTTAAATTTATCTTAGTTGGAATAGGGTTAAATTAAATTATAATTACTATATTTAACTTTATCAAAATATTTTTATAAGTTTATTAAATATTTTTAAATATATGGGTCAATAATAGCATTAAAATAATATTATTTATGTCATGTCAACAATAATGTAGCATCTTGTCTCGTAGAATTCAATTTAAATATTTCTTAAACGATAAGGTTTAATCTGAACATTTAAAACATTAAGGTTTAATTTATCATCTTTACGGTCAAGTTTGCCCTTTTAGAGCCTTTTTTGGTAACAGGTATTTATGCAAGTATGCAGGACTAGTGGTCACATTTAATTGAAGGAGCAACTTTTCTTGTTCACATTGTTATTTGTGGGAGTGTGATCAATGCTTAACCCTCATTTTTCAATTTAATTAGTTCAGTTGATTTGAAATAAGGCTTTATCACTGTTGTCATGAAATGAAGGTTGAATTATTTGGATTGATTGAAAATTAGACCTTATGATCATTTATATTTGACCAAGACCATTCATGCAATTGTAGTGCTTTTGGTGAATTTCATCAAATAACCTTTAATTTTAGGGACTTTAAGTATTAATCAACCAATAAAACAACCAAAGTGAAGTCAATTTGATTCCTGAACTAAGTTTGATTTACAAATGACTTTTTAAAATAGTCTCATTAATCACTTTTAGTTAGCCAGGGTGATGTGAATGCAAAAAACAACATGTAGATTGAGTTCCATGACTAATATCAAGTAGGTACAAAAGCTAAAATTAGTTATAAGGTTGAATAAGAGCTTTGAAAACTTTGAAATATTAATCCTCCTCATTCATGTGAAGTTCCATGGCACTATTTAGGGATATGTGAAGCATTATAACCTTTTCGAATGACTTTTCATAAGATTGTGTGAAGCATTATAACCTTTCATAATGAAAATTTGAACCATGCGAGGATTTATACCTCTTCGAATTGTGATTTTTAATTAATTAGTCTTATGGCTTTCATATGTGATGTGGTTGTTAAAGTTACTGTTTAATGTTATGTGATCATTAAGCTTATATTTGGTTTTTATCTTTTGAACTTAACTTTTTGATGTGCTATGATCACTGGCCTTATTTGTGATTGTTATTTTAGGTTAGAGACGCTTTGGTTATGTGTAATGGCTTGCGAATGAGAATAGTGGTTTTCAAGCTCGTTTTGTGCTTGTACAGTCTTTATGTGTGGTTTATTATGAAGTTAATTTTGGCATTGAAATTTGGAAGCATAATTTGTGTATAAGAAATAAGGGATTTAAAAAGACTCCTGAAACCTAAGAGTAAGAGTGGGTATTATTTTTTATTTATCTAATTTTTATTGAATTTATTTTATAATTTTGTTGTTATATAGAGTTGTTAAATTAGTTTCTTGAGACTTCAATTGCAGCCTGTAGGAAAGGCTACGTTCTTGCACTCCACCATATGAAGAGGTGACTTCATCAATGATTTAGTTAAGAATTATATTAGTAACTATCAAATGTATGAAAATCATTTTTGTAAGAATGAGCATTTTTTGGCAAAAGGTTTATACATAGTTTTTTTTTTAATTTAAAAAAAATTTCATTGACTATAGTAAACTATATACAACTTCAAAAGAAGGATTCCCTGCTACAATCCATAGTTACACACTTCAATGGCTGTAGTTAAACCCAGATAAGTTACATAAATAAGGAGATGACTAAAGCCTCTATCGTGAATGCATACGAGGGGAAAGTTTTGGCGATAACCAGAGATCTAATCTTATTGACTATGCTAGCCGCTAAATAGGCAAAAAGTGCTCCCGTCTATATATCTGTCTATTCCTTTCCATCCATATGTTGTATATTGAATAAATAGAAAAACTGTTGAAGATGATTCCATCGTCCCTAAGGATAGTGGAAACTTGAGTTACCCATGCAAGTGGATCATCCTAAACATACAGACAGTGGGAAGCCCCGAGCGTATGAAGCAAGTGAATCCAGATAGTTATTGGAAAACAAGTAAAAAAATAATGTTTCCTATTTTCAGGTACCATTATACATAACAAATAGATAGGGTCAAGGCTCCCATGCCAGTGGTCTTTGATGCTTAAGCGATTCTTGATGGCCAAATACTCCTCTTCTATACTATTTTATACCAAGAGACAAAAGGAGCTACCACTTGGAGGTTGGAGTAGCACAATTTATTTATGAAACTGCCGCTAGAGTGGGGCTGCCAGATAATTGAGTCCAGAGCGCTATTGAGAGTAAGTCTTGGCAAATATTGAGAGATGGTATTAAAGTGTCTGAAATTGCCTGACCATTGTCCATTAGAAATAAGGGAAGAGACCTTGGCGTTTAATGGGAGTTGAAGCCATAAGTGCGCAAGCTCAGTTCATCATATTAGAGGGATACTGTCCAATTATCATACCAGACTCAGATATCGTAACCATTTCCAAGTTGATAGAAAATGAAGGAGTAAATAATGTATTAGATTTTCAACATGTGTGAAAAATCCGATGAGTAGCTTCTATTAATGGTGAGTTGCCAAAAATTTTGAGTTAAGAGGTAAGCTTTGTGGATCCATTTAATCCACAAGGTAGTTTTATCCTTGAATAGCCACCAAAATTTCTGGCATAGGAACACATTCTGCAATAACGTAGTCGACAATATGCCTAAGCCTCTATTCTTCTTTGGCATGGTTACGTCATCCCATTTCACTTTCGCTTTCTTGGCATTGTCTAGAGATCCTAACCATAGGAAGGCTTTCCTGGTCCAATTCAGCTCCTTGATTACCTTTCGCGAGAGGATCAAATGATTAATCCAATGGATTTACAGATTACTAAATACAGACATAGTAAGAGTGACTCGTGCAGCCATGGAGAGGAATTTATTCTGCCAAGCAAGTGTTTTTGCTTTGTAACGTTTTAAAAGGGGAATGTAATCAGAATATGTGAGTTTGGCATGAGAAATAGGAACTCCCAAATAAGTGGAAGGTAGAACATGGAGCTCCATGCTAAGGGTTTCTGCCAGCTCCAAAAGAATCCGAACATTTGAGGAGCAATATGTACAACTTTTCTAAAGATTGATGTTCAAACTTGACCAGCTGGAGAAGTGAAAAAATATGTTTTGAAAGATAGTGATAGAGCACATATCAACCCCAAACAGCAGCAATAAGTCATCCGTAAACAACAGGTGTGTGAGTTTAAATGAACTGCACTGATAATGGTACCTGAATCTGCCATTATGCTGTAGTAACTTCTCAATCATTTTAAACGAGCCTTCCATAACTAGTACAAAGAGGTAAGGGGATAATGGATTCCCTTGCCTAATCTCTCACACACATTTTATAGGTTTCATAGGACTACCATTGATAAGGACACTCACAGAGGAGGAATAGAGACACATCATGATCCAGTTTCGGTATTGTAAATGGAATTCTAAGGCATCTAAGCAAACATTAATAAAATCCAAGTTGATCGTGTCATAGGCCTTATAGAAGTTGATTTTCCATATGCAGCTTTTAAGATGTTTCCTTCATTGGTAATCCTTAAGTAGTTCTTGGATAAGTAAGATATTGTCTCCAATGGATCTTCCTTCGATGAAAGCGCTTTGGTTGCGTGCAGTATTTTGCTATAATAAAAGTGATATAATTAGTAGGAGAGGATAACTCCTTAATAACTAATTCTTTCCTTGCAATTATTTGATATGGATTGCTACATATTTCTAATCTTTTATATTTTTATCATAATATGAACATGTTTGTGGTCTTTAAAGCGAAAATATATAGTTTTGGGTTACAAGCCTTAGACTTTTTGCAATCTTTGTGCAATATATGGTATAAAAAGGGGAAGACCTCTAGACATGATGATAAGTGGCATCTAGAAGTGAAGATAGCCTTTCAGTTCAATTTATTTTAGTTTAATGAGTCTAAATTGATGCCTACTTATGTATGATTTTACATATGAAAAACTTGTAGACATTTTTTGACAATTTAACTTATGAATTTGATTTCAAATTAATATAATTTATGATATATGTTGTTATATATTGTGAATTTAATAGTTTTGATATATTTACATTAAGTTGTTTCCTGATTTATATTTTAGACATTGAATTGTGTAATCAAACATACCACATTATGTTTAATATTTTATTTATTAAAATATGTATGTTTATAATTGGTTGCCTGTTGTTTTTATTAAGTTATAAATGACTTAAGCTTCCTCACTTTATTCGGACAATGATCTTGGGTGTTATTTAGTTTTTCAAATATAAATCACTTTAGCTCCATCCATATATGATGAAAGGCAAGCATAAACTCACCATTGAGTCACCTTTGAAATCTTAGATAACTATAGCATTTTCAGTAGCTTTCTAAATATGTCTTTCGTCGTGTAGCTAAAAATGCATTTTGAACCTCAATGTTTACAAGAGAGTATAGAACAAACCCTATGTTGGGTAGCCATAGGTCCATGAATCTCATGCATGGCTATGTAGTGGAAGCATTCGAATCAAAATTCCAACCCCAAGACATCCCCAAAAAATCCAGATTCATATGTATATAATAGATAGAATTGAAAGAACATGTAATTAAAATTGTGCACCTTAAAGACAACTCCTCCTTTCTTACTTCTTTTTCTTGTTTGGGTTGTTACAAACACTAAACACCTTCCTTGGCCTCTTGAGAGCGCTAAAAGATGGAGAATAACAGTGTGTAAAGGTGGTTAGAGCACCAAACAAGCTGAATTCAAGTAGATGCTCAATCGAGAGTTAGATTATAATCAAGTTACATGCAATTAAACTCATCCAATAATTGCATAAAATTGCATGAACAAACCTTAAGATCACTCCTCTCAACCTCCAGAACTCTTATGGACCTTTAACCTCTCAATGGAGAGTGTTTTTTGGTTGAATTTTGTTGTTTGTACATAAATGAAGAACTCACTTATGTACCACCTGTCATAAAGTGGGTCACGATCGTGACTTACTTAAAATGATAGCTATGCACGCTTTATTTTTTATCCGTTCTTATATGCATGTGACTCTTAGGTTTCCAATTATTTTGGGCACTTGAATTAACTCTTAATCTAAGCATATCATGAATGATTTCACTTGAATTAATTCTTAATCCAAGCAAATCATGAAGGGTTTTATGATGTCAATTTACTAGAACATAAGTGAATTAACACATGACCTTTTTGATAGTTAATTATCAAACTTATGAACCTTTCCATAGACAATTACAATTCATCCCTTCACGATCCTATACCTCCCTTGGTTCGAAGTATATGCTATGTATCAACTCCTATAAGACTGACTACATCATATCTAATCCAAGTGATATTAGTTCTTATCCTGGGGATCTCATTACTCTATGTATCATTGAAGATTCTCTTCATGACATATAACTTCTTTAGCTAGAGACTCTCAAGTAATGACCCTAACAATAGGTCGTAAGTATCATCTACTTTTATCAGGAGTGGTGAATCCTTTATTGGCTACCTAATTACCTACGAATACTGATAATTGTACCCAATCACCACCCTATGAGCGACCTCGTCTTGAGGCAACAAGGAATGGTGTCAAAGCACAAGATCAATATTCAAGATATCCTTGAGTACCTCAAGTTGATAGATATTTGCACCATTATTATGATGAGTATAATCACTGACATTTGATAGATCATCCATATGATAATCTCATAGTGGGTCATTCGATATACTTGCTACTCTTAGTAAGCATTCACATGTTAACTCTAAACATCTCGTGCTTACAGTTTATGAGATCCACTGTTTGATCAAATTAAGGAGTATAACATATGCTAGTTTATTCGGATTAATAATGTCCTTTCTCATTAATCTTATGACTAGGGATAATTTAGATACTAACGTAATTACACATAATAGGAATCTCATTATTATAATCTCATCATGATTTCCTTCATGCTATCTTTTGTATCATGAACTTCATTAATTCGACTTAAGATTGACATCAATTGATAAATAAATGAGCATCAAATTAATGAAAATTGTCTTTCGTTTTATTAATGAAAATAAAGTTTTTACAAAAGTGCTAACCTCGATTACCTTTAGAGCACTACTCTAACACCCTAATATGTCAAAGCATTCAAATTGTAAAATTGAATCCCAACATTTTCCAAAAGTTTAAAATAGACCCTAAATGGATGAAAAATTTAATAAGGTTAACTTTCCATTAGTTAAATGCCACATTAATATTGACGTGACATTATTTTAAATAAAAATAGGGCCTATTGACACATGACAAGTGGGACCTACTATTTAAAATATATAAATATAGGTCCTATTGCCACATGGTGAAATGTGTAAACAGTGGCTCCATGCCATCAAATTATAAGGCCCACTTTTTGATTAATTTTAAAAAATGAATTATGTGAAAGTGGTGACATGACATTATATAATTCATTAAAAATTTAGTAATGTATTAAAAAGATAATTATCTATTCTCTTGAAGTCATAAAGTGCATATGCTTTGTATAGTAAAAGGAAGAAAGCGAAGAAGCATATTGTTTATATAATGTTGAGTAAGTTTTAATCTTTTAAAATTCTCAATATTTCGCAGGTGCATGAGTCGTATACATAGTATTTGAGGTGTCAATCCTAATTAGTGAATTACTTGAATCCTAATTTGTCTAAGGCCTAAAAGTGTAATTAAAATGAAAACAAAAATGAGCAAAAAATTAAGCAATTGAATATGGATTGATTGAAAGTGAATTTGTAAAATTAACACAAAGAAATCAAAATTGAGCACAACCAATTAACAATTGAAAATTCACACAAGGAAGATTAACCAATTATGAGAGAAGGGGATTTATGCTATCGTCTAATGTTAACTTAATCACTTTTGAGTTAATTTGGTATCAATCCTAGACTTTTGAAGGGTGGATTAGTCTCTTTCAAGTTATAATCATTAAACCCTAAATCATAACTAATTTAATTATAGAATTTGCAATCTCTCAATTAACAAAAAGCTCATACATCCAATTAGATCTTAAGCAATCTAATAGATAACTGGGTCCTAGATCTCTCTTCGTAAACTTACCGATTTGATTGTTTGTGTCATCTATTAGATTGTTTAACTCTTATTACCCAATCTAATCATTTTGCTATTGGTTCACGCTCTCGATTTATTACTGAAGCATGCATATATGACAAACAATCATAATACCCAAGTCATTAACATCAAAAGCAATTAAATTAACATTGATTCAAGAACAAATCCCTAAAAGAGTTTAGAACATCCTTAGCAACATATTCAACATCCTCAAACCTAAAGCATACATTAAGAAGAAATGAATAACAACAGTAAACAGAAAATAAATTGAGATGGCTGGGTGAGAATGGTTGGACAACAACTGGCTGAAACTCTCTTTCTCTTCTCTCCTTCTCTCCCTCTTCCTTGTGTTCTTTCTCAAGACGGTAAATGATACTTGCTTTTAGGGTTTCTTTCTTTTTCTTTTATAGTCTTTTTCCATTTAGGGTAAAAACTAGGTTTTACTAGGGCCTAAATGTCCAAAATAACCCTTTAAAAGTTGAGTTCGGAAGTAGTCCTCACATCTTTGTCATTGCACTTACCACGATCATGGCCTGTCATACAAACTTCTGTCACGATCGTGGCCATCGTGGCTCTTGTTGCTCCTCAAAACTTTCTCCAAATCTTGTCCAGCCTTCTTTTAATCTCAAATACTAACAAACTCATCAAAACACCTCAAACTCATAAATTTAAAGCCTAATATCATGCTTCAACGCATATATCACTAAAAACATAAACACATAATCACATAACCACAATTATAAACCTAAACATGTACAAATAATCTAATTAACAACTAAAATCATATTAAATTACCCACTAAAACATAATACAACCTATAACTATCATATAATAAATGAAAATAATCAAAATGTCACTAGTGAGAATGATACATATTAACAATTTATTAAACTCACTGAAATCTTTCTACTTGCTAATCATTTGAATTTTAAAGTAGAGTTATTTTAATTTGTAGCAATTTCATTTTAAGTGAAGAATTAAAATAGTAATTACAAGAATGGATTCTTTTATAATCTCATTGTATTTAAATTATTGATTTATGTATTTATTTAAATTCATTTGTGTTTTGAAAGTTATATTTAAACTATGTGAAATGCATAATAATTATATGTATTTCCATACATAATGATTATATATTTTTTGAAAAAATAAATTTAAAAAATGTGTAATTGTAATTACATGTTTTTTACCTAGTAAAATTGAATTTTTTGCTTTATTTTTAGCAAATGATTATGTAAATAAATTTGTAAATTTTGTTCATTAACAATAGGTATAAATAATTACAATAGTTATTCCTTTACTTAAGTAATACAAAGTTATTCCTTTATTTAAGTTGGTATGCTAACTTTAGCCCCTACAAGCTATACAAGGGAGATTATGTAATTTTAGTATTTTTGTGTTGGGACCCGATCCGGAGACCGGATCCCAACCGGAACACGGAAACAAAAACGGATCGAAAAGAAAATCAAACAGAATGGACGACAACACGAATCGACTCATATAGCGAAACAAAGCGAAACAAACACGAATTGGAAACAAAAGAGGCAACATATCGGAAATGAATCGAAACGGAAACATAAGACAATCGAAAGCGAATCGAGTCGGAAGATCGGATAACAAAATGCGAAACAAAAGCGAAAGTATCGAAGCAAAACGAAACGAATTAAAAGCGAAACGAATGGCCCCTAATTCGAAGCAATCAAATGGATCAATCAAATCATAGAGCGGAAACACATCAAAAGCGGATCCGACATCCGAAAACGTGTATCTTAGAAAACCATC
>JANSVA010000218.1:29247555-29260005 GCA_025504915.1 Erythroxylum reticulatum
ACATCTATACCATAACATATACACAATAACACTCATTTCTTTTCAATTATTATTTCTGACTTCCACTTAAAAATCGGAGTCCAACATTTTGATTTTTATATACTTTATTATTATACTAAGTGAGGTCTTAACTTATAGTTTTGATAATAATAAAATATATTATTATTAATGAATTTAATTTATTAACACTAATAGTTTTATTATAATATAATCAAGTAATACGTGAAAGAAAAAGTTTAATGCAAAAATAAAGTAAGCAAATGAGTTATTAAATAAACTGAACAATTAAAAAATAGAAAAAATGAACACAGTTAAGTACATATGCATATCAAGTGAAGAATAAAAAATAAGGAGGAATTAAACATCTCAGGATTTAAATAAATTATACATCAAAGAAACCAAATGGGTCTACGAGAATCTCTTGCCTTTGGATAAAGCTCTAGCCATGAAACTCTTGCCATGTTGAGCTTTTGCACTTTTGTAAGGGCCTAATATATACCTTAGAAGCATTATACTATGTCTAGGATGTATTAATAAGTGAACATAAAGAATTAAATGTATCTAAGCATAATAAGGGACATAATGGTAATTAAGTTAAAAGATAGGTGTAAATTGGTAATTTCATCATTTAGGCATGGACATGAATAATTATATGTGAGTTATTGACTAGAATGAAATCAATTAAGGACTTCGTATGCCAATGAGGGAATTAAAGGAAGAAGGACCAAATATGTAATTTTGCCAAAAATCAACATATGGGCTAATGAGATTGAAACATGTGTGTGATACTAGAAACTTCTTAAAGTGGGGAGTAGAAGAGTGGGGAGAGGGACGTGTATGGAGTGTTTTAACCCTAGAATTTTCTCTTTCAATTCCTTTTTCATTCCATCTCCTTAATCACATCATTTTGCATGAGGAATCAAGCTAATCCTAGGTGAAAATAATGGTAAAAGTTTGAGATTTTTCTTCTCATCTTCATCTTTCTTGCTTTGCTCATGAAGAGCTAGAATTATAAGGTTGGATATGGGATTAAGATATGTATTTTTGGTGTTATAGTTGGTTAATCAAGCAAAGCCTAAGGGAAGAGAAGGAAGAGTAATAAAAGAAGAGCTAATTGACAAATTTTAAGGTTTAAGACTACACTTAGTTTAATATCTCTTTTTGTGTATGTTTGAATGGATAAAAAGATTCATTTAGATGTGAAATGGTTTTTGGGATGATGCTTTGGTGTTATTTTGATGTTATCTTGTATAAAATTGGTTGAATATAACAAGAGAGTATCGTGTAGTGGAATTCTGTCTAGGGATTATTAAACTAGTCACATTGTTTGGGTCATAACTCATCCTACAAACCTCTTAATTGGGTGATTTCAGTTGCATATCAAAACTAAGACATAGAAATAGAAGTCTATAGAAGATACTCTGACTTATTTCTAGATTTCTGACATCGAAAATTAAGATCGAAAATGGTGACCTTAAACTGCCCCTGTTTTTAAGTAGCTTGTCATATTTGGTCTATATCTCATAATTTAGATGTCTATATGGCTTGATTTTTTTGTGATTTGAAAACTAGAAACATAGACACAAATATAAAGAAATCAAAAAACCTAATTCTAACTTTTTATATATTAAATTTTCAGAACAAGTTGAGGAATGAATTATAGGCAGGGAACACGACGGGAAGGAAATTCCACTATTTTGAGTTTATTTTCATTTCTAATTTTTACCGAATTATATCCAAACCTTTTTGAATATGTATGAAACTTTTCATAACACCTAGAAATAAATGAAATAGGACTTATCTTATGTATATTGGGTAACTAAATAATGGAATTTAAGATTGACCATAATACATACTAAAGAAAATTTACATGTACATAAATGATTTGTATACATATTTATCATTCATATGTGTATGGTATGATTATACAATTATGATTTTGATACCCTTCTAATGTGGTAAGTTATGACTCACATTTATGAATGCAAATACAGATTTTATGACTTGAAATGTGTATCATATGATTTGTCAATACGTGAATTATGAAATTGGAAAATGGTTAAAGGAAATGTTATAATGCCTGCACTATTATCTTGGAGGTGGATAGATAGGCATACTTATATTATTTTAGTACAGCTGCTATAGTTTGATACCAATGGTGTTTTCATTTCAAGGCTATATGGTTTTCACAGTTTGATGCCTTTTGGTATCCACGATTTGATACTTTCAAGTATCCACAGTTTTAATATCTTTGTATATCCACAGCTCCTGTTATCCACACCCATGGGAATGTGCAGGTCTAATATAGGAAGTAAAGTAAATAGTTATAAATAAGAAATACAACATGATAACATATATAATTTTTATTGATGTGCATTTGCATTTGTATTGATAATTTATATCAATGAGCGTTGAACATTAATTTTTGGCTTATGAATGTGAATTTATGGTATATGAATAACATATTGAAGCATTTTTGTATTATATACTTTGTTTAAGTATGCCATCACTAATTATATGAGTTGTAATGTTTATGAATGTGTGTACTTAGAGGATGGTTGCTATGAGTGGTTATCTAAACTAAGTGTTTCTTCACTAAGCTTTCAAGCTTAGCACAAGTGTTAATCTATATAGGTCCACATATTAGGAGTGAGGTATAGGGGACATCTATAGGGACTAAGTCCAACAGCTAGACGTAAAATGTAACTTTGGAGAGTGTTTTGGTTTAAGATGATTGTATACGTAAAAGAATAAAGGAAATTGTATGTTTTCTTTTTGGATTGTCATGTAAATATAAAGATGTAATACTACTTTTAAATGATAATACAAATTTTGTAATATTTATATGTATATCATTGAATAGAAATATATGTACAAGAAATTGGTTGCCATGTATATGGGTGGTTGTAGATTCCGTATAGGGGTTGTTACAACTTCTGCATTGTGAATCTTAGTGTTTTCTATAATATCCCAAGTTTTTTTGTTCCCAACTCCTTATTTTTCTAGTAACTTTCCTACTCTTTGCTTTTTTTCTCTGATTTCTTCTTAGTCTTTCCTCTTTGCTCACATCCCACTCTTTAACTTATTTTATGGTCTTTCCCCTTCTTTTCCCACTCCCATGCACATTTATTCTCGCCAGTCCATCTGAATAGAATTTGTCCTCTAACTTTTTCTTTTAACCAATAGTCCTTAACCATGCTTTCTAATTCTGAAATCTTCCCACCTTTTTTACCCTCTTCTTCTTCATCTCCTAAGATTCCTTCACCTTCCAGAAATCCTTCTACCTCTTTACCAACTCCTTCACCCCCTCAAAATGCACCTGCTCACACTCTTGCGCTTCCTTTAGGTGCACCTAGGTGCAAGTGGTAGTAAACCATAATCTAGAGTCTAAACTCTCCTTCTGTCCCCCTAACCTAACCTTGGACCATCATGTTGTTTCCCCTCCTTTATCCATTCTTCATGCAGGAGTTGACAAATGGAAGTCTACACTTGCTTGATTCTTCCTGGATAGAAGAATTCCATTTCTTATCATGAAAAACTAGGATGCTACTAATTGGAATAATCTTGAACAATGAAGACATCTTCTTTTTTTGATTTAACTCACTTGATGCATTCAATGGTGTTATGGAAGTTGCACCATGGCATGTAAATAATAAATCCTTACTAGTGCAACCATGAAGGCTTAAACTCACCAACATTGCCCTTTTGATATGTATACTTGACATTCCTCTTGAGTATTGGACCACTAAAGGTCTTAGCTACCTTCCCAACTCAATTAGAAGACCTTAGTGTCTTGTTTAAGCTATTGCTAAGACCAAGAGGATAAACATTGCAAGAATATATATAATAGACGCTTAGAGAATTACCTGATGAAATATCCATAATGAGATCTAATGACAATAGAGGACAAAGTTAAAATTACCTATGCTTGGAGAACTCCTAATATGAAACCTAGATAGTTTTGGAAGCCTATAGGCATAATATTCTTATTTGGAAGTTGTGAGGAACTTGTGCAAGATGATCTTCACTCATTTCATCAATTAGATTCTTTTGTAGATGTCACAAGTTATGATAAAAACATCAAGAATTTTTCATGTTGTAAAATAAAAATTATTAAATAAAAATAAAAATAATAAATTTTAAATGGCAATATACTATTTTAAGAAATGTGTGAAAGGTTAAAAATTTATAAATTAAAAAATCTAATTAGAAAAAGTTTAATGCATGTGGAAGATAATTATAGTAACTATTAAAAAATGTGAACATATTATTTATTCTTACAAAATTTCTTAAATTTACAATAAATTTTTTAGTTTGAAGTCTAATCAATGTATGCATATAAAGATAATTATGATAATTTGCTTATAAGTACATTTTTTAATAACTATGATAATCTTCAATCCACGTTCACTTGTTTCTAAATTTTTTTCTAGCATTAATTTCCTAATAAATATTTCTTTAATAAAATAGGAATTAATTTCAACATGACATGCATGCTTTTCTTATTAAGAATTATTTTTATATTTATGTAAATATTGGTGCACTAAAACATTATGTTTGTTTTTTAAAATTTGAAATCAGTATATATAAACAGAGTTTCGCGTAGCACACCGTACCGGTGGGGTCAGTACAAGGTAGGGGTAATGTCTATCAAGTGTAAATACCGATCCGTATCGGCCTATTTCGTACCGTACCGGCTAATACTTATAGTATTTGTAATACTGACTGGTATCGAAAATTTTTAAAAATGTAAGGATATATTTGTAAAAAATTAAAAATTTCAACCTTAACCCTAAATGCACACATACACGCATTCTTTTGCTCTTCTCTGAGTAACCTATCTTTCATCTTATCTCCTCAACTCTCACTCACGCAGCTGTATACTTTCTTCACTGCAATTTGTATACTTGTAGTGAAGAAAGTTTTTTATTCAAAACTTCAACACCTTCAAGAAAGAAAGGTTTGCTTTCAAGCCCAAAGTTATTATATCACACTCCTATCCTAATCCAAAACTTGTTTAACGTTAAAAAAAGATTATTCCTTTTTATATTTAATAAACTCTTGACTAAAGTCAATGGATTTGCAAATACAATGATCAAAGGAATGACCATAACTTATTAGGGGGAAAAAAATATACATATATGAGGAAACTTCAATATGTCAGAGTTGGAAGCACTCATTAAGTGAGTGGGTTTTATCCCCTCATAGGAAGCATTAAAAGCTAAGTAAAAACTTAAAAACACTCATAGTATCTTTATATCTCAATATTAATGATGAATTATAACGAGAAGAAAAGAATGAGGCTTTGCTCAAATTGTCTCAAGTTATTGATGTCAATTACTCACTAATAATGCAAAGAACAAGAATAAGTTGGCTTTAAAAAGGGGATATAAACAAAAAGTTTCTTTTATAAATCAAAGGTAACTCTAAAGAATATGAATAGAATCATCTCTATTACAAATAAGGTTAAATTAAGATAGGGTAAAAGAGGAAGTTCATAGATAAGTAACTTCATTATCCTCTAAAACAATTGGTGCCCTTGCAAAAGTTTATTTTTCATTTAATAGCCTAATATCCTTCTTTTTTATTTCTACTCTTTAAATAGAGAATCTTATAAGGCACTTCTTTATAGACGATGTAGAGTCAACCCTCTTCAGTCTCATTTCAAATAAAGCTCCAAGTCCCAAAGATGCTTAGAGAACTTTAATTATCCATTCGTATGCCTAATCCATAAGATTCAAGCCCCTAACTCTATAAAGGACTACATAACTATTTCATGTTGTAACATCATTTATAAGATAATTGACAAAGTGATAGCTGAAACATTCAAGAACACACTTTTGAATTTAAATGATGGTACTAAGGAAAATTTTTTAGATGCAAGCAAATAGATGATAATAGTTTTTAGCTTAGGAACTCTTCCAAAATTAACATTCTAGGATCATTAAGGTAGCAAGGGGAATAAGGCAAGGTGGTCGCATTTCCACTTACTTGGTCACCCTAGCTATAGAGGTACTTAATAGATTGAACATGAAAGTAATAAGCCTTGAAAAGAAATTTCAAATTTAACTTATTATGTAAGGAGCAGGGATAATCATTATATTTGTGGATAATTTTATTTTCTTCTCAGGAGTTGATCTTGACTTTATAAGTACCCTTATGCCAAATTTATTTTGGAAGTTTTTAGGATTATCCATAAAGTAGCAAAAGTCTTAATTGCTTGTTCCAGTTCATGCTCAAGGGGTGTGATATTCGATTAGCTCTTGAAGTGGGTTAAAGGTATTTAAGCTTCCTTTTATCTATTTGGGAGTACCATCCTACTAAAGAGGACTTCTTGAGAATTATTAAGCAAATTATTAGGAGAATCTCTAACTAACGTAACAAAAGCTTATCAATAGGTAGAAGGATTCAATAGTCAAATTCAATCTTAAATGACTTATATACTTCACATATCATATACTAAATCTTATAATAAAATTGATTTTTCAACTAAGAGAAATTTAATGGAATGGTAAACATAACATTGATTTTTTTATTTGCTCATAGAGATGTAAAGAGAAGAAAGCAGTTACATTCCCTTCAAACAAAAAAACAAAGTTGGGCTTATTCTAAGGATTTTTGTGCTTTAAATGCATGCCAAAGTTGAGCTTATTCTTAGGATTTCTTCATTTTTTCATAAGCTATTGTGTAGATATTTTGCAAAGCTATAATTATAAAATGTTAAATACTTTGCAAAGCTATGTGATGGGATGTTACAAAGCAAGTTATACATGTATTTATTGTTAGGATTTAATCCTTTTAAACCAAATACAAATCAATGGGTTAAGTTATTATGTACAAACGTATATAACTTCCAATGTTATAAATCAAAATCAAATCTTGACATTCACTTATAATCAATGTTTTAAAAATTGGACCGGACATCGAACTGGTAGAAGGAAAACTTATAATAAATAAGAAGTAAAAGTTATAAGAATAAGTAAAAATAAAATATTTTATTGAAATAAAAATACACCAATGCCTATTATTATATAATGAATTAATAATAAATAAATAAAAGTCTAATATAAATATTAAAATAACAATAAAAATTAAAATTGTATTTCTGAAGGAGATTGCGTCTCATCATCGTCAAAAGCTCCAAATTCTCCAACGCTATTTAAAGATTTGTAAACTACGCTTTCGTCTAAAGTATTTGCATTAAAATTGTATTTCTAAAGGAGATTGTGTCTCATCATCGTCAAAAGCTCCAAATTCTCCAACGCTATTTAAAGATTCGTAAACCACGGTTTCGTCTAAAGTATTTGCATCAACTTCTTCTACTGCATTAAAATAAATTACAAATTAGTAATGTATGAAATTATTCGTAATTGTAAACTTATAATACAATATAATTTTAACTTAAATATGATCAAAATAAGATATGAATTGACCATTAGTAGATATTCTTAATTCATTTGTTGTGACAAATGCATTTTCTTCATAAAGCGTCTTGACAAGGCTTTACTTTATTTAAATTTTTGTGGACAAATTTGAACAGTTGCAAATGTTAGAATTCATTTAAATGTCTCAAAATATTAGAAATTAACTTATAATTTTATGAAATTATAGTTAAATTTGCAGCTTTTGCCTATAGAAGAAATATTGACCAAGATCTAGAGTTTCGCATTAACCAAGTATGTATATTTCTTTCATGTTTATTTATGAGCAACGAATATTTTATGAAATCATAATTAAGATAATAATTCAAAGTTTAATATGTTTATGTTTGTAAGTTTCATGAATGTACTTCAAAATGAGTATTGGTGGTGATGTTGCATGTAATCGAAAATAAGAGAGATAATGATTTTCAACTTAAATAAAATAGAGGATGTTGAGAAGAACTATGTGATTGGAGCATTTTGTAGGTGGCAATACGATTTATATAATGCTTCTAGCAAAATTATAGTAAGGTCACGAGAGATACTTGATATGTAAGAATTTTTTCTCATTTCTAAGGTCGAGCTTAGTACTTATATGAATTATTTATTCAATAAATAAATTATTCATTACAAAATTAGCTTCATAATTCTTACAAATTAATCCAATACCATCTGACTATAATTATAATCACTCATGTTGTAAACAAAGGCCCCTATTTTTTAATTTTCATTTACCAATTGATAAACACATGTTATAATAGCATTAAAATGATAATTTGGAATATGATTTTCTTTATCTTTCATATCTAAATTAATCTAAGTAAAATATATAAAAAATAAAATCAATTATAAATTTCTCATAAAAATTGAAATACTTCTCTAATATTTAAAATTTTTAAAAATTAATCCTTAATATTAATATTCATTTACAATATAAAATTTAATAATATCGAATTAATTCTTTTTATATAATAACAATAAAAGATATTATAATTAAGAATTATTTTACAAAGATCTATATTTAGTTTTAAGTTAAAAAAAGAAAGAGGTAAATACCAAATACCGAGAGTTTAAGAATGATACAAAGAGCTAGTGGCTTTGTACGGTCCAACCCGTAGATGGAACCGCAAAACTAGCGAGACAAAGCAGTTGTTAATGAAATCCAAGGTTTTAAAAACCGGACCAAACCGTTTGGTCCGACTGATAAAAGGTTGAACTGTCTAATTTTTATACATAGAGGTTATTAGGTGAAACCGAACTAGATCAATAATCGGTTCAAACTTTTTTCAATCGGTCCAGACGATCAGGTCCAATTTTTAAAACCTTGCTTATAATGTAAAGTCATTTTAACAAATATTTCTAATTTTAAAATTTGAAGTTAGTTTGGCAAAACTAAATTTAGGAATTTAATTGCACCTTATCATAAAGCTTAAGTATTTGCCTATACCTTTTTTCCTTATCTTAATTCTCATGCTTGCGGGTATGTAAATTTTATTATACTAATCTTATTTTAGTTTGCCATTTGTTTATTAACTACAATTGTTGACTAAGTGAAAAGTTTGGCTTTAGAATGCTAGACTACAAAAACAAATGCTGGAACCTTGGATTCTTTTACCGAATAAAACAAATTATCTCCATTGATTTTCATTTGCAGAAATATTATTTATTATTAATAAGAAAGATTTGAAATTTATTACATAGTTATGTAATATGTAGTATAAGCTTTATTACGTATCCCGAATCTATATGAAAGGATAAAAAACAAAGGTAATGTAGAATACCTGAATTTCAGTTCCATCTCTGATTCTGATGCTGATTTCGAGCTCCAAATGTTTTCAAATCTCCCAGGACCTTTACAGAAAGTGTTCACCGAGACACGGGCTAGGTCTTTCTATAGTTTCCTCAAAACATGAGCTCTCTTAACGGGTCAGAGAACTGTATGCTCGTGAATGATATGAGTAACTATAGGAGACCTTAAGGTTTATATAACTTTCATATCGGGCTTTCCCATCACAAGGCCGATATAGACCCAATCCACACTAATTGGGACCCATTTTTCACCCAAACTTTGAACATTAATTTAGATCATTTATTGGACTACTTTATTATCTTTATCTGGATAAAATTACGCAACTTAACCGATAACTTATTTAAAACCAAAAATGCAATTAATGTTGTCCAACCCTATGAGATAAAGACAAAATTGTCCCTAAGGACAAAAAAGTCTAACAATCTCCCTTTTAGACAAGCATTAATTGCAGTTGACTCTAGTTTAAAAATAGTTTAAAAACTCGATTAAGCCACGCTATTGTATTAGTCGACTAAGTTTTAAAACAAAAAAAATTTGATCCAAAGAAAATCAAAGTCCATCATTTTGTCCCACAAGGCTTTCAATACCGAAAAGTATCAGATGCATGTGTTATGTGTGACACAGATCCAATACAATCACAAATACCTAATATCTCACTAACATGAATGGGAAAATGGAGTGTGGCAAACTACGATGATACCTTTATGATCTAAATTGTATCATCTTCGTTTGTAGGTATCGATTTCTTCAACTTTATGCTAAACCGCATATGCTAAACTACATTAAAGAAATCATGTTTTCTCTCACCAAATGCTAAATAACATTAGAGAAAACCTTTATGTTCCCTAACTAAATGCTAAGCTGTATTAGAGATCCACCGGATCTAAGTGTATGAGTAGCGAGTACGTGATAACTATAGTATCCGCCCTACTATCGTCCGAAGGGTCAAAAGGCCCATTATTATCATAGACATGGTATTCCATTAACTTACCTGTTTGTGATTCCATTATTCTAGTGCCTTCTTCTTTATAGTAAAATCTTTAGCCCTAAAGTGGTTGAGATATTTTACTAAATAGCAATGAGGGGAACGAGCATGCAATATTTCTTTATAAGGATTATCCTACCTCAGTAGGGCAGCCCCTTACACAAATGTGCTCAAGGCTGAGTTCTTCAACTTTTAGATAATTAGGTAGATTAGTTCTGCTCTGCATTGACTTTTTTAAGTCCTTTAGGGTATAGTTATGCCTTTTGGCAACACATCATTTTGCTTAGAACTATTCGGCATAGTGAACTAAGTCAATATTCCAACTGACTCCATGTATTTGGCAAACGAACCTTTTAAAGTCCTGAAACATCATGCTTGCCATGATATTCTCCTCCACGGTCAAATTTGACTATCTTGATGAATTTTTCCAACTAGTTCTCAACCTTCAGTCTTTAAGCAAGAACATATGACTTTGACAGTAATAATCATCAAGAATTGTCACAATACTTTTAGAATTGCATAATGTAATTATATAAGGACTACCGAAATCATTATGTATCATGCTCAACAAGTTAGAAGCATGATTTGACCTCATTATCCTTATTAGTCAACTTACCGCTGCAATAGTCAACACATGTTTCCAGATCATCATAATCTATAATTGAGAAGTGCTTTTCTTGATCAATCTCTCAACCCTAGCTCTGGAAATGTGGCTTAAACTTTTTTGCCACACTATGTATGACTTCTCATACATCAAGTCCTTCATAGCTTGTTTAGCAAGATACGAAGAAGTATATATTTAATTCGGGGTAAGACACATTCTATATAAACAATATAACAAGAAAGTTGCACCTTTATGTTTTGCATTAAACAACAACTGTACAACAGAAGTATTAAATGCAAAATGTCAACCTTTAGTGTCCAAAACTGATCAAAAGATCACATATAAAATGTGTCATGTAAAAACCAAATGAACCTTATAATAAAGTTCAGTACGTACATCCCCTATAGATATTACTTCCACCTCTTTATTGCTGTGAATCATCAGTTCCTCTTTCCCTTTATTTGGCTTTATCTTGGATATGAACTACTACATTGTGGAAGCACCTTGATCAAATGTTCCACTAAATAGCCACTTATACTTAATGCGACTATCGCAAATTAGATTCATCATTGACAAGACAAAGGGTAACCTGATGGTCTCATTCTTTCCTTTAAACCTCATACTACATGTTTCTTTATGTCCTAGGGACCTTTACCAGAACTGGTTTGACCAACGCTAGCATGTGGAGAAGATTTGAACTTTCTACCTTTGAACTTAACGAGTTTCATCTTTGTCTTCCTTTAAGCTGCTTTGAGGACTATAGGAGTAGCAAAACTTGAGTTTCTCCACCTCATCAACACAATGGGATATCAAAGCATTAAAGTCTCAATATCTTCACCTAATGTGAAAATGAATAGTTCTCGATATGTACTCCATTACTCCCCTTTACCCCTGTATACTTGATGGAGAATAATACTTTCATCAAGGCACTTGTCTCAACACCAGATGAGACTGTGTACCTCAGGGAGATATTATCAAGAAACTCCTTCACTATGTCTGTGTTTGAAAGTCCACTAAACAGATGGTAAGGTTTGGATTTCTTAATAGTCATCAGATATAATCTGTTAGATCGATCCTAAGTTTCATAGGCTACTTTATGAACTCTTGAGTTCATGGATGTAGGTGGAGATGACTTACCCTTCCGTATGGTTATATCTCCATAACTTTCAATACATCCTTTGTCCAATTCTTTGTATTGAAACTAGCAAGGGTTTCAATGGTGGCATTGATTTTGTTAACTAAAAAGGTGAATTCAAGATGACAATCTTTAAATCAGCGCAAATGTAGGACAACAACGATACTAAAGCTATTGAATAGTATCTTTACTAAAAGTCCGATCACACATATTATGAAACTCTTTTGGGCTGAATACATAATATATGCGATTAGACTTCCACACATAAAAGCGATCGGAGTACAAACCATCAACTCTGATGACACTACCACCTTTGGGTGAATAGATCACTTGAGCAACAACTTTCCTCCATCTAATCCTTTATGCACATCTCAAAATGTTATGTAAGGTCAACACCTTTGAGCATAATAACCAAATATAAAATCAAAGACATCCCCCAACATGCAAGCAGAACAATTCAAAATACCGACTTGAAAGGCCACTTTAGTGACTACA
>JANSVA010000218.1:29260105-29276123 GCA_025504915.1 Erythroxylum reticulatum
TAAAATCAAAGACATCCCCCAACATGCAAGCAGAACAATTCAAAATACCGACTTGAAAGGCCACTTTAGTGACTACATTCTCATCAGTACTCAAAAAGTCCGCAATCACAAGGGATACATTTTTATGTTATCCTCACATTCTTCATGGGCATATCGTATGTGACAATATAACTTTAATAAATGCAAAAATCTGAATGCATAGTCTCATTGTTACACACTCGTGCTGAAGACATTCTCCGAAAACTTCATTTGAGACTTTTGCAAAAGAGAAAAATCTTAATAGAGTGGCTATCGTGCATTACCGGATACTGAACCGACCTCCTTAGACATGAGAACCTCATGTATCTCCCTTATGGTAAGTTCATTGCACAAAAATTCACTCAAAAATGACTTCAGAATGTCTCAATTCCTTTTTCCAATTGATTATCATGCAATCCTGAATACTGAACATGAGACTCGAGACTCGAGAACCTCATGTATCTCCCTCATATGATGTCCGAAGTATAAAAATTCAATCGAAATCAGATTTAGAATACCTTAATTCCTTTTTCTGGAGTTAAACTTTAATTTGTTACTAATGTAATAAATTTAGAAAAATGGAAAAACTTACTTTATAAATTTCCTGGACCCGGAAACTGACCCAAAATACCCTGGGGCATCCTTATGGAAAATTTGGAATTTTAGTGGCTTTTTTTGGAATTACTGTAGCTAGACCGTACGGCTGACATCAGCATGACGTCAGCCGCTGACATGGATGACCACGTCAGTGCACCTGTGCGCGAGCCGCCCATGCATGGCACTCAGGCGCAACACCCGCAGACACACGGTTATTGTGCGGTGCGTGCGTTGCATGCGCCGCCAAGTGTCGCGCATCGAGGGAGCCACATGTGCGGCACGTGAATGGTCCAAAAAGGCACTTGCGAGGCACGTGTCTCGTCGTCCCACGCGTGCCGTTTCACTCCCGCGTACTATAGCAGAGTCGGGCGCGTGCCCGATGGTTTCCACCTCCTTCAACACCAAAGGTAATTTTTGGCGTCCAGGGAGCCCTTTTTTGCTCCATTCGGCCCGTTTTTGTAGCTAACCTTATGTATACTACTTTTACGTAATTATATACATAAAAAAACTAAAAAACGAATCAAAATCGAAGGAAAACAAAATAAGATGAAAAACTGAAAACCTTCATTTTCGGCAATCCGATTACGTAACTGCTCTGATACTACATGTAATACGTAGTATAAGCTTTATTATATATTCCGGATCTACATGAAATGATAAAAAACGAAGGTAATACAGAATACCTGAATTTCAGTTCCAGAAAGGATAAAAAACGAAGGTAATGCGGAATACCTGGATTTCAGTTCCATCTTTGATTGTGATGCCGATTTCGAATTCCAAACGTCTTCGAAACTCCGGGGACCTTTACGAAATTGTTCATCGAGACACAGGCTAGGTCTTTCTACAGTTTTCTCAAAACAGGCGCTCTCTTAACGGGTCAGAGAACCGTATGCTCATGAATGATATGAGTAACTGCAGGAGACCTTAACCTTTATATAGTTTCCATATCGGGTTTTTCCATCACATGACCGATATAATCCCAGTCTATACTAATTGGAACCCATTTTTTACCCGTACTTCAACTCATTAATTTATATTATTTATTGGGTTACTTTATTATCTTTATATGAATCAAATTGTATAATTTAACTGATAATTTATTTAAAAACTAAAAATATAATTAATATTGGCCAACCCTAGGAGATAGACAAAATTGTCCCTATGGGCAAATTAAGTTAAAAAGACTGCTGTTCACGCAAGGGTGGATACTCGCACGAATTGCGCACCACCTCTGTTTCAGGGCATTTGTTTGGCTGCAAGGAAAAGGTAACGTGTAAGGATTAAATAAGTAGATAAAAACAAAAACAAGAGGAAGGACCAAACCTCTTTCATGGATGACTATCTGGTTCAGCAAAGAATGCATCCAAAATCAATTGAAGCATCATGCGACCGCTGACTGCTCTGCTAGTCTTTCTAAACGCCACTAACAAAGGTAAACTCACTCAAACCCTCCATGTTTATCTCAAACCCGTATGGTTTCTGTTTTTGATGTTTTAGCATTATGTTTGTCTCAACGTCATATGGTTTTAATTTTAACGCTATTTTTCAGATGTGCGAAGCTGCAATCTTTATTGAACGCTGGGGTAGATTATCTATGTAAATTTATTTAAATGGATTTCTTGTTTTTGTTGTTGTTCTATATGGCTGACAGAGTTGAGCAGGGGCTTGCATGTTTGCCAATTGAAGGATAGACAGCAAAAGGAAGTTGAGACGGGTTTATCTTCCAGAGCATGTTGAAATGACAGTAAATCCACTTCCTAGATTACCTAAGTTTTAAGATTTTGGGTATATCGAAGGCAAATTAATCCGTTCCTGGCACTGTATATTTGCTTATCATGCACACAGTTACCCCCGCTTAAACCACATCCATCATCTACTTTCAATTTCCAAGTATATCTCTTTCTCTTCAATATGTTTATGCTTGTTCTTTTACGTGCAGCCTGTCCACTCATTTTTATACTTTGAACTTAAGAGTGTAATTTCTTAAAATTCTAAGCTTGCCAATAGAATCATTACGTCTGTCATGCGGATGGATGCTAATGAGTTGCGCTTTAAAGCTCAGTTGACATTTTCTCCTCGCCTAATTTCTAATGACGAGTTAGAATCTGCAAATGAACTGAACCACATGAGCTGTCTAACTAACAAAATTAGAAACTGAAACACTTCAAAGTAGATGCTTCAGTACTTGAATCTTTAAATTAATACTGAAACTCTTGAAAATTTTCGAATGCCACAAATTTCTTTTACTCTATTGGGATGGAAAACAACCAGTAATTGTTACCCTTGACTTGGTATAGTGATGTCTGTGTGATGCCTAATAGTGATTGAGAATTGGTACAAACCTTTTTTATTTGATGGAAAGTAGAAATTCGTTCTTGGCTAATATGTCAGACAAGAACTTTCAAGTCTTTTCATCCTCTTTGCAAGATCGATTAGATAAGCGTTTTCCTTATGCACGTCTTCATGATTTCTGGACTATCACTTGTCATACTAACATGTTTCCTTTGGATTCTGATTGAATATATTGCTCCTTGCAGATCACAATACAGCAGCTATTTTGGGTTATAGGATTTTCCAATGCAAGTTAGTGGCCCCAATATCTCAACATGCTTGTAAAGTGGCATTTTCGTTGGTTTTCTTAGGTCTAACTGGTATTTTTGGCTACTTTTAGCTCTTACTGTGAACCTTTAGAATGGTTGCTTGGTACTTTTTGTGGCTCAATTAGCCTAAAGTCCATTATCCATCATACTTATTTTACCACACATTATGACTGGGGAATACCCTAAGTAATCTGTGAAGTTACAACAGAAATAGATTTGTGTGAGTAAATGAAGCAGATTTTCTAAACAAGTCCCAAAGAATTTTGAAAGTTCCTTTCAATTAATAAGGACAACCTAGTGGGTCATAGAAAGCCTCCTTTCTCCTATAGAAAGTAAAAGCAAGAATAAAATTGTTGTCCATTTTCTGTAGAAATGATAATTCTAACATTTTTAGTTTTTCTTCTTGTTGGGATGTTTATTAGAGCAGAAAATTGTAGGATTGGGGTTTTGAAAGGAAAAACTTTCAAGATTCTAATGTCGGAGGTTGATTTTCGGAAAGAATATTTACGCCAATCTCATTCCATTGTTGGACAATGTTTCTTACACATCTTGAGCAATTTCTAAAAGCATAGCCTGTCAAACAACAACAACACCCAGTATCAATCCCGTTGGCATGCGAGACATGGGGATGTTCTGGAGTACGCATGCAGTCTAGCATTGTCTTATCTACTATTCAACGCTATGCTTTCTGTATCTTACACTACAGCAGACGTACATCTTACTCCTTATGGCAAAAAATAGAGACTGTAACTCAATAAGGATCTATCAGATCCATAATCCAAATGTCAAATGAGGAGGCCCTCCAGAATTCAAGAGTTTGTTGGTCTTTTTATCTGTTTTTGAATCTTTTAGATTGTTCTAAATGTCCCTAACCCGTTCCATAATTGATTTGGTTGATATGCAGAAATACCAAGCTTAAGTCAGTACCAATGCTATCAAAAGATCTCCAGACCATTCTCAAATTGAGTTGCAGAACTGAAGAAAAAGAAACGTCCCAGTTTGCATCCAGGGAAATATGTCAAGGAGACAGAGATGATGACCATCAGTCTATGAGCGATTTGCCTGTACTGGATCAAGATTTTAACTGTCTTCCCAATTCAGTTGCTATATCTGAACTTTATGATGATATACAGAGTGGACATAACACAGCAGGTCAAGAGATTCTTCCTTAATACCAAGAAAATAAAAAAGTTGGACATTGAACGCTCGAGGTCAATCACCTCTTTCGTATTGATGGATTCCACTTTTCGGTTTCAGTAAAGCAAAATATTGAAAAAATATCTCTTGTTTTGCTATATAAGCCTGAACTTCTTTAATGGATCCATATTTTAATGTTCCACAAATACAGCTTTAATATTTTTGATTTCTAATAGACTTAAAGTTGAAGTACAGATAAAGTGGGAAAGAAGAAAAAAAGAGCAGCCGCAGAAGATATTGCTAGAATTGCTCTGGAAGACCTTGCTAAGTATTTTGATCTTCCTATTGTGGAGGCTTCAAGAAACCTGAAAGTTGGGCTCACAGTATTGAAGAGAAAGTGCAGGGAATTTGGCATTCCTCGTTGGCCACATAGGAAAATAAAATCTCTCAACAGCCTTATTGATAATCTCCAGGTGCTTTTCATGTTTACAAAGAACTGTGATTTACAGCACACAGGTTTATGTTCTCGCAAGGCATATGTACTATTTCTTTTTATGGTAAAATTCTGTAGGAAGAAGCAGATCGACAGATGCAGGAAAATGAAGGCGCCGCCATGGCGGTGGCTAAGAGGCAAAGGATGTTGGAGAGGGAGAGGGAAATCATAGAGAGAAGGCCATGCATTGAAATACAAAGTGAGACGAAAAGATTCAGGCAAGATGTTTTCAAGCGAAGGCACCGAGCTCGATCTCTTGGAGAAAAAGGCTCTTTCTGTACAGACAAATGAAAAGAAAATGCATTACAGGATATAGGAACTGTTTATGTTCAACTTTTGAACTAGTGTACAGTTTTGATACTAAAGCTTCCAGTTGAATAAACTTCTGCAATGTCTTATTTTGGGGGTAAGCAAATTATAATTAAGAATATTGTTGGAAAATCGGAGCTAGATTCGTGTGCAACAGTATAATTATAAAAAATTTTTGTTTGATTTCTCAAAAGCTTAATTACTAAAATTCTATAAAATAATTAATATATAAATCATAATAAAATATAAATTACAATTCGTACCTTATTTTAAAATTTAATTTTCTTATTTTTCGAATTGTTTCTACAATTAACTTATCTCATAATTACACAAGCGTATGATCTCTAATAGCTTACAGAACGAGTCGAAAGAATTATGCAACTATTCTGGTGATGCTTAGGTAACGAGTAATAGCTTTTTTAGAGTTTAACCCAAATTTACACATCATAGTAATTTATTTAAAATAAAATTTTAATTTCAGTTAATCTTTAATTATAATCACAAATAACTTTACTTAAATACAAATTATGTCTAAATAAGATCTGTTATCTCATATTAATCTTTATTTATTAAATATCTCATATTTAATTATAAAGTTTATAAAACTTTACATTTAAGTTCACCTTAATTAAAACATTTTTCTCTCTTCTACCCATCATTTGTGTGTGACTCATTAGGTTCTTAAATATTTTGGTAATAGATATAAATTATAATCCTAAATTATGTTTAAGATTAAATAAATTAAACTTATTTAATTTATTTTTAATTCTCTAATTAAACAATTTGTATCTATATATCATGATTAGTGTCTAGCAATACATCTGACTACCCAAATTCTTAAAAATGTCAAAGTAGTTTTAATTAACCTTTCTGTGTATGAATTTTTTATATAATTCAATCATTTCATTATATAATTTATGATTAGACATAACACATAGAATTAATATCTACTCTATTTCAGTCAAATCATGTTAGTTCTCTACCATTAGTTATTGTTTCAATTAATAGTATTTGTAAACTATTTTATAAAGCATTATTCCACCTTAGCTAAGGATTTTTCAAATTAATACTAATCAAGAACAATAGAACATTCTCTCTAACTACTTAAGGGCGATAAATCATATGTTGATCACTCACAGTTCATGCTATATTCAATAACTACCGATTAAGCTATCTTTGACTATAACAGTTCATAAGTAGTAACAAAACATAAAGATCTCTATACAAGATAACTTTGAAGATCTCAAGTCAAATGATTATTTATACAATCATCATAATGATAATTTCCATAAATATACAAGTAATCTTATAAATGAATTTCTCATATAAGGTCAGTTCAGTGAACATGTTTTCTAACAAGTACTCACAAGTTTGTTTAAGTATTTTTATACTTTAATATATGAGATTGACTATTTCTTTCATAAAAAAAAACATAACTTGTGTTAACCTTTTCATGCTCTATTAATTCCTAGTCTCAATAAAATAATGACAATGAACGATATAGGAATAATACATGAATGTAATATGAATATCATAAATATAATCTATCATAATTTCATTTGCAATTTATATTTATCTAATAAAATTTATTATATACATTTGAACGTGTATAAAATAAAAATGCATTTAATTTTTTTATCATTAAACTATAACTGACTGATTGATTATAAAGCATAAACCAATAACTATATGACTACACAAATGGCTATTGTCATTAGAAATTGTTCAAGTACTAAGAGCCAAAAGGACACAAACATATTTTAACTGGTACAAGTATTAAAATTGAAAATGAAAATGATGGGTAATTGAAATTATAAGTATTGTACTTAAATCTAAAAATTGAATATACATCCACTACTATTTAAGGACATGAACCAAGCAACCATTTTAGCTTAATAAATTGTCATTCATTTGTTTATAACTAAATTTAATTATACTTTGCTCAATACTTCCTTTGATTTATAAGAGGATTAGTAAGTACAAGATAACTTTTCAACTGATAACTAAAGTTTTAAACATGTATCTAGTTTTTCATATATTTGTTTTCAAAAAGTTAATAAACTAAATTAAAATCTAAGGGTACAAGCTTCATGTTTATAATCTAGCTATACATGCTACTCTTTATTAGTCTTAAAAAACCAAGCTAAACTAACAATCAACATTTCAATGAATCAATCAAATTTGAAACATCATACACTCATAGAGGGTATGAACAGGGATTCTACTACTCTCAAGCTATAAGACGTGTACTTTAGATGTTTGGAACATACTCTTTATTAGTCTTAAAAAACCAAGCTAAACTAACAATCAACATTTCTATGAATCAATCAAATTTGAAACATCATACACTCATAGAGGGTATGAACAGGGATTCTACTACTCTCAAACTATAAGATGTGTACTTTAGATGTTTGGAGATGTTTCTGTTGCTTTATACCATATAACCAATAAAATGATTGTAATTTAGTAATATAATTGTTTAAAAGCATTCTTTATCTTATACATATTCAGATGTATATGATAACGTCCATAGGTAAATATATATTACAAATAAAATTGTTGTGAAATCATAATTATGATATTCATATTACATTTATATATTATACCTAAATTGTTTCAAGTTATTGTTTTATTGAAGCTAGGCATTAATAGTGTAAAAAACTAGTACACATTATGTTTCTTCCTTATAAAAGAAGTATATGGTCTTATAGACAAGTATGAAAATACTTGAAGAAATAGTGTGGGTGCTTATTTGAGAAAAAATTCAGTAAACTAACCCTATATGAGAATTCAATTGAAAATATTACCTATATGTTTATGGAAGTTCTTATTGTGATGCTGTATAAGCGATCATTTTACTTGAGATCACCAAAGTATCTTATTCTACTTGAGATCACCAAAGTATCTTTCTTATATAGAGATTGCTATGTTTTAATACTACTTAAAGTATCTTTCTTATATAGAGATTGCTATATTTTAATACTACTTATTACCTATTTTAATTAAGGGTAGCTCAGTCAGTAGTTATTAAATATAGCAACATTAATAGTAAAGGAGACTTTTGTATAACTCATATCAATATTAGTAACAAAGTTTTCCTAAGGAATAGATTATAGAGATTACTAGACAATAATGATTCTTTATGAGCAAGGCGGATGAATTCTTATTTTTTGAAATGTAGAAGTGTAAATGAATTGGGGAATAAACCTATATTCTTATGGTTCTTAAGGAAAATGTTAAAGTTAAGGAATGAGCCAAAGGAAAACTTTAAATGTAAGACTAGCAATGGAAAAACTGCACCACTTTTCTTTGACAATTGGGTAAGAGTTGGTCCTCTTTGTAACACTGCTACTATATCCCCTTTAAATAATAGATACTCCTCAAGCTCTAGAGTTCAAGTTTGGATTAATCCTAACCATTGGCATGGAATTCCTGAGTAACTTAAAGGATCACCTGCCAAGCTTTCACCTAATCTAAGATAAGAGAGATGAGTACTTATAGCTATCTTGTAGATGCATATTTGACTATATTTATACACCTATATTTCATGTTTTCTACTTAATATTTTGCAATTTTGTTGTAAATTTGGTACTTAATTCGCTCCAAGTGTATTTATAGGTAATAATTGCCATTATAGACCAAAAGAAGAAGAATTTCTATGAAAAAGTAGCATAAAATAAAGATTGGAAGCAATTAAGAGATACATGCCCACGTCTATTATCATGCACAACAAATTCCCACTAAATGGAGAGGCTAAGCTAGAGTTCTATAGAAGATTCCACACTATTCTTCCATATTTAAGATAAGGCTAAAGATGGCTGGAAGACTCTAGAACCTTGTAGATAATTGTAGATTATACTTGAATATGTAGATAGTTGTAGAGAATTCTAGATGGCCATTGTGAGACCTTGCATCAAATAGATCCTAGCCATCCATTAAGGAGGTGGAAGGCTATAAATAGCCAAGGGACTTCATTTGTAAGATGTACAGAGGCATAGAGAGATAGAGAGAGCATAGAGAGTTCTTAGCATTTGCCTTGTAAAGCTTTCTTAAGCAATATAAGCATTCTCCAAGTTTCTTTATTCTTGTTATTGTTTTATCTTACATCTTTACTAACTTGTGCTAACTTTGTTTCTAGCATTCAAGGGAGAGGCTGACTTAGTTGCGAGACAAAAAACTACGTTTTGCACGGGTTCATTGTTAAAAGTCCAATATGTGATAGTTAGTATCAGAGCCAAAGGTTTTGCTCATTGATGCATAGTAAAGATGTTGGGAACAAGTGGGACTACTAACATTGGAGAGGAGAAGAAGATTGGTAGGGAGAGATCAAGGTTAAGGGATGTCTTAGTAGACATAAACTGAAGGCTTGCGAAGGTGGAGCTCGCGGTGGTTGAAAGGAAAGAGAAGTTCGAGGAGGTAGACCAATGCATCGAGGAACTTAAGAGAGGGAATGAAGAGTTCCAAGGGGAGATACAAGGTGCCTTGAACTTTGCCGCTTCCACATTTCAAAATCAAGTGAAGGCCTCAAAGGAGACCCTTCAATTTGAGATTCTTCGGCTTAAGGAAGAACTTGCAAAGGTTGTGGACGAGCTAGTCCTTTGCAAGAGGGCAATTGCTCAAGGGGAAGGTAATGCCACACTTATGGTAGTCACTACTCCTTCGAGGGTAAATGTTCCAAAACAAAGGTGTATGGTGGGAGAACGAATGCAAAGGAGATAGATAACTTCTTTTAGAGCTTGGAATAATACTTCAAAGCACTTGGTGTCATAGAGGATATCGAGAAGATTGACACCGCCAATCTCTATCTTGAGGATATCACGATGGTATGGTGGAGGAGAAGACATGGTGATATTGAGAGGGGTACCTGCACTATCAGTATATGAGATGAGTTCAAGAAGGAACTTAAAAGGCAATTCTGTCTTGAGAATGCCAAGTTAGAGGCGAGAGCTAAGCTGTGGCATCTCACACAAAAGGGGAGCATATGGGACTATATGAAGGAGTTTTATGAGGTGCTTTTGGAGATCTATGATTACCCAGGTAAGGAAGCACTCTTTGCTTTTATGGATGGTTTACAAAATTAGGTAAAGTTAGAGATCTAAAGGCATGGTGCCTAAGATCTCACCACAGTCATTTCCTTTGCCGAGTCTATCATTGAATTCAAGAAGCTCTAGAAACTTAAGACTCACAAAGGCAATGGTAGTAAGGGAAAAAGTGGGGGAGATAACCATCAAAGCAAGGAGGGATCCCATAAGTATGGTAGGCACAAGGAGGGCAACCATAAGGAGGATAAATGGGGCAAAGCTTCGATAAAATGCTTCTTTTGTAAGGGACCGCACAAGGTTAGAGAATGCTTAAAGAAGAGCAAGCTCTCCACCTTAATCGAAGAAAGGGAGGAACAATATTAGTAAGAGGAGACCAAGATGGGGTTTTTGAAAATTCTAAATGCCATCAAAGCCAAAGTAGAAGTGGCCAAGTCTGAGAAGAAGTGACGTTTGTTCGTAAAATTTAAGGTGGGGGGATAATGTTGTAAGAGCTCTAGTTGAAACTGGAGCTACTTACAACTTCCTCGAAGTCAATGAAGCTAATTGGTTAGGCCTCAAGTACATCAAGGAGCAAGGATGGCTCAATGTGGTAAATTTTGAGCCAAATTTGACCTTTGGAGTTGCTCGTGGAGTTAAAGTGTGGCTAGGTGAGTGATCTGACCTTGTGGACTTTTCAATTGTTCTTATGGATGATCATCCAATTGTGCTTGACTTGGAGGTCATGGATCATATCAAGGTTGTTCCAATTTCCTTCACCAATACTATATGCATATTGGAGGAGGGTAATACGTGCATGATGCCTTTGTCACGAGAAGCAAGTCTACAAGCCAAGCAACTTTCAGTCATGCAACTCGCCAAGGGTATGAAAAAGGCGCAACCCACATTTTTTGTGGCAATCAAGGAAGAGGAGAAAGCATCACCGCAAGAACTACCCAAGGAGATTACTTATGTCCTTGAGGAGTTTAAAGATGTGATGCCTGCAGAGTTGTCGAAGAGGCTCACACTAAAATGAGAAGTGGATCATAAGATCGAGTTGGGGCAAGGCACAAATCCACCCTCGGTGGTACCCTATCAAATGAAACCTCCTGAGCTTAAAGAATTGAGGAGGCAACTTAAGTTGTTGGATGCAGGATATATCCAACCGTTGAAGGCTTTTTATGGTGCACCTGTGCTTTTCCAAAAGAAGCACAATAGGTCACTCCGATTGTGCATCGACTGTAGGGCACTCAACAAGATCACGGTGAAGAATAAGTATCCCATCCTTTTGATTGCCAATTTGTTCGATCAACTTAGGGAAGCAAGATGGTTTACCAAGATTAATTTAAGATCGGGGCTATTATTAAGTAAGGATTTCAAAGGGAGAGGAGCCAAAGACAGCATGTGTGATGAGGTATGGTTCCTTTGAATTTTTAGTCATGTCCTTTGGACTCATAAATGCACCTGCCACATTTTTCACCCTTATGAACCAAGTTTTACAACCTTTCTTGGATAACTTTGTTGTAGTATACTTGGATGATATCGTGGTGTATAGCAAAACATTGAAAGAACATCTTATGCACTTACGACAAGTTTTCCAAGTCTTAAGGGAAAACGAGCTAATATAAAGAGGGAGAAATGTTATTTTGCACAACATGAAGTAATGTTTTCAGGGCACATTATGGGAGGGGGAAAATTGAGGATGGACAAGTCCAACTTACAAGTCATCCATGATTGGGAGCCACTAAGGAAGGTGTCCGAGTTAGGCATATGAGGTATATATAAATGATTCCGATTTTGCTCTTGGTGGTGTTTTGATGCAAGACAGACATCTAATAGCTTAAGAGAGTTGTAAGCTAAATGATATTGAGCATCGTTATACCATCCAAGAGAACGAGATGACTGTGGTGGTGAATTAATTGCGAACTTGGAGGCATTACTTGTTAGGGTCCAAGTTCGTGGTTAAGACCGACAATGTTACCATAAGCTATTTCCTCAACTAAAAGAAGTTGACGCTGAAGCAACCTAGGTGGCAAGCTTTCTTAGAGAAGTTTGATTTTTTTGATGGAGTACAAGCTGGGCAAGGCCAATTTAGTGGCCGATGCACTTAGCAGAAAGGTCGAGCTAGCTATTATCACAAGTTTGAGTTTTCCTTTAGTGGATCGAGTCAAGGACAGACTAGAGCATGACCTGCAAGCCAAGAGTTTGATGGAGTTGGCAAGTAGGGGGAAGACACGCCAATTTTGTTTTTAAGGATAAGGTGTTTACTAACAAAGGTGATCGAGCATATGTGTCGAAAGGTTGAGGAAGGAAATCATTAAGGAGTGCCATGACTCCAAATATGTGGGACATCCTAGTGTATATCGTATGTTGGCACTTATAGAGCGTGCTTACTATTGGCCTTAAATGCGTGATGTTATTGACTTATATGTAAGGACTTGTCTTGTGTGCCAACAACACATGTTGGATCAACATAAATAAGCAGGATTGCTAGAGCCATTTCCCATTCAAGAGAAGCCTTAGGAGAGTATCTTTATAGATTTCATCACATGTCTACCAAAGTTTGATGGATGTAGCAACATTGTGGTGGTAGTAGATCGATTTAGCAAGTATGGAGTGTTCTTCCTCGTGCCCACAAAATTTACGGCCAAGGATTCAATATATATATTCTTTCATCATGTGGTGAAGTATTGGGGCATACCGACGATAATTGTAAGTGGTCGAGACACTCGCTTCATCAGGAGATTTTTGGATAGAGCTATTCAAGCTATTCGGGTCCAAGCTCAACTTCTCTATAAGCTTTCATCCTCAAACCGATGGTCAAACTAAAAGGGCAAATGAATTGTCGGAGTTATTCTTGAGGCATTATATGAGTGCCAACCAACATGATTAGGCTAAGTTGCTTGGTGTTGCCTAATTCTCTTATAATTTGTAAAAGAGTGAGTCAACGAGATTTAGTCCATTTGAGATTGCCATGCAACAACCAATGACTCCTTACACTTTGATGATTGGGTATAAGAGTTTGAGTCCTGCTACATTCAAGTTTGCCAAAGGATGGCATGATAAAATCAACATAGCACGAGCACACTTGGCAAGGGTTGCCAAGCAAATGAAGAAATAGGCGAATGTTAAGAAGAGACATTTGGAGTTCGAGGAAGGAGACTTAGTGATTGTGAATCTCCTTCCATATCAAATCCAAAGGTTCGCTAAGGTGCAAAAGGGGTTAGTAAGGCGATATGAGAGCCTTTTCCCTATGGAGAAAAAGGTTGGTATGTTAGTCAGTTGATTGATATTGCCCTCACATTTGGAGATGCATCCATTCTTTCATGTGAGCTTATTGAAGTCTTATCATGCTGATAAGAAGGATCCAAGTAGGAATGAGTTGAGGAGAGCACCCACAACCATCACTACTTCTCATGAGCATAAGATAAAGGAAAATTTGGCACATCGTGTTATGCCAAGGAGGGGTTCCACCCAAGCTATGTGGCGTACTTTGTCAAATGGAAGGGATTACCCAATAATGAGGCAAGTTGGGAGCATGAGCTCACATTGTGGGACTATAAGGATGTGATCGAGGCATACAAGAAGGATGCGATGAGGGCATCACCCAAATAAGTGGGGGATAATGTCACGCATCACAAAATTCCCACTAGATAGAGAGGCTATGTTGGATTGAAAACAAAAGCATGCAAGATTTGGCTAAAACGGTAGATTTTAAAACTTTTTCGAAATCAAAACGTAACGGAAATAACATAACCAAATCAACATGTTTCAGCCATACATGATATGGTATAGGAAAATAATTTACATAAGAACAAGGTGGTAGAAATATACCAAATCCTTGCTACAACTTTGACTCCTCGCTTTTGTATCCTCTCTAAATCCTTGCTATAGCTTTGACTCTTTTGTATCCTTTCCTTTGTCACTGTATCCTCTCCTTTTTGTTATATCCTCAACCAATTTGATCTACCACTTGTTCTTCTTGGACAATTTGGTTAACAAGATCCTTTAGTGAGAAAGGAGAAGAAATATTTTGAGGAGAATTTTCTTAGAAGAAAGAAACCAAAAATGAGACACTTCTTATTCCAGTTTTAGCTATGCATGCATGAGAGGAGAGAGTGAGTCAAAAAATGGAAGAATACTTCTTACTCTCCTTGTCAATTTCAGTTATCATGAACGAAAAAAGTGATGTGCATCCAATGCATCACTTCATTCTTTAATCAATCATAAGAAGCCAATAAATGACACTATTCTCATTTGTTTAAGATGGCTATATGAAAAGACCAACAACCTAAATGAGATCTTCTCATTTTCGGTTATGGATGAAAGAACGAGGAGAGAGTACATCAAATACACCTCTTCCTTGCTTTAATCAAATGAATGCTAAAAGGTTACATTACATGCCACCATTAAAAGACAACCATTAAACCATTTAATGATAAGATCATCACTCCATTTAATGATGATAAAAGCATGATAACAACCATCTTTAATTTAGCAATTCAATGCTAAATGTGCAGCTAGTTATAAAAAACCGAAATATACTCTCTTTCTTTCTTTAATAACTTTGTTTCAATTTAATTAATCTAATTAATCAAATCAAACCAAAGTCAAGCCCAACAATAAATGTTCATTTGAGCTTCTAATTAAAGTAAGGCCAACATTCAATCATGGGCTTTAAAACCTCTATTTATATTTCTTACTTTGCTTGATAACCTTCCTAGAAGCAAAATGAGGAATCTAATTGGACTTATATAATTCAAGCTTTAATAAGCCCGAAATTAATTTAATTTCATTATAATTAATTCTAGCTTATTAATCAAATGTCATTTCACTAAAGACAATTGGTTGAACTCTTGTATTACTAAATATTATGAGAATACATATTTCAAATAAGATGTCCAATTGCAAACTTTATGATGAACTATATTATAGCCATCCACACAATAAAGGGTAAAATTACCATTTTGCCCTTATGTTGGTTTTTCCTTTAAGATCTCTCGTTTTACTTTATATGGTGATTAACACACAATATCTCATCTTGGTATTAAGACTTGATGGTAGCTAGTCCATCAAACTACTGGCGCCAGTTTAATCACTAAACTCCGTAAAACATCTAGAAGTGATGATATCACTATAAACTCTTTATTTGAGTGAACGCTCCCTGATACATGTTTCAATTAATAATTCTAATATGCAAACACTGGATTGATACTCTGTAAAAATCCATTCTGATCATATCAAGAATTATAATGAAACACATATGAGTTCACCACTCATCAAGATTGTGGTTTGTAATAAAAGAATGCTAAAGTGTATGTTTTAAGATTAAAGAAGGAAGAGAGAGGACATCAAATGCACTTCTTCCTTTCTTTAATCAAATGAATGCTAAAAGGTTACATTACATGCCATCATTGAAAGAGAACCATTAAACCATTTAATGATAAGATCATTACTCCATTTAATGATGATAAAAGCATAATAACAACCATCTTTAATTTAGCAATTCAATGCTAAATGTGCAGCTAGCTATAAAAAACCGAAATATGCCTCCTTTCTTTAATAACTTTGTTTCAATTTAATTAATCTAATTAATCAAATCAAACCAAAGTCAAGCCCAACATTTAATGTTCATTTGGGCTTTTAATTAAAGTAAGCCCATCATTCAATCATGGGCTTTAAAACCTCTATTTATATTTCTTACTTTGCTTGATAACCTTCCTAGAAGCAAAATGGGGAATCTAATTGGACTTATATAATTCAAACTTTAATAAGCCTGGAATTAATTTAATCTCATTAGAATTAATTCCAGCTTATTAACCAAATGTCATTCCACTAAAGACAAT
>JANSVA010000218.1:29299441-29321546 GCA_025504915.1 Erythroxylum reticulatum
CTCAAGCACAATCACTAAAATTGGTTCTAGAATACTTAAACCCAAGCATTTTCTAAACTCCATGAACTAAAATCCTTCCAAAATTTAAAAGATTTAAAATGATCTTACTTTCACTCTTCCCCAAATGAAGGGATCTTTAGCTCAAAAGGAAGCTCTTCTCTTCCCTTCTTGAACAACCTCAAAATCTCTCTTGAAGGCTAACACAATTGAAACCTTTGCTTGTTTTCTCTTCTTTCTATCCTTCTCTTCGTATTTCTTTCTCTCTTCATCATGACACTCTCTCTTCTTCTCTTCAATTTTCGTTCTTCTCTCCTCTTAAAATGCAAGACAACACTTCTTCTTCCAATTATTCCCTTAATGATTGAGAAATGTCCCATTTTCCCTTCCATTTATGCCTTACGTCTTTTATCCTTAAGTGTCTTGCCAAAAATATCCTTGAACATTTTGATATAACACTTTCTTATAGAAAATGTTCTACCTTGTCCTAAGTTTCTAATGACACCAAAATCAATCCATTTGGTTCAGAACTCTAAAAGTATTGCCCCAAATATTTTCAGACTGTTCTTATATTGAAACAATAAACTATACTTAAATTCCTACCAGAACTTTAAAGTCTTAGAGACTGAATTAGATTTCTATTTCTTCATATTATTTGTAGCTTCATATCTCTATTTTATCTTGAAATAAGGATAATCTTATTCGGAGCTATACTAGTGAAGAAATCATCAAAATACTGAAGTATGTTCAATAAAACTTCCAATTCATACTCTTCCAACCGATACCCTTACTTTGATTCAATCCATCTTTTCTTATAATTCCCAAAAAATGCTATAAAATTCTATGGAGGGCCAAATTTTTTTAATAAACTATTGGTTCAAGAATCACTTCATTTGGAGGTCGGATAAAAAAGTTATGGCCGAAAGAATCAAACATGATTTTTCCCTCAATCATATTGCACCCATCATATTGCCTTCAAGATATACAACTTTTATGAAGAATTTAAAGACAAATTCTATTGTTTGAAGGGTCCAATATGTAGCAGATGATAGGATCAGATGAAACCAAACGAAAAAGCAGACGAATTGGGAAAATTAGCATAAATTTCCCTAAATATATCGGATTAAGGTTTTATTTAGATGCTTCGAAAGAAGACTTCAATATATAGAACTTTCATGAAGAACTTAAAGACAAATTCTATCGTATGAAGGGTCAAACATGGAGCAGACGATAGGATCAGACGAAACCAAACGAAAAAGTAGACAAATTGAAAAAGAAGATGAAATGGAAAATTCCATGACTTTCATTAAATATATCAGATTAAGGTGTTATTTAGATGGTTAGAAAGAAGACTTCAATATCTACAACTTTCATGAAGACTTTAAAGACAAATTATATCGTCTGAATGGCCAAAAATAGAGCAAATGATAGGATTAGATGAAACCAAATGAAAAAGTAGACGAATTAAAAAAGTAGACAAATTGGGAAAATTGCCATAACATTCCCTACAGATATTGTATTAAGGTTTTCTTTAGATAGTTTGAAAGAGTACTTTAGGATATACAACTTTCATGCAGACCTAGAAGATAGATTTTATCATCTAAAGGGTCAAAAATGAAGCAGATGATAGTACATAGAAGGAGAAGTTTCGGTCAACAATAGAAGAAGTAGAAAGTCAACTATAAATGATATGACGTCATCACAGATGATATGATGTCATCATAAATGATACATCTTTATAGACGATATGATGTCATTATAGACGATACATCTTTATAGATGATAGGACGTCATCATAGATGATATGACGCAATCACAGATGATACACTTTATACTTTTGAATATATCCACTTAAAAGGGTCATAACTTTCAACTCTGATGTCCAAAAATCTCATACTTTATACCGTTGGAAAGATAGAAAGATAAATTACAACTCTCCACGAGATAACTTTGTCACATTTATCCTAGATCAATTTAGGATTTCCCTCGATTCAGAATTTTACATTCATCCACTAATGTACTGCACCCAGTTCTCAACTTTGTGACAAATTTTGAGACTTTTAAAGACAGAATTTAAATTTGATTTCTGCATTAGAAATGTAGCCATATGTCTTTGGTTTAATTAAAATCAATGATCATATCGTTTGGATAACTAAAGAAAAAGTTATGGATAAAAGAATAAAACATACTCAGTGAACATTTTCCAGATCAACCACCCATTTTGTTGTAAAAACTTTCCTTAACACAACTCATACCAAGATTACCTTTTCTACTTCATTTACTCCTCATTCTCATCTTTATTTCAAATCAATATCATTCATAAAGAAATTATAGTCCATAATTAATCATGAATACCAATAACAGAACATTCACATACATACATATTCTTCATCAACTTACAACACAAATTCAACTTCGTTTTTGCTTTCAATTTACGTCTAACTTTCACCTTAATTCTTCCCGTTTCATAATCTCTCATCTACCAAAACACCAAATCAAAAACATGAATCTATCCTTACTTCTCATTCACTGTAGCCATATGTCTTTGGTTTAAGAATTTTCATTCATTTATTCTTAACTCATAACTAATCGCCAAAAATTTCTCATTTAATAGTTCTAATCTTCTAAGAAAAGTTTGGGTCCAACAAAATGTAAAACATGCATAAGGACACGTATAACATGTTTTTATGTGGAAGAATCAGAGTAGCTCTATCTCACTATCTTGTTCTTCACCAAAAGTATAGCTTTCAAAACTTTCTTTATGTTTTCTCATCATCGAGCAACAAGTTGTTGATTTTGTATCATTGATTCACTCTCACTGCTAAAATCCTTGTTGAATCAAGTATATGATCCTTGATGATGGTTTAACGTTCATAAATGAATAGATGCATCAGTAAGAAGTGCATTTTCGGTGATGAAGGAAAGAGTTGGTAAACAAAAATTTTGTGAAATCGGAATTTTCTAGAAAAGTAAGAAATAGGTTATGTTGTTATATTGAAATGGATATGTAAAAGTGTTAGAAAGTTGATGTCAAAATATATACTTTGTTTTTGTTTAAAGAAATTCGAATATGGTGATTTTACTGTTCATGCATGAATTTATGGAAATTAATTTAAGTGAGTTAAATTATATGAAATGAAGTTAATAGAATTGGTTTAAGTGTCTTAAGTGTAATTGATGAAGAAGATTGAAGTGAGATTAAAGATCTAAAAAATTACAACAGAGAGAGGAAGTGAATGTTTAGTTTTGGATTTTTGATGATTATGTTTAAATCTTGGATTTTGATTCAATTGTGTTGAGTTGAACTGAAAGGGAAGTAGAAAAGTTGGTTTAAGCCTTAGATGTATTAGTTGAATAATGTGGGAATGAGAAATTCTGGAAGAGAAAAATGAAAGAAGAAGAAGAAAATTGGGTTTCTGGAGAGAAGGAAGGAGAAGAAGGAGAAATATTCTATGAAAAAGAGAAGAAAGAAGATTGCGACATCGCTGTTAATGGTTACGAGTCGCAATCATTCTTCAGCACAATTGCTTCTTGCTAGTGAACACGATTGCAACTTTCAACTGTTTTCTGAAAAGGTTTATTATGAACATCCTTCAATATTTTTGTTATAACTTCTTCACCCATTGTCCAAATGACTTGATTCTTGAACCAATAGACTCATAACACATTGATCTTTATCTCTACCAAAATCATAGCCATCTGAAATGGATTGATTGATGAATTTAAGATGAAAATGCTGAGAAAAAAATTTGGAAATTTTGTTCTGGACATTGAGTGTGCCGGTCGTGAGTTAAAGTTTCACAGCCGTGACTTTTTGTTTTGCACAGGCATGAGTGATGATGATTTCACGCCTGTGACTAATTTATTTTAGTATGCACGGGCGTGAGTGATGATTTCACACCTGTGACTTTATTTTGGTTGGGTTAAACAAACTTGAGAGCTTTTGTACATTGACCATCTTTCCTTCTTTTGCCTATAACTTCTTCTATAGTTATCCAAATGAGATGATTTTTATTTGAAGTAAACTAGAGACATGAGGCTATATATTTTTTGAAGAAATGAAATTGTAATTTTGTCTCTAAAACTTTCAATTTCTAGATGGAATTTGAGTAAAGTGTATTGTTTCAGAATGAGAATAGTCCGAAAATATTTAAAGAATAACTTTCAAAATACTAAACCAAATTGAATAATTTTGTTGTCATTAGAAAATTAAGAAATTGTAGAACAATTTTCTAGAAGGAAGTTTTGCCTAATTGTGTCTTTTATCTTATTAGAATGGATATGCAAAGTTGACCCGAAAGTATATTATTAGAAAAGTCTAAAATCATCAATTAAGTTATGAAATTAACTTTACATTGTTTATTGTGGTCCAAACCCTACGTACTACTTGTATTTATGAGGGTCTTGATATTTGAATGACATGGTGATAAGAATTTGATAAGATACCTAGGATTGTCATTGAGCATGCATTGTGCATTTGTGATATACATAGATATGCATAAAGGCATGCTTATACATTTATGAAAAAGTGTGATATTTGTAAATATGTTTTGTATGATATAGAGGAGCATATTAGATGTAAGTCAAACACTGCTGAACCATCTAGGCAATAGCATATCGGAGCATACTATGAGTCAACTTAGATGATTTTCCTAGGATTGATTGAATTTATTTAACTTCCAGTTATTAATTAATTGTGACTTGTTTATGAATTCAAGAATTAAGGTTCTAGGAGTTTAATATTCAGGAATGTATTGGAAGTGTTTTGATTGCTGTGAAATTTTGAATAATATTGTATTCTCAATGAAAGTTGAATGTTGGATTTAGGTCCGATGATTATGAGGTTTTAATTGTACATCATATTTGATTGTTGTATATGGCATATTCTGTATTTGATGCATTTCATAAAATGCATGCTCAAATAAAGGCATTGTGACTGGAGTAGCCAGTATGAAAGCGCTTGCACGTAGAGCTTTGCTCCGTGATTTCTAATTCTACACGTAGAGCTATACTCTATGATTTTGTTCTGACTGAGCCTTATGGGTTAGTATCTATATATGTATATGATAGGCACTCGACCGTAATATTAATAACAAATCTGGAGTCTCATTTGCATTTGTATTTGTAAATATTTGTGACGATTCACAATGATTACATGATATGCCATATTAATGTGAGCATTTGAAATATATATGTTTTGAATGATTATTTGTGAAATATGTGATTTGTGGATATGACCTAGGTGAAATCATCATTGATGGTTCGTTCATTGAGTTTGCAAAACTAAAAGAAAATTGCAACGTGGCTTTCAAGTACGAAACAGGAGACCTAGTTTCTGAATTTGGATTAGAGGAACATTTTGGACTAATTATGGCTCAGAGGTCTATCAGCTGACATCAGAAGAGTTGTATTTGTATTTTGTAGTTTTTTTCTAGAACTTTTATAAAGTTTGTAAAATATAAACTAAGTTTTTGTTGATGGATGCAAGGAGTGGTTTTAAATTTGGTGATTTTAATTATGTTAGATGATGGCATTTATAAGTTGGATTTGATTTTGCTTTAACGTACCATTATCATAGGATATGTACTTGAATGTCTTTAGATGTTCGGGTATATACTTTATAATAGTGGGATGTTGCATGTTTGGTATCAGAGCATGGTTTGGTATCTATAGGGACATATTAGAGTAATGAGATATGATAAATAGTGAGAGATTCAAAAAGTGATCACAACTTTTGTTTATTATAGGTCACCTTCCATAGGAGATCAAATTGGAGAGTCAGCTGATATAGAGTCTGTAAGAGTCAATGTGGACTGCTACGAAAGTACAGACCCCACTGAGGAAGAATGGTGGTTAGAGAGAACTAAAAGAGGGTTCAACCAGATGGACTGTAAGGTAGATTGAAGATTTGATTATGCGTTCTCATTGCTATAAGGTCCAGTATACTAGTGGTGGAAGACTGTTCTAGGCAGTTCCACCAGACCTTATAGTTTAACTTGGGAAGATTTTTTGAGAGTGTTTCGAGAGAACTATATGCCGAAGATTTATATGGATTGAAAGATGAAAGAAATTTTAGACCTAAAGCAAGGAAAACTCACAGTGATAAAGTATGAGATACAATTCAACGAGTTAATGGGATATGCAACTGCATTGATCACAACTAAAGAAGACAAATGTCAACGGTTTGAGAACAGTTTAAACATGGAGATCAGAATGAGGCTGGTTATATCTAATCTGGGTAGTTTAACAAAACTTTGAGCGGCCTCGATTAGGATTGAATAGTTATTGAAGGATGGTCAAGGAGAGAATAGACAGGAAGTTAGAGGCAAGAGGCAGGATGAATCTCAGGCTAATTTTGGCAGAAACTTCAGAAAGCATCAAAACAGATCGTTTCAATTCTAGTCTAGATCGAGACAATCTGGATCCTGATCAAGAGGTGGATTTGTTCAGTCTGGGATAGGTAGAAGATAAGTTCTCTCCAGCTAGTCTCAACAGCTGCCTGAGTATGATCATTACAGTAAAAATCATGGTGGTGAATGTTGGAGGTAAATGGGAGCTTGTGACCATTATGGTTATTAAGACCATATGATTAGAGATTGTCCTGAGATGTTAGGGCCACAGTCTGGAATTAAAGGAGGAACAATGACTAAGACAACGGTTCAGTAGAGTAGAGCTGGCAGATCTACACAGAACCCCGTTTTCGGAGCCTAACTATCCAGATGTCATAAAGCGTGAGCGTGCGTATTACCTTGTAGGTTTATTTACATAAACTATCATTATCCATCATCAGATTGTTTTCATTCTTATAACATCCTAAAATTTTCCTATTTGATCAATATAGATGAAGATATGCTTAAAAGCCAAAGTGTGCTCAGAACCAAGTCATGCTCCTCCAATTGATTCCCTCACTTTCTTTCCATTAATACTCTTGAAATCAACACCAATGGATACCCATTTTTTATGGAGAGATAGAAAAATGTGTTAAGAAGATATTGGTTTAAGAATCACCTCATTTAGAGGTCGGATGATGAAGTTATGACCAAAAGCATCAAACAAGGATTTGTCCTCAATCATATTATACCTGTTTTGGGAAAATAGGCATAACTTTCACTAGAAATGTCAGATTAAGTTCATTTTAGGACTTTTTCAAAGAGGACTTCCATAACTACAATTTTTATGTGGATATTAAAAGAGATTTTTCCATTTAGAGGGTCAAAAATGCAAATTCCCAAAGGTGTACAGTAAATATCTGTTAAACGGACATAGACTGCACCCTGACGGACATAGATGGGCTTTGGGGTGCTTTCCAGAACCGAGAAGGTCTGTTTAATGGACCTAATGTCTGTTTAACGGACATGGACTAGGGGCATTTTTAGACCCAAGAAGGTCCATTTAACGGACCTAATGTACGTCTAACAATCATATGAGACCGCTAAACCCCTCCAAAGCCTTTCCAATGGTTCCTACATCCATTCTAACATCATGCTCACTCATAATATTTACAAATTAAATTCTTCTAATAAAATATCACTTCTTAACCATTCAATTACCAAAAATATTTCATTAATATCCCAAATCTCAACTCAAACGATTCATCACAGACAACAATTTCTCATCTTCCACCATAGTTGTTATGAATGCATCCTGTGTAGCGCTACTAAATTATAACGATCATATCTCTTAACTACGATATCCAAAAATTGCATAGTTTATATCATTGGAAAGTTAGGAAGACAAGATAAAAATTCTAAGCAGACAAATTTGTTTAATTCAGCCTAAATTTATAAAGTTTTCCCCTTGAAGTTAGAACACAAATCCTATCTCTATGCAAAGCTTGAAAATGCATGTGAAGACTTGAAAAGTCATGAGCAAACATAATGTATATATATTTCATTAACATCATAAAATAAAGGTTTTATAAGGCTTTAATGGGCATTTTAAACCACAATACATCATAAACCAAAAATACAAAGTTTACATAAACTATAATTGCTCAAAATGCGACTAAAGCCTTGTTTTACATAATCTAGCTTCAAAAACAAAATATGCAAATTGGAGTGATGCCTTGACTCTTGACTCGATCACTCAATATCTTGATCATCACCTGAAGATAGGAAGGAACGGGGGGTGAGTTTGAAGGCTCATGGGTAACAAGTTTATAACGTGTAACAAGCAAAACCATTCAAAATGTTCATTTGTCATTAAAATTCTTATTGAAGCATAAAAAAGCATAATTCTCAAATTCTCAATAATAAAAATCATGTATGCATGAATCTTGTCAACATATCATGAACACATAAACACATCATAATGGTTTAGATAGGTCCAAAAACAGAATGTGCTATACATTTCCCCTAAAGGTCTTGTATAGCCGTGAACAGAACATATTATCGCAATCCCACAAAATAACTTTGCGTAGCCGTGAACTTATAGGAGTCCATGAAGGAGCTCCATGTCACTAGCCGGCAAGCGAGAGAAGCCTTTAGTCAAAGTGCACTTGACATACTTAAGGGACTAAACCAAACCCACATAAGATGTATTTCATAACTTGTAAACATATTGCCCAAATGGCACATTTTAAAAACATGTTTTTCATGAACATGAAATATTTCATATGCATTTCTATCATCATTTCACAATTCATCAACCAAATTCATATACCAAGCATATAGCAATTTCTCAAATCATTCAAAAGCAACAAATGCCATAATTATAAAGAAATGAGAAATCATTTTATTCTCTTAACTAAAAAGAAAACATAATGGCTCATTATCTAATTATAAACATGAAACCCACCTTAATTTTGCTTGCTTGAAAACTTGCTCAAGGATGCCTCTTTTCTTGCTCCTCTTGCCTCCCTTGCCTCCCTTCAACATTGGTAAAACTCCCCATTCAATAGGAATTCAAATTAGAAAACCCAAAGAAACATATGCATAAAATTGATCCTAGAATAATTATACCCACACATTTCCTAAACTCTTTGAACCAAATCCCTTCCAAAAATCCAAAGATTAAACATAAACTTACCTTGAATCTTCACCAACTAATGAGTTTCTTCGCTCTAATAGAGGCTCTAATGCTCCTCTTTCATTTTCCCTTCTTGAACAACTTCAAAATCAATCTCTAAGACTAAGAAAAATTGAAACCTAACTTAGCTTTCTCTTCTTTTCTCTCTTCTCCAACGAAACTCTCTTCTCCTCTCTCCTACTTTCATTTCTTTCTTCTCTCCCTCAATCCACGTTTTTCTTCTTCATTTAAAAGCAAGACAACACTTCTTCCCATTATGCCATTAATGATTGAGAAATGTCCAATTTACCCTTCCTTCAATGCCTTAAGACTTTCTAACTTAAGTGTTCTTCCAAAAATGCCCTCATACAATCTTACCAACTCAAAACTTTAATTCAATTAACCTATATTATAAAATCTTACTCATATTAACATGCTAATTACTCCAAAATAAATTAATCTATCAAGAACTCAAAATTAATTTAAATCATGGTTATTCAATATGAAAAAATTTTCGAGGCTAACAAAGGCAAAACTCAGTTAACAGGGCCCAGTATCAGGACTGAGGTGCGGAGTAACAGGCCCCAATTTTAGGCTAAAGTCTATACCATCACCAGGAAGGAAGCGTAAAACTCCCCAGATGTGGTAGCAGGTGTGTTGAATGTTTTTCATTATGAAGCATATGCATTGGTAGATCTAGGATCTATACATTCATTCATCATATCTCATCTGGCATCTAGATTGTATTGTGACAGAGATATTGAAATGTGGGTTAAAGGTGAGCACCCTAGTGGGTAGCACAATAGTGATTAGTGAGGTCTGTAAAAGGTGCATAGTATAGATTGATCAGGTAGAGTTAGAAGCTGATTTGATTATATTGATGAGTAATACCAACTGCTAGATGATGTTGTAAGAGGAGGGTTTGGCAAATTCTTAGAGATAACCTCCAATGAAGGGAAAAATGCAACCCCACTAAAAGTAGAGCTGAAAGAGTTACTTGAGAATTTGAAGTATGTTTTTTTAGGTCAAGGGGAAACATATCCGAAAATTCTTACATCTACTTTATATGTTGATCAAGAAGAAAGAACTTTGAGAGAGATGAAAATATTGAAAAAGGTTATAGGATGGAGTTTGAGTGACATTAAGGGAATTAGTCCCTCCATATGCATGCGTATGATTATCCTAGAAGAGGGTGCTAAACTAGTGAGAGAGACCCAAAGAAGACTCAATCCTAATATGTGGGAGATATTTAAGAAGGAAGTTTTGAAATCGCTTAATAAGAGAGTGATTTATCCAATTGTAGATAGTGAGTGGGAGAGCCCAATGTATGTGGTTTTGAAAAAAACTAGCATTGTTGTTATTCGAAATGATAAGAATGAGTTAATGCCTAGTAAGACTACCACTGGATGGAGAATGTGTATTGATTATAGGAAGCTAAATGTGGCAACCAAAAAAGACCATTTCCTCTCCCTTTTATTGATCAAATGTTCGATAAACATTCTAGACATGAGTTTTGTTGTTCTTCAAAATTATTACCAGATACCAATTGCTCTTAAGGACTAAGCAAAAATGACTTTCACTTGTCAATTTGGGACATTCTCTTTCAGGAGGATGCCACTTGGGCTATGTAATGCATCTATAACATTTCAAAGGTGCATGTTTTTCATTTTCTAAGAAATAATTGAGGACTTTATCAAGGTATTTATGGATGATTTCTCAATCTTTGTTACTTCTTTTGATGATTTTCTAAATAAGTTGACTTGTGTGCTTGAAAAATGTATTGAATGCAACTTGACTTTAATTTAGGAAAAGAGTCATTTTATAGTGAAACAAGGGACAAGCCTAGGTCATGTTGTATCGAAAAGGGGAATTGAAGTTAATAAGGCTAAAATTAAAGTTATAGAAAAACTTTTTCCACCCATTTTTTCAAAGGTATTAAAAGTTTTCTAGGACATATTGACTTTTATAGGAGGTTTATCAAACAATTTTCAAAGATTTGTCATCCTTTATGCCAATTGTTAGCAAAAGATGTCCATTTTGATTTTAATAAGGAATGTCTTAATTCTTTTAACGTTCTTAAAGAAAAATTTATGTCTGTACCGATTGTTATGGCTCTTGATTGGCCTTTACCTTTTGAAATTATATGTGATCTTTTAAATTTTACTGTGGGAACTATTTTGGGCCAAAAAGTTAAGAAATATTTACATGTAATTCATTACGCTAGTTAACTCTGAGTGATGCACAACTAAATTACACAAGCACTGAAAAAGAATTATTAGCTGTGATTTTTGCATTGGAAAAATTTAGAACTTATTTCTTAGGGTCAAAGATTATAATACATTCTTATCATGCATCTCTTAGATATCTTATGACCAAAACACATGCAAAATCGTGGTTAATTAGGTAGATTTTGTTCTTAGAAGAGTTTGATATGGAAATAAAAGATAAAAGAAGGAGTGATAATGTTGTTATGGATCATTTTTCTATAATTGCTCTAAACTTGAAAACTTTTAAACAACAAAAGAATTATGAAATTGTTGAGAACTTTCCTAGTAAGTAGTTATTTGTTGTTAGTAAAGTGTTTTGGTATGCTGAATATATGAATTATCTTGCATGTGACATTTTGAGTGCTAACATGACTTTTAAGGAAAGGAAAAGATTCCTTCATTTAAGTAGGTACTGCTTTTGAGATGATTCATATCTCTACCAGATTTGTAAGGATGAAATCATTTGGGGGTGCTTTCTAGAGGACTAGTAGGTAAGTGTCTTGACCTTTTGCCATGAACTCCACTGTGAAGCCCATTTTGAAGGGCGAAAAACTACTTCAAAGCTTCTTCAATTTGTTTAAGGACACTCATTTCTTCTGCTTAAAATTTGATAAATGCCTACGAATTGGAAATATAAGTAGAAGAAATGAAATGCCCCTAACTAACCAATTGACAATTGAATTAGTCGATGTTTGGGATATTGATTTTATAGGTCCGTTTCCTAAATCTTGTGGATTTGAATATATACTTGTTACAATTGATTACTTATCTAAATGGGTAGAAGCAATATGCACCCAAACTAATGATGCTAATGTTGTTAAAATTTTGAAGGAAAATATTTTTAGTAGGTTTAGGATTTTATGGGCAATCGTAAGTGATTGAGGAAGACATTTCTTCAATAAACTTTTTGAGAAGCTCATAAGGAAATATGCAATAACTTATATGGTGGAAACTCCCTACCATCCATAAACTTGTGGACAAGTGGCAACAAGTAACAGATAAATTAAGGGGATTTTGGAGAAGACTATACACCCATCAAGGATGAATTGGTCAATAACATTAAATGATGCACTATGGGCTTATCGCACGACTTACACAATCGTCTTAGAAATGAGCCCTTATTGTTTTATTTTTGAGAAGACCTGCCATTTGTTTGTAAAGGTTAATCATAAGGAACTGTGGGTAATCAAGACGACGAACCTGAATCTGGATGATGGAGGATGGAAGCGTTTGCTTCAAATTTCAGAACTAGATGAACCCGAAAGTGAGGCTTACGAGAATGCCAAAATTTACAAGAAAAAAAGCAAAACATCTTCATGATAAGTGTCTTACAGGTAATTCCCTCACTCCTATATTGAAAGTTCTACTGTATAATTCTTAGTTGTGTTTGTTTCTAGGCAAGTTGAAATAAAGGTGGAATGGGTCATTCGAAGTAATCAAGGTCTTCTCATATGGAATCGTGGAATTGGAAAACCTGCGAACAAAGGAAACCTTTAAGGAGAATGGTCATTGAGTGAAACCATATTTGGAAGGAGTAATTGAGAAGAAAACCATAAAATCTATCAATTTGAGCGATCCACTTTGAATATGACTATTAAACCATTTAGCTACAAGACATTAACAAAGCATTTAATAGGGGGCAACTCTTACAATTTTTAACTTATTTCTTTGTTATTCTTATTACATAACATCATGGGTCACATCACTCCCATTACTGGGGAGTCACGGGTGTGACTAGTGACACCCTACATAGACTCTTTAAATAGCCCCCTAGTAACCTAATTTTTGTTCATCTCTCTTCTTATTTCTTCCAAATATGCTTTCTCTCTTGGTGTGTTTACCGACTTGGTGCATTTGTTGTCTCCATCTTCAACTTGGTGCATTTGTCAGCAATAACCAACATAGTCATCCACTAGCGACACCATGAGAATCACCACCTTCATGCCTGTGACCTTGACTCCACCAGCCATAGTCACACCCATGATCCACACTAACATCGACAGTTATATTAGTCCAAAGGTGAAATACCAAGGAGCTTCATACTCTTCATCGTATGATACGCCAACTTCAGGTATCCTTTACTTTTAATTTAATAATAGGGAGAGCCAATAAAGGTACATAATTCTTAAGAACCATCAAATTATTCCTAACAAATTTATTAATTTTAGACCTATTGTTGAATTAGGAATAGTTGCTGCAGTTCATAAATTGATGCATAACCTAGGATGGGATAGATTTTTCAAATTTCGAAAAAAATCATATATGGAATTGACTTTAGAAGTTTTGAGTACTTTAAAAGTGGTCCATGATGATACTAACATTGTAAATAGTCTAAAATTTCCATTGATGAATATACCGTATGTGATTACTTTGGATGTGCTCAATAATATTTATGGATTTCCATATAGTGATTTATATGGCTATCATGAGGATTTTAGGAATAGATAATTTTGGACCCAACTAACCTATTCTAGAAAAGTATTTTCTCCAAGTCAGTCCAAATGATTTTCTTTAATAGACCCATTCCTTCTCTATATCTATAGATTTATAAGTTTTACCTTATCCGATAAGGGAGATAGTAAGGAAACAACAATTTCTAAGGCTGAATTGTTTGTTTTATGGTGTATGGTGCATGGTAAGCCCTTTAATCCTAGTATGTAGTTTAAGTACACATTTAATGGATGTGACTAAAGCCAATGAAGGAAAAATAGTAGTTGGAGCATTCATGACCCAAATTGTAGAACATCTCAGCTTACTAACTAGGAGAACAACGATACAACTAGTCCTAGGCAACTCCAGTATCGAATTGCAGTAGTTGGTGTCTATGAAAGTTATCAGGCAGTAAGGTGATCATTAGGTTCTTATCAATGATGACACGGAGGAAGCTTCAAGCAACAAGTGCACTTGAATTGTGAAATTTGAAGCTGAACAAGGAGCTGATGTTCTTTCAATCAAGTAATGCCTCCATCTTCTACAATTACTTTCGAGGATTACCAGCCACTGGTAACTCAATTTAGTGCATTCCAGGCCCAATTCACAGTGCAAGTAACTTAAACTAGAGAGTTTGAATGGAAAACAAATGAGAGGATCCACAACATTAAGGTTAAAGTCATAAAGATCGTGAACTTTATGACCAATTTAAATGCTCACTTCAGACAGTTACCAACCCCATCTTAGTATCATATTTCTATCCTTTTTCTTTTTATTGCTTGTTAGTTTAATTTCTTTTAGTTTTAATGTTTATCCTTGTTTGTGTTAATTTGCATCTTCGATCCCTATATTATTTTCTTATCACATTAGGGACAGTGTGATATTTAAGTGTGGGTGGAGTTTTTATTTTATTTTATTTTATAACTAATACTCCCCCCACACTTAAATATCACACGCCCTAATTACTATTTTTCCTACACTGGCTTTAACCACATCTATTAAATACGTACTTAACCACATACCGACATTCAAGGGCTTACCATGTACCATACACCACAAAACAAATGATTCAGCCTTAGAAACCATTCACTGGCTATCTCCCCTACTGAATAAGATAAAAGTAAATATTTATGGATATAGTGAAAGACTGGGGCCATTAAGGTAGGCGATTTGGACTTATTTTGAGCAAATACTTTTCTAGAATTGGTTATTTGGGTCAAAAATTCTCTAGCCCTAAAATCCTCACGATATCCATATAAATTAGCATGTGGAAATCTATAAATATTATTAAGCACATTCAAAGTAATCATGATAAATGTAAATTGCATCATGTTTTAGGGCATAGTTTGATATATGTTTAACCGTTAATTCAATAATTCAGTATGTCTTTAGGTTAGAATTGTGTTTGTTTATTAATTATTTATGTTTTAAGTGTTTTATGGGTTAGTATAAATCTTTGAGCTTAAATATTATACTTTTAAGGTCCCTTGATGTGTTTGCTAGTATTTCAAGGTCAACATCAAAGAACGGAGTAGTTTCAGAGACATTCAAGTCAGAACAACGACCCACGATTGTGACAGAAGCTGTAAACTTGGCCCATGATCGTGGCCTACGTGCCACAATTGTGAAAGAATCCCAGGGAATGGGCCACGGTCGTGGCTTGCATCAAGTAGACGCGCAACCACTCCCAAACTTCGCATTTTGAGGGATTTCTTAGACCATTCGGACCCCAAAAAATCCTAGTTCAACCTTAAATACCAAAGAACATAAATAGAACAAAAAGAACAAAAAGATGGAGCTTTTTACGTCAGCCACTTTGTAGAGAAACCCTAGAGAGGATTGTTGAGAGATTGAGAAAGAGAAGGAAGAGAGAAGTGGAGAAGAAGCTGATATCAACATACTTCCTAGATCAGGAGTTTCCTGACATTGCTGCCTCTTGTCTCCATTCAAGATCGCATTTCTTGTCATTTTCCATTTTTATTAGTGTATAGATTTGGGAATAGCAGTTTAATGATAGGATTTGTGAATGTTGAGATGTTCTAAAGTCTCCTTCGGGTTTTTATCTTCAATTTAATGAAATCTAATTATTTTATGTTTATTATATTTATTTTGATTTAATTTCTGCAATTGCATAATTCGATGATAAACTGAGAGGGTGAATCAAGTGAAAAATAATTAAATTGAGCTAAAGAGAGTTAGGTGATTTAATAAGAACAAGAAATTAATCAAATCAATAATTGAGTGAAGATAGATCTCACATAAGTTCCCGAAGTTATTGGACAACTTCATATCTAATTAAGGTTTTGGATAGGTTGTCAGCTGAGAAATTGCAATTTTCTATAATCTAATTAGGGTTTATAATTTAGGGTTAATGGTTATAACTCAAGAGAGAGTAATTAACCCTAGGATCGTCTAGAACTAACGATATGGTAAATCATAATCGATTAGGTTAGCATAGGTAAAATTCCCCTTTCTCTCAATTGGCAGTTCCTTTAGGTTAATTCTTGAGTGTGTTGCAATAGTGAAATTGTTAATATTTTATGATTGATTTTTGAATTGAATTGCATTCTTATTTTAGTTTCGTTACATTTGAATTTTTTCGATTTGTTTTGGCCTTAGATTTTAGGATTAAATTATCCCTCCTCGTGAGATCAACACCTTAGGTATTACACAAAAGACCTATGCGCTTACGAATTATCGAGGTTAATTAATTAAAATTTACACACATTGAAAAACTACGATCAAATCACATATTGTATATTCATCAATCGAAATTTTAGACTATTTACAATGTTAGTATTGCCATGGACCACTTTTAAAGTACTCAAAATTTCTAAATTTGATTCCACATATGAATTTTTCTAAAATTCAAAAAATCTATCCCATCGTACGTTACTGAATAATTCATGAACTCGATTAACTATTCCTAATTCAACAATAGCTCTAAAATCAATAAATCTGTTTGGAATAATTTGACGGTTCTTAAGAATTGTATGCATTTGTTGGCCCTTTCTAGTATGAAATTGAAAGCACGAGATACCTGAAGTTAGTGCCTCATGTGATGAAGAGGATTAAGTTTCTAGGTATCTCACCTATGGACCCATATAGTCGTTGATGTTGGTGCAGATCACGACTGTGAAGGTGGTGATGTTCACGGTGTCACTAGTGGATGACTATGTTGGCAACTGTTGACAAACGTATCAAGATAAAGATGGAGACGACAAACGCACTAAGTCCACAATCGCACCAAGAGAGAAGGTAGATATGGAAGAGAGAATAAAAGAGATGAAAAAAATTAGGTTACTAGGGGTGTTTAAAGAGTTAGTGCGGGGAGTCACAGGTGTGACCCCCTAGTCACACCTATAACTGACGAGTCAAGGGCGTGACCCGTGACTTCATATATATTTTTTATTTTTTTGTTCAAATTTTTAAGTTTTTAATAAACATAAAAAGAAATATAAATAATTAAAAAAAGATAAAGAAAAGAGAAAAGGAGAAGAAATAGAAAAGAAGCAAAAGGAAAAGAAGACAACCAAAAAATGAAAAGAAAGAGGAGAGACGTAAAAAGAGGGAGTGCTGACCTTGTTAAATGAGAGGAAAGAATTGAGTGTTTTATGCTTCCTTATTCTATATTACTTTAAATGCTCAATTTGTCCTGTGGTTTTAAATTGTATTCCTTTCTCCTTCCCTTAACCCAACCCTATTACAACCAAAATAAAGACCTTTAGATTAATGTTTGTGTTTGATATGAGTAGTGGAGATTAGATTAGTAAGCAAGCGTATAGTATATGCCTTACATAAAATGAATGATGAGTGAATATATCCTACCTTTGAATGCATGAGAGGATGAGAGTGGAGTGAGTGCCTATCAAACTTATTAATGGTCTTTGAGTTGTACCTATTAATTTTAGCTAAGTATGCATAGAATATTCTGTTCATGGAGTATTATGAATTTCAAGTTCTCATATTGTGTTTATTGAAATGATCATTGATAACTTTTACTATTATTAGGAAAATTTGTTGTTTTCATTGGTTGTTTTTATATAGTCTTGTATTCTTTATAGTTTGAGTGTGGGGGAATTGTTGTGTCTAATTTCTATTGATTTTGTTTTCCTTCATATCTTAATTTTGTTACAAATTCTTGTGTTTTAATCTAAATTTTAAATTAATTGAGTGAAAATGACATGAATGTTAAATGTAGTGTCTTATGAATGTTGTATGAAAATAAGAAAAATTATGCATGAAAGAATGAATGTTGGATGTGAATTATGCATGGTGTCACCTAATTAATACATGTTAACATAGTCACAATCACACTTGTAACTGTGGGGGTCACAAGTGTGAAAACCTAAACCTAAACTCACACTTCAAATAGAAAACAAAGATTGTGGAGGCAGGGGAGAGATGCAGACAGAGAGGAAAAACTATGAGAAAAGAGAGAACAGAGGAGTCTAGAGAAGAGATGATCAGTCAGTGGAGAAGAAAAAAAGAAACAGTAGCAATTAGATAGAACCAGGGGAGCATCCATTCTTTTGGGTGATAGTAAACAGAGGCAAAGCGTGAGAGCTGAAGCCAACATCCTCATCCGACCACCTATTTCTTTATTATCTTTATTTCATCTCTGTTGCATTATGGGACTCCTCTATTGAACTTGCTTTCTTATTATAGTTGATAGCCCATTTCTGTTTTACTCTATTATTGCTTTAAGACTTTTTTGTTAATGTTAACTATGGGATTGAAGTATATGTGGATGTTGAAATTTGTTTATTCCATGATGGGTTTATTCTTTTTCTTGAGAATTAATAAATCTAGTTTATTCAACTACGTATAATTGAGTTATTGTTTTGTTATCTCATTATTTGTTATAGTTTCTAACATTTGTTGTCTTGTTTTTGCTTCCAATTAAATTAGTTTGCTTTTTGGTCTAATTATATGAGTTTCTTTAATCCTTTACTTAAAAAATTGGGATTGAATGTTTAGGATTTCATTTTTTATTTTTCTTCAAGATTAATTTAAGTGAACCAATTTCACCTCCTTGAGAGATCACCCTGACTAATCAACTACAACTACCTTGTACACTTGTGAGTAAGATAGCCTAGGTATTTTTTTAGAACTTATTTTGGAATAACAGAGGATATGGTAACTTTTTAACCTTAATATTAAACCAAATTGGTCCACTAAAGTCCAATATCTATCAGAAGATAGTATGGGCTTTGAAAGAGTAAAATTTCTAGGATAAGGTCATAGAAAGGTGCATGTCAATGATAAGATTGTACGAGGATACTGATTTAGACAATCTAGGATGAAATGCAAATCTATCATCATCTGAGTCAATAGGCTAATTAATAGAGGTATGATAATGTTGAACATGATTCAGACTACATAGATAACTAGATGTGGTTATACAGTAAGGACGATGGATAGGGAAGATAGCATAAGCTTTTTGATCTTTTAATGGAATATCCCATAATTGGTGTTGACTTAGAATTTGAGACATCTAGATAGCCATTTTGATAGAGGTTGGAAGCATTAAAGGAAAGTCCAAAAGATAGACTTAAAATTTATAAGATTAGAGAGGTGTCTGTAGATATGAAGAAGCTAAAGAGAAATTGGAAAAGCATATTGGACAGATAAGACCCATAGATACCACAATGTTGATTCAGAAAGTATATCATAAAGATAATGTATAACACGGAATGGTGTAATAGAATTAAAATGGGAAGGATGAGGAGTTGATGAGGGTTAAATGGAGATAGTAGAACAAACTTTAACAGAAGAGAGAAAACCTCTTATAAAGTATTCAAAGGATTTGAAAATAGAGGAGGAAAGGATTTATGAGTCTTTGCATATTAAAGAAATTCTATAATTGGAAGGAGGATAAAGATTGTGGTAGAGAGAAGAGGAAAGATTCATCAAACTCTTTAGGTCGAGAGAGGAAATCTGCCAAGATGTTATGGTGTCTTTTGATACGGCGAGTGATAAATTTATAATGTGGAAACCATTCCTGCCATTGAAGCAGTTGGTTGTGTAGTAATTTTTTCTTTTTATGCTCAAGAATTTTAAGAAAAGCGGTGTTGTCAATTTCGATGACAAAGTGATATAGGATGAGGTGGAAATTGAACTTTTCAATTCCCTTTTTCACCATCAGAATCTCTTTGTAGCTTGCATGGTAATGCTTTTTAGATTCTTTAAATTGTCTACTGGCATGACCATAGTAGTAGGGCTTTCCATTAATTTCTTTAAGGATAATAACACCCTAATAATGTTCACTAACGTTTGTCTGTAGGATGAGTTGACATTTGACAGGAATCTTCAAAATTAGTGACTTTTGATAGGCATATTTTAAGTATTGTATGACTCTTGTTTGCTCTTTACTCCAAGATGGTGGATTCTTTTTCAACAAATTTGATAAGGATGATCTACACTCATCCACTTGGGGGATGAGATCTCTAATATAGTTGACAATTTTAAGGAATTATTGTATCTACTTAGTAGTGAGATTGCCATAAGGAAAGTTCAATATTTTACCGATAATATGTGGATCAAGCTGATACTATCCATTGTGAAAATACATACCCAAAAATTCTATATGGTCTGTCCTAATATGACTTTTCTTAGCTAAGAGCATAATTTCATATTGTTTTGTGAAATCTAAGAAGGAATGGAGCAGGTTCTGTTAGACCCCAAAATTTTTCTTAAAAGATTTGAAGTAGAAAATGAGAAGTGTGGATAGATTCATTTTTTGCTTTGGTGTTTTGGTAGAGGAGAGACTATGTAATGGGAAGAATTATCTTGAAAGTGAAGTTGAAATTATGTAGTAAGTTGATAAAGAATATGTACTTATGTGTATGTTCTATATTGGTGTTCATAATTAATCATGAATTATAATTTCTTTATGGATGATATTGAGTTGAGAATGAGGAGTAAATGAAGTAGAAAAGATGATTTTGGTATGAGTAGTGTTAAAGAAAGATTTAGAGACCAAATTCGAGTTGATCTAGAAAGTTGTAGCTTATTTTTCTAGCTTTCCAACGATATGTAGTTTGGAATTTTTGGACCTCTTGGTTGAAAGTTATGGTCTTTAAAAAGGGAAATGCTTAGAAATATAAAGATGTATCGTCTGTGATGATGTCATTTCGTTTGTAAGGGCGCATCGTTTGTAAAGATGAATTGTTTATAAAGATGTATCGTTTGTAAAGACGTATCATCTGTGGTGACATCATATCGTCTGTGATGATGTCATTCATCTTAAGTGTTTCATTATCTTAAATTGACTTTACTTCGTCTTAAGTTGACCCCGGATCGTCTTAAGACCATGCTTTGTCTTAAGTTGACCCTGTATCGTTTTAAGACCATGCTTCGTCTTGAGTTGACCCCATGTCATCATAAGACCTTGCTTCGTCTTAAGTTGACCCCGCTTCGTCTTAATAGTTATATCATCTTAAGTTAACTTTGCTTCATCTTAAGTTGACCCCGCTTCATTTTAAGAGATGCATCGTTTTAAGTTGACATTGCTTCGTTTGCCTTTCTTTCTTGGTCTATCTTTTGTTTTGTCTGCTTTGCTTCGTCTACTTTGTTTTGTATGCTTTGCTTCGTCTGCCTTCTTGTTTTGTCTGCTTTTTGATTCGTCTGCTTTGTTTTGTCTACTTTGCTTCATCTGCTTTACTTCATCTACTTTGCTTCGTCTACTTTGCATCATCTGCTTTATTTCATGTGTTGCTTCGTCTGCTTTGTTTCGTCTACTTTGCTTTGTCTGCCTTCTTATTTCATCTGCTTTCTGCTTCGTCTATTTTGTTTCGTCTGCTTTGCTTCGCCTGCTTTGTTTCGTCTGCTTTGCTTCGTCTGCTTTGCTTCGTCTGCTTCGCTTATTCTATTTTTTTTCAATTCGTCTGTTTTTTGATTGGTTTTGTCTAGTCCATTTTTTATCCTTAAGATGATTGAATTTGTCTTCAAAGTCTTCATGAAAGTTGTACATCTTGAAGCCCTATTTAAGATAATTTAAAGAACACTTTCATTCGACATTTGTAGAGAGAGTTATGTGAATTTGTCCTAAGATAGGTTCAATATGATTGATAATAAAAGTTTGTTTGATTCTTTCGGCCATAACTTTGTTATCCGATCTCTAAATGAAATGATTCTTGAAACCATAGTTTCGTAACATATGCTGTACCTCCATAGAATTTGATAGCATTTAGTATTGATTGGAGAAAGATGAATTAAGTCAAAGTAAGGGTATCGGTTGGAAGAGTATGGATGGGAGGAATATAAGTATAGTGTACTGTTTTAATATAAGAACAGTCTAAAAATGTTTTGGGTAATACTTTTGGAATTCTGAATCGAATGGATTGATTTAGGTGTTATTAGAAACTTAAGACAAGGGAGAACATTTTTCTAGAAGAAAGAGT
>JANSVA010000218.1:29321646-29337891 GCA_025504915.1 Erythroxylum reticulatum
GCAATGTACAATTATCCCATGGACTTTATCATATACATCTAAACATGTATAAGATAAAGAATGCCTTTTAAATAATTTGTCACTTAACTACAACCAAAGTGATAGGCTGTAGGGCATAAACCAACACCATCCACAAACATCCAAGCAATTGAAAACAAGTAACAAGCAAATTAAGGATATTTTGGAAAAGACTATGCATCAATCAAGGAAGGATTGGTTAACAATGTTAAATCATGCATTATGGGCATATCGAATAGCTTACAAAACTATCATAAAGATGAGTCCTTATAGGTTAGTTTTTGGGAAGGCTTGCCATTTGATCGTAAAGGTTGAGCACAAAACACTGTGGGTAATCAAGACAGTGAATATGAACCTAGATGATGGAGGAAGGGAGAGTTTTCTTCAAATTTCAGAATTCGATGAGCTCCAGAGTGAGGCTTATGAAATTCAAAAATTTACAAGGAACGAAGAAAACACCTTCATAATAAAGGTCTTGTAGGCAAGTATCTAAATCTTGGGATGAAAGTTCTATTATGTAATTCTTGTTAGCAATTGTTTCCAGGAAAATTGAAATCAAGGTGGAATGGGTCATTCGAAGTAATAAAGGCTTTTCGGTATGCAGTTGTGGAACTAAAAAATCCGAGAACAAAGGAAAACTTAAAAGTTAATTGCGACTGATTAAAACCATAATGGGAAGTAGCAATTGAGAAGAAAACAGTAGAATTAATCACTTTGAGTGACGCACCTAGTGCATAAATATTAAGGTGTCCAGCTATAAGACGTGCTAAATGGGTTGCAACCCATTTAATTTCTATTTCATTTTTAATTATTTGTTTGTTATTCCTTTTAAGTGAATCTGGACTTAATCTATTTTCTTTATTTGTGCAAACTTGGAATCATATAAGAAACTATGGAGAATTTCCAAAAAAAAATCAGAAGTTAGGAAACATAACTCACGAGCGTCTCTTAGTTTAAAATTAAAAAAATTTATTACGTCTATGCAATAAGGCTCATGGGTGTGACTCATTCTTTTACAAGGGTTTTTCTAGCCTTAATCTTTTATTTTTCTTGTTCTTCTGAACAACAGTTCTCCACTCTTCGACTCAGCACCTCCTTGACCGAGGCTCCATATTGTTAACAACCCCTCTGCACAACGCATCACCGAGGCTCAATATCATTAACAGCCCCTCTGCACAACACACCACCCACACTCCTCGTACCATCACCCACACAAAGCTTCTCCAAGCTGTGGGTCCACAGATGAGATACCCACAAGTTTCATCTTCTCATCCACGCGATGACCAAATACCAAGTTCAAGTATCACATACTTATATTTTCAAACAATAAAACACAAGCAAAGGTATGTAATTCTTAAAGATTGTTAGATTATTCTTAATATATTTTTAGATTCTAGAGCAATTAATGATTTATGAATAGTTGATAGGGTTCATTAATTGTTTTGAAACATAAGTTGGGATAAAATTTCTAAATTTAAGAAAAATTCATACATGAAATTGACTTTAGAGTTTTTGACTTCTTTAGAAGTGGCCAATGAAACTACTGCTAAGGATACGGTGGGTAGTTTAATCTTTTTATTGGTGAATAAACCTCATGTAATCACTTTGGATGTGCTAAATTATGTTTTGTATTTCCAAATAGTGATTTATGTGGTTATCATGAGGATTTTCAGGCTAGATAAGTTTGGACCCAAGTAACTAATTATAGAAAAGTATTTTCTCCAAGTTAATCCAAATCATCTACATTAGTAGACCGTGTCCTTTGCTATGTCCATTGATTTTTAAATTTTACAATATTTGGTATAGGAGACATCAATGAGTTTGTTTCTAAAGTTGAATTATCTGTTTCATGGTGCATGGTGCATGTTAAACCTTTTAATGCAAGGATATGGTTAAGTTTCCATTTAAATGATATAGCCAAGGCAAGTGCAGGAAAAAAAGCATATAAAGGTTTTTAAGAGATTCCACCTATATTTATCAATTAGCTGCTTCAATCTTGTTTATTATTTTAATTTGCTATTTAGATTAGTAATTTTAGTCCATTTAATTATTCCTTTTCCATCAATCATTGGTTTTGTTATATTTGATTATAAAAAGATGGTTATTACTAGTACTTATAGACCTAGTATAAATAATACTTGTATTCCTTACGTAAACAAGCTTAAGAGAGTAGGAATCACTTATATTTTTGATGTAGTTTCACTAAATCAATTTGGAGCAAAATGATGCATTTTTTACCAGTCCCTCTCTGTATTTTTAAGTGGGGAGAAACTTTGCATATGATCATGGAGTGCACCAAGCAAGGTGAGCCAAATGGGTTGCTCATTAGAATAGTCTTTACTCCTACCATTTACTCAATATGGAGGGAAAGAAACAGAAGATTGTACAAAAGTCTTGAAACTGAAAATATCAAATAGCAAATATGATTATTAACTAGGTTCAAGCTGCATTGATCGCAAACTCCAAGTAAGATGCACTTACTTATAAGTTGAAAGTCACCTGGATGTTATAATTACATGTGCCCATTGTAAATTATACTTATAGATTATTTTTGTTAATTTTTTTGACAAATTAAGCATATCATTTTAATGTGGTTTTTATAACTTTCATTATTATTAATATAATTTTTTAATTTTAAAAAAGTACTTGTATCCCTCGGACTATATTATAAGAATGATGTATGCACTTTCCTAGTAATCTTTAATGTTGTTTGAAAAAAACAAAAAAATCACTTATCTTCATTTCAAGCCTTTGGACCCATCTCTAAGCATTTCATTCTAATTTAATTCCTAAGACACAAGTGTAGAAGTTCTTTTTTTTTTAAGATTTGTGACCTAACTCTAGGGAATTTTTCCATTTCAAAGTGTTAAAATCCATTCTATGTGTTTTGTTCTTATTTTTGTGCATGGTTAAAATTATGAACCTTTAAGCGTTCAACCATAAATTTTCATCTTCAACATGATTCTTAAACTCACCTAAAATCATTTCAATTTAAACTCCCTAAATTTGTAAAACTATGACCTAGATAATCATTTAGATGGGCGGAGTAGGGTGCTTGACACCTTCCCCATTATGTTTCCTTTTCTTTTGTTTTTTTTTCATATCTTTACTTTAACAAGATAGTCGGAAAATCCATCGTCATTATCTAAATTATTATTATAATCCATCCTCATTTTGTTGAAGGTGTGTAAAAACATCAATAACCATTACTAGTCCCAAAGAATCCTAAAATTCCATCTTCAGAGGAATATGAAACTTCTCATCCTTTATATGTGAATACTACTCCATATAATGACTGAAACTTAAGAGAAGCCTCCATAAAGCTTTTGGTTCTAAGAACTTTGGTTTAAAAGTACTTAAATCTCACCTTGGACCCTCCTTTATCCTCCTATAACTTTAATTATTTGTGTCTTGTCAGTTAGATTAGTTAAGCAATACATACTTCTAACTTTAGCAAATCCTAAAAGAAAGTTAGTAGAAAACTTAATGAGAAGGTTAACACCAATAAGTCCACTCTCCCTCCTCAATGATTATTCTTTCTTGTAATATGAGGAAGTTAAGTAGCCCCTCTAAACATCAAGTAATAAAAAAAATTTACTCTTCTAAAAAACTATGTTTGTGAAATTAATTAAAAACAATCAAAGGCTTATGAGCTAGACGATTGCCTCTCTTTTGTTTATAGAAATTGTCTCATCTTTAGCAACCTCCAACATCAATATAATGGAATGACCTTTGTAGCTTTTGATCCATCTAAAATTATTAGTTTAGTTTATGTTATGATTGATAACATAATGAATCCTAAGATAAGTATTCTTTAATAGATGACCATTGTCTTTGTAGCTTTTCTTTATGATTTAAACAATTCCCCCTTTGTGATAATTTTATTTAAAAACCTTTAATTTTAATGCCTCAATTAGCATCCTTTAGTTGGTTATTGATGATTTCAACTCCTCTCATTTTTTCCTATGAATTTGAAGGCTAAAATGAACTAAGGGAAATAGATCTCTCTAATTGCATTTTCTCATCTAGACTGTTTAACTTGATATATGAACGGAACCATTTTACTTAGAATAATAACCAATTTGTTAGAACATTCCTTTGGAAAAAGAAAAACCTAGACAGAAGTTAAATGTCCTACCTAACTCTTGTAAGCATTTTAATAATTAAATGTCCCATAATCATTGTCCCTTAATGTTTACTTTATCATAAAAGAATTAAACTCCCCCTTTCAAATTCAATAACTACTTTTTAAGGCATGGATTTAAAAAGGTATTAAAACTAACCTTAAAGGTTAAAACATTTTGTAATATATCATGGATCTCAAATAAATAAATAAATAAGGAGTTTAAAATGCTAATTTCTAATTTGATTGGCAATACGAAGCTAGTTTTTGCTAGTATTAGAGAGGAGTTAAATAAGGCTCAAATCTTATGTATGCTAATCTGTTAAACGATAATTCTTAAAGAAGCAAAGAAGTTTAAGATTGGTTAATAAACTGAATCCTTGTACATTCATCAATCTTTCATCAACAAAAAATCTAGATTAAGTTAATTAAAAGAAGGTGATAGCAGCATTACATTGTCTTTACATTTTATTCTTTTAAGAAGAATTCTAATATGATAACTACACTATCTAATGGACACGTAAGAGTAGCAAGAAACCATAAAGAGGTAAAAACATCCGCTTATAACTATATCAAGAAAATACTAGGAAGTGGAAGTGTTGTAACGATCTCAAATAAGTACTTTCAAAATATCATTATATAAAGGACCAAATATTTGCATTTAGAGCTCTTTTTTAAATGTTTCACCAACTCAAATATTGAATAAGTCTTTTTCAATCTTAACCTTGATAAAGCTTTAAGATCAAATGGATTCCATGTTTATTTATTTCATAAATCATGAAATTTAATAGGTGATGTAGTACTATAACAATTTTGGAGTTCTTTCTTAATGAAATATGTTTTCTTAAGGAAAATTTAATTTAATATTAAATGTGTAAAAGTATAGATGTACAAAAGGGGAAACCTATTGGCTAGGTAACTATTACCTTTCTCTCAAGATCACCATTGGACTAAATTCCCTTTGTAAGCCACAATATTGAAACCCCTTACAAGATAAGAGCAAGATGAAGCTACATTTTCATTACAATTCCCCAAGCTTATGCTATGTTTTCATTACAATTCTTTGCTTTTTTACATAACATCTATTTCTCTTTGATGCCTAACAATATAGTCTACCACACCATTTCTTTTGCTCTCACTTTGCTTTAAAAAAATTTTCATTCCATATTTCATATAGATAGGTTCCAAAACAATTAAAAACACTGCAAGGTTGCCTTTTAGGAGTTTGTTAGAAGCCTGAAAGTATTGTATAATCTCTAAAAGAGCTTTCAAGCTAATCTAATAGTGATAAATCCTTTTAATTGTAATCCACATTGCATTTGAAAAGTTGAATTTATAAAATATATGAGCCAAATTTTCTTCCCTTTTCTTACATAAGATGTGTGTATTTTCGAGGTTTATGCATTACAATATGTCAAGAGTACTTATCTTATTTCTAATAGTGAACCATAAAAGGAATGAAATTCTATTCATTAAGCATTTACTCTAGACTATCTTATGCCATTAAACTCGAGGATGAAGACTAACCATTCTCCAAAAGATTTATTAATGAATTAAACATTATGATGGTTATTCTAAAGATAACAATCTTATTGTTCAGAATTGGGGATATAGTTTGGGATCAAATGGTTTATCTTTCTTAAAAAATCTATCCTTGATCCATAAAAAAACTTTTTCTTCTCTTAAAATTTTCCCATAGCTTGAATAGCAATCTCGTTAGAAATTAAAGGTCTATAGCCATTCAATAGATGAGATAAGAACCAAGAATGAGTTCTTTTGATAGAAAGAGACCAAAAACTTTTCCTTTTGAGAATGTAGTTATACAACCATTTCATCCAAAGTCACTCTTTGCCTACTAGCACTCTCCAAAGCCTCTTTCCCATTAAGATTCTATTACTAATCTTTGTGGGAATAATGCTCAAACCCCTTCATAAAAAGGATTAGACACCTCTAACCATTTCATTTTTTCATTAATCATACTTAAATCTAGGTTTCCCCATAAGAACTTCCTAATCAACCCTTTAATAGTTTTGATTAGGCTTTTAGAAGAAACATGTATGAGCTCCAATAAATATGCATTAAATTCAATATAGCTTTGATTAATTAGAGTTTACCACCGAAAGATAGAGCTTTATTAGCCTAAAAACTAAGCCTCTTTTGTATTTTTCAACCAAAAGGAAGCAATCCTTAAAATGCAATCTTGTAGTTGTTAAAGGTAAACCTAATTACATCAACATATGATGTTTTCTAGCCATATCTGTTAAGACAAAAATTCTATCAGTTATATGACTGACATTGACTGAGAGTATGAAGTGACTCTTATCGTAGTTTATATCCAAATTAAATAGGTCCTTAAAATACTTTAAGATTTCAATTGAAACCATAAATGATTTAAGGTGAGCTCTATTTAATCATAATAAATCATTAAAAATGCATATTGATCATAGAAATCTTCTTACATTTAGAATGAAATCTAAACTCAGGGTTTAGTCAGTCATTATGTTTTAGTAATTAGGTTAAGTCTCCATACACAAGATGAAAAGGTATAGAGATAGAGGTCTCCCTATTTGAGCCCTCTAGCTCACTTAAATGGCCAAATGCTACTCTAGTTACTAGTACACTAGAGGAGGTTGAAGAAATACAAGCTTTAATCCAGGTCTTAGAGACACTTTGGGAACTAAACACATCCGGGAGATACAGTACAAACTCCCAATTTATATAATTGAAGGCTATATTAAAATCCACCTTGATTATACAAATTTGTAGAAAAATCTTCATTATATAACCACAAAAAAACTCTAAGAAATGAGAATGTTATCCTTAATTTGTCTTCCCTTCATAAAAGCTCTTTTATTATTTAACATAAATTTAAGAATTGCCTTTATTTTAAGAATTACCTTCATTCTATTAGTCAGGACCTTAAATTTTACTTTATAAAAGATGTTGGAGCAAGTTTTATGCCTTAATTCTCTAAAGGATAAAGGGTTTGGAGACTTCGGGCCTAAATATAAGAAGGTCTTCCTGATTTCTTTAAGAAGCATATACTTGGTAAAAAAGTCTTGAATTGCCTTTATAACCATGTTCCCAATATATGGGCAAGGCTTTTGGGAGAAGAAACCATTTAATCCATCTATCCCTGAGGCCTTTTACCCATTCATTTAGGATAACATTTTCTCTATTTCAAATGCTTCATAGGTTTGATAAGTGTTTCAGCTTCTACATTGCTAATTTACATTTCATGAATGAATTGAGAATTTGAACATAAGAGTTAGTAATTGAAATCTAATGGTAAGATTAAATAAATTTAGATCTTTCTTCATATGCTTATCTTAGATATCAATTTTCCATCTAGAGTTATAATAACATAGATTCTGTTTGAGTTTCTTTTAGCTATAATAGTATTAAAGAAGAATTTAATGCATACGTCCCTTTTCCTTATCCAGATGACTCTTGTCGCTTTAGTAGTGAAGAGTAACCTTCCATTACTTACTAGTAGTGAAATAGAGGTTTTGCTGAATGCAATGGTAGTAGTAACCACTTAATTAGTCTTAGAAACCTTTTAGAGTTGAGCTTTTTCAACTCCTATTTATTACACTTTAATATTTGCATACAGTATATTACTTAGCTCCATTTATATCAACTTTCATGCCTCTTTTATGGCCCCCTAAAATCCAACAACACAAGCTAAAAAGTTACTAAATCAAAGTGGACTTCTTTACTCATCTTTTAGAAGATCTCACTAATTTTTATAAGGGTGTGATATGAGAAAAAAGGGATCTATAAAGCATCTTTACTTTTAGGAAATTATGTCAACCAATCAATATTAATCAAAGTTTTATTAAACTTTTTCTGAAGGAACCAGCTTGCAACTTGTTTGTTACTCCAAATATATCTATGGCCTTCACACTTTAGGTTAGAAACACCCAAGTTCTCTAAACATTCCTTAAGATCCTTAAATAAATTTCCTGAATTATTGTGGCCATCAACTTTAAACCTATAAAAAATGGAGTTGAAGTCCCAATATATTAACCATGGTCCCAAACGTCTCCCTTAGATTCTCATTAAATTATCTTAAAACATTTTCCTTTGAAAGGAAAGATTGAAACCATAAAGAATACATGCATACACTCTGACTTTCTCCTAGATGAAATAAAATAAATATGAATGACTTTCTTATATGCTTCCAACTCTTCAATCTCCATAAATCTAGAGTTATAACCAATAATTATTCTTTTATAATAACGATATTGATGATTGGAGGTAAAGTGTGGGCCAATCTTCCTAACTTATTGGAGTCCTCTTACCTAATATTAGTTCTCAAAAGACCTAAGATTACACAGGTTTCTTCTTAAATACACAATTCCTTAAAGCTTGAAGCTTGTCAGTGCATTTTAGATCATGTACATTTTAAGAAATAATATTCATGCAGATATATATTTACCTTTAGAGTTCCAACTCTGACTACCTCTTTAATCTTTCCTCCCTTTAATATTTTGAAATTGTTTTCCATTGTTATCATTTATACTATAACACCCCACTCTCATAGGATATGTTCCCGACATTCTGAGTGATATCCCAGTACAAAGCCTGCAAGAGCGGCATGCTAAAACAGTCATCGGTTACAACTTATTGCAAATTGTTTGAAACAATGTACATATATGTGGAAAATCAATAATCAATTTTGATCCAACTTATTTATAAACAATTTCATTTCATTCACAAAAATTATAATCATTATTGAACTCATCAGAGTTTTAGTAATCACTTGGGCCTATTACAGAATAAAACACTTGAAATCATAAAGTCATTTCATACCAAATCATAAACATACACTTTGTACAAATCTTGCAGAATATAATTCAAAAACACAAAATTCACTGAAGATATATATAAGCGCACACTGATCCCAACATGGAACTCTTACTTGGAGCCTCTCTGGAGTTCTTTACTAAACCCTGAAAGCCACATTGCAATTTTTGATGAGTTTTGCGAACTCAGTTGAGTAACCATCCTCAATGGCTCACTCCTATAACAAAATTCAATCATTATATAATCACACAGTTCATATAGTCAAATAGTTCATATCAATTTATCATTACATTTTAGCTTTACAAATCATTCAATGAATTTCAATCATATATGAATGCTATATGCATGAGACTCACATTCGATTTTATTATTGTGACCTGCCTATCACATACATATACAGATACTGGCCCATTGGGCTTAGCCAGAACAGAATCACAGAGCATAGCTCTACGTGCAAAAACAATAATCACAGAGTAAAGCTCTATATGTAAGCACTTTCATATTGGCTACTCCAGTCATCGGACATAAATCTGGCATTCAACTTTCTAGTTGAGAATCAGAATATTCAAGTAGGTAGTCTCATTCACATATAAGTAGCACTTCCAATGATATTCACATACATCGAATGCCTCAGACAATTATTGTCCAAAATTCAGTACACATTGATCAATATCAAATTCAATTTAGTAATAAACAAAACAAATCAAGGTGAGATTATCTTAGGTTCCTCACAGTACACTCCAATATGCTATTTCCTGGATGGTCCAGCAATATCCGACTGGCTTCCAATGTGCTCCTCTATATCATACAAAACACATTTACATATATCACAATTTTGCACAAATTTATAAGTCTTTCTTTATGCACATCAATGTATAGACAATATGCACAATACATGTTCAATGACAATTTTGGCTATCTTATCGAGATTTTGTCACCATATCATTCAAATAGAAAAACCCTCATTAATATAATTTGTACTTAGGGTTTGGAACATAATAAAACAATGTGAAACTAATTTCATAACCCAATTGATCATTTCATATTGTTTTCTCATAATATACTTTCGGTTCAACTTTACATAATTATTCTGATAAGGTAAATGACAAAATTAAGCAACACTTCCTTCTGAAAAGTTGTTCTCAAATGTTTTAAGTTTCTAATCATACTAATATCATTCAATTTGGTTGATTATTCTATGAGTTATGCTCAAAATACCACAGACTATGTATATTTGAAATTTTGGCTAATGCATGATCATGCATTCAAGTTGTACACCTCATATTTCTCAATTACAATATCCCAAAATTACAAACTTTATACCAATCAAAAGATAAGAGAATAATATATAAATTTTATGAAGACATCTTTGTCTAATTCTGCCTATATCAATACAGTTTATTCAATAACAATAGGGCCTGATTTTTGTCCCTGGTAGTGTTATTGCCTAAGCCAAGACTTACTTTCAAGCTCAATTTCAGGACCCTTAAAGATAGAATTCAAATTCAATTTCTTCTTAACATTTGTATCCAAATGTCTCTAGTTCAATTTAAATTAAGAATCATTTAATTTGTAAATCTACAGGTCAAAATATATCCAAAATACCGAAGCATGTTCAGTAAAAACATTCCAGTTATCAAATTCCAGCACAACATTTCATCCTAACACCCCCTTTCAAGATAACTTTGCATGATCATTATGACAAGGAAAATGGTGCATTTTAGTAACACTTTCTTCTAGAAAATTGTTCCACTATGTTTTTAGTTTCTAATAACACCATAATCATATAATTTGATTCATTATATTGAAAGTTTCATGTAAAACAGTTCGTACTATTTTTAAGCTGTAACAAAACTCCTAACTCTAATTCCAACCAAAATTTGAAGTGCTTTGAGATAGAATTAACATTTGAATTCTTTAGAAAAGTTGAAGAAATATGTCTCTAATTTTTTTAATCAATAATCAACGTATTTGGATATCTATAGTTCAAGATATCATCAAAACACCGAAGTCTATTCAATGAAAATTCTCCAGTTTATAATATTCCAGCATACACGTTCACCAATATCTCATATATGTCATTCTAATTCAGGCATAATTCTCATACTACCAAAAATATCATAAAGATTAGATTGTCACTTACTTGTTAGGATTTCAATTCAGCTCAAACTTCATATTAAATCAAGTCTCCATGCAAGCAAAATTCATCACAAACTTATGATGAAAACAGGTTGATTTTGGACAACAAGATGAAGGTAACTTTCAACTAGTTTTCTTGGCTATTTTGTGTAAGGTAAAAAGCTGGTTTTGGTGGAGCAATTTGGCTAGGGTTCAGGCAAACTAGAGAGGAGAAAGTTGGAGCAAATTTCAGTCAAGGAAGCTAGAAAGGAAGGAGAAACTTGGGTTCTAGAATTTGCCACATCAACATGCTAGGTGTCAATAACTTACAAAGATATATGTCTTAAAGCATGCTAGCCATTTGTTCAACAATTAAGCTGCCACTAATCCACTCATTATGTTGACATTTGTCACCCTTTTATCATTTCACATGTCACTCCAAGATTGGTCTAATTGTCATTTAATTACTAGTCTATTTATCACAAATTTAACTATGCCAAATGTCACTCAAATTTAGGCTTAATCATTTAATTTTTTCATGTATCAAGTTATCCTACCACTTGGCATTTGTCCTAGTCCAAATGTACCTTAAAATCACCAAAAATTCTAAAATAATACTAATGGTCTCCAAATAAAATTTTAATGCAAATAACTAGCAATTCACATTTTAATCACATTTATAAATCAGTTATACCTGAAAAATGTCAATAAATGCATGTATAATCATATTCATGTGCAAAAAAGTGCATGTCATATTTAACTAAAGCATGATGTGCATTTCTTAATTTCTCTGTACTTTCTCATAAATCATAATTCTAGCCTTAATATGGGTAACTGGATGTTACAATTCTCCCCTCCTAACAAAAAATTTCGTCCTCAAAATTCTTGCATGAATGGTCAAATAGGTAGGAGTACTAATTCCTGATATGTTCCTCCGTTTCCCATATGGCTTCCTCACTCAAATGATTCTTTTCCACTTGACTATAGGCAATGGAATCAATCAGATTTCCAATTACTTATCCAGATATCACACTATCTTTTCTATTTCCTCAATATATTTTAGATTACTCAAAATTCTTATTTCCTATGCCAATAATAAATCTTAGTCAGATCATATCAATAATTCTTAACATGCTCACATATCACACTTTATGTATTTTAAACATCTTTGATAGTGTTACAAACTCATATGTTATGGTCCTATTTTTATAATAATTTAGGTGGACCAATTTATGTCGGCTTAGCTTATACTTTTTGATGTGAGCAGGAGTAAGGATCACCATGGAGATTGCATGCGTGATAAAAGCGAACTTGTCATTCCAGTTGGACCTGTGTCCAGAGCTAGGACCGAGAGACTCAAAGAGGCTTTTTATACTCATATGGGCTTTTATCTTGAGAGTATGGATAGCTCCAAGCCTATTGGAGGAGAGTTTAATGGAACTGAGCCCAAACAAATCCATTTAACTCAAATCCTTGAAGACAAGAAGACTTGGGCTACTTTGATTTTTCATCACTTAAGCCCAAGGAGTGTTTGGTGTGCAATTTATTTTATTAGTGGGAGTGGGCTATTTAATTCAATTAAGCCCAAGAGCATATGGATCCAGTAATGGCGCCACACATCAGACTTATTTATTTAGTTTTTGGACTTTGTTTATTTTGGGCTTCTATGTATTTTTAGCCCAACCTTTTATTATTTAACCTAGGTATAAATGTGTGTCTTCAGGTCAAATTTTTGAAACTTTTTAGATCAGAATTGCTGAGTGTCATTGGCTTCAATAGAGAGAAACATTATTCTCTTGTTCTTGTTACCTTTCGAACCATCTTTCACTTATCAATTGCTTTCCCAATTATGGCATGTTGATTGTTCATTTCTCTTGGTTTTATTTTAATCATCGGGATTGCTTGGAATAAGTTTCCAAGAGATGTCGTAGAAATCAAACCTTGTGTATCCTTATTTTTCTTGATTGTTAAATTCAAAATTTTCATCCTTCTTAATTCCTCAAGGTCAAAAACACTCCAAAACAAAACACCCATTGAAAACACCATCAATCGACATCAATCCTTCCGCGGTGCACGTTACTTTTTCCCAAATTGAGCACACCTTGGCAAGGTGATACTCTTAGAAACAATTCATTTATTGCTTGATAATTTACATCTCTTTAGTGTTAATATACTTAACTCATGCATCTATCTCACTTTATTCCAGATCTTCGGTGTTAATCCACCTAATTCATTTGTCTTTCTTGAGTCACTTAATTTCTAATACACATCAATTTCACTTATCATCAACATCTCCCATCAATTCTAGCCTTAAACTATTTAGACCTTATTCATCCAAACATAAAGGCGGTCAACTCTTTCTATCGTATAACACCTCATAGGATATTCTGATGATATCACTGTGATATTGAGTATTATGCTTAACGTCATTTAAAACTAAACTTTGACCTCATGTTTCCATGAACTCCATAATATAAGCTTTAAGCATATCTCCAACAGTTAAGACTGTTGGCAACAATTACATATAGTCACTCTTTTTTTTTTACATCCATAGCCATCAAACATTATTTCATCATACTTCTACTAAGATGTATAGCATAAGTTGTTGTTTGTGCTTTCTCTAACAATCTTTTACTCAATCATCTTAATTGTGTACACAATCTTCGTATAACAAACACAAGGTATCAATTTCCTATTCAAACTCAAAATTCAGTTTCAATATCAATTTTCAATTTCCTCAATAAAATACATAATTTTTGAATCCTCACTTTATGCTTTGCTAATCTTGTCATACTAAACTGATTTTAAAATTTTTAGTTAATAGTACTTTGATTTGCCAAAAGTCAACTCAATATTCTATGCTCTTCAATGCACTAGATTTAGTAACCACAATATCTAAATTTGTGCTATTCCTTTATTGACTTTTTTGTTTAAGCGTCAGACACGTACACTGGTTTTACCAAGATAGTACTCATTTGTATAATCATAGTCCTTCAATACTTCTATCTATTGTCTCAGTGTCGTATAAAATTCTTTCAAAATCACTAAGTACATCAAACTTTATTGATCTGCATATTTATATAAACTATCCGAAATGTCTCATTGTACATATAGTGTCTCTAAGCTGTCAAAGCAATGGCTGTTTCAACAAATTTCAAATCATATATCAAATATTCAACTCATGAGATTTTATTTGTCTTTATGCATACAAAATTAGTTTATTATATTTCAACAAAGTGCATCTTAATTTCTAACGTGAGACATCGCTGTATATTACAAAATCTCCAAATTTGTTATTATTTGTTATGATCGACTACCTTTTAGATACAAAACACAAATACTAGCCATTAGGCTCAGTCTGAAATAGAAATCACGAAGCAAAGCTCTACGTGCAAAATTTTGAGCTTAAAGCGCTTTTAGACAGGTTACTTTGATCACAACACATTTATCTGAACAGGCATTATATGCAATGCTTTATATAACAGAATATGCCACGTATAGCTTTCACTTATAATGCACAGACAGAATTTCATATTCATTCAAAACTGCAAATTTTTTTAAGTAATCAAAATATTCTTTTCAACTTTTCGAATACATTCAAATACCATTTATGATCATAGTTACTATTTAATTCAAGCAAAATTGGATCACGTTATCCTTCAAAGCCATAATAATGTTGGGGGCATTGTTAATTCAAACAAATATTGCCAAAACTCTATGCATTCATGATTAGTTCTCGTAATTCCTTAAGTAATCAATTCCTCAATGAAGTAATATTATCTCATGCTATTTTCGGTTTTCCCTTATTGTCTCATTTTCTCGAATGATTTTCTCCATTCATTCGACTTCCTCTGATTACCCATTGATTTGTTGTAATGTCGAACCATTCTTGCTAGGTTCTCCCCTCATTTCAATTTGTTCACAATCTTAACTTCTTATGTTGGTAACACATTCATCAAATCAAATTTATATTCCCTAAACATATTTCCATAAAGTAATGTGGGCCTAAGTTCTTCTCACATTAGCAAGAATGTCACCTCAATTTCAAAAATCCAATCATATAGTTAGATACTTTTCATCAAACAAAATGCATACACTCTTAGTAACATATTCTACATCTTTTGCTTGAGTCTTTGTTAGGAATAGAACTCCAATATTCAATGTTAATTAATTCCATTTTCATTCATTCTTAAAAGTAAACCATCTAGTATACTTAATCTTATTCGGTGTAATTTTTCTTCCAAAGAAGATTTCTTGCTACTATTAACTATATTGTTCATCTAATCCTTATCAATCAACTATTCTCATCATTGCTTATTAGACATTCTTAGTAGCTCAAAAATATCAATTTTAACTATTCATCATATCTCGATAAGATCAATTTATGTCATAACTTATATGATTAGAATATCCTTTATAATAAGGATCAATAAAGCATTAAGCAGATTCGTTACTTTTATGCTTTGATATATACCATCAAAATCATTACATCTTATCTAGAGATGTATTTAAGATAATTTACTAATTAATAACTTATGCTCAAGATACCTTAATCTCATTTGATTTAGGTCAACACTTCTCTTTTTGTGTCTGTCCTCGGTCGAGGGGACTATGCCACAATCGTTCCCTTCTTCTTTTCCCTCTAGTTAATCACACATCATAACTACAACATCCCACTACCACAAGGCAAATACCCGAATACCCGAAAGACATTCAAGTAGATACCCTATGATAATGGCATGTTAGAGCAAAAACAAATCCAACCTACATATGGCATCATCTAATATACTTAAAAGTCACTAAATTTTAAATCCATTCACTTCATTCATTCATAAAGCTTACACTGTTTCCATCAAACAAATATTTACATAACCTTATACAGATTCTAGCAAAACTACAAAATTAACAAAAGCTATATCATTTCTGGTGTCAGCTGATAGACCTCTGAGCTATTTCTCTATCCAAAAGATTCCTTAAGTCCTGAATAAGGAATAGGTCTCCTGTTTTGTACCTGAAAAGACACGTTGTAATTTTTATGAGTTTTGCAAACTCAATGAGTGAACCATCATTAATGATTTCACCGGATTATATACACATATCACATATCTCACAAATATTCATTCAAATCATACTTATGTTCCAGATATTTACACAACATGGTATATCATATGATCACA
>JANSVA010000218.1:29355463-29382793 GCA_025504915.1 Erythroxylum reticulatum
ATAAAAATAAAAACCAATAAAACTACAAAAAGACAACAAATAATTAAATAGTAATAAAATAATACTAAGCTAGAATACTACAAGTAGAACCTAGATCCGCCAAATGCAAATAACCAAAGAAGAAGATTATCCTACTAGAGAAACACAACATTGGAAGCTTAGTTTTTACCACAGTTGCCACTGAATGCCAAAAACGACTAACAAAAGAGACGTAATAAAAATACCAATAATAAGGATAATCAAATTTATAATAATAATAAAGAATAAAAGCGTTAACGGTGAAACAAAAGGGATGCGGAGCTTATCAACTTCAGGGGAATCATGTATAAATCAAACCTTCCCAATAGGCATACAAAAGATGCATTCAAAAATTAAAAACAATATTCATAACGTGTACTAATAAAGATGAAACAACTAGTGATAGAGATACCGTTACTAGAGCCTTTAACCTAAAACTTGATACGACAGCTGGGACTAATATCAAAGACGAGCTCGTTTGTATATCTTCTAAAAATCCACTTCACTATTTGCAAGAAAATATGTGAAGGAAAACACTGGTCTAAAAAGCTAGGCATTGTCAACTACCTATGACACAAAAACAAATCCCCAACTGTCTGTTAGGAGAAAGAAGAAGCCAAGGTGGTATGTTTGTATGGAAGGAACACTGGCATGTCGATGATTTCTATCAGTAAAAACATAGAGAGAAAGAGAGAGAGGAGGTCATTCACCCCATGGCATAAAGCCTGTAATTTTCCTTTTCCATAACAAAAGAGTGCAATGGCTAGAAAAACAAAAAAAAATCGATAGGATTCAACAAGCCAAATACATAACCTACAATAATCTCCCTATGCAAAGCAACAAACGGAAGAGGAAGGTCATACAATAAATACCTAGATACCTAATAACCAACCAAACCTGCCCAAATAACACACAAGGTGAATGAAACAAAGGAAACCCCAGAGGCAAATCCCATAAAAGGAATTATCTTTTAATCAAAAACGCAATACGAATCTAGAGCAAGCAACCTCAAAAGCAAAAACACATAGAAAAACACACAAGGAGTTGCATATACTCAAGCTAGCATCATCTTCAACATGCAGAAACCCAAACTAGACTGTTAAAGAATGAAACTTTCAAAAACTCGAGTGAAGTAAGAAATCAGGCATAGGTAAACGACAAGCAACCTAGAAAGAGCTCACAAGAATGAGCTACTAGTTGCCCCAAGAAGGGGAAAATCAGCACTTCCTCACAGGATATTAGTGCTTGTGACTGACTTTCAGTGTCTAACCTTAAGAAGTAGAAAAAAGAAAAATGCTCGAAGAAGAGAGCAGAGGATAAAAATGTCGATACTTTGAGAAAGTAAAAAAAGTAGGTATCGGGCCTAAGTAGAGTTATAGTAGCAGTTTAGGGATCAAAAATACAGATTTCAGTTCACAGATAGATGATTTGGTTCAGGAAAAGAAATAGAACCAGTAGAGAAACACAACAGAGAAGGAGTGGAGTATTTGGATTCGACGCATAAAGATGTAATATGTCATAGAAATTCTAAAAACATTAGAGCCTTTTTTAGTCACAAGAAAACCCCAGTCGTAAGCCCCCAAATCGAAGATGACAATAGAGGTTCAAGATCCACAAAAAAAAGACTTATAGCCAAAAACCTTAGATCTGGATTGAAGACGAAGCAACCCAGATAACCTAACAAAGCAAGAGAGAGCATAAATGAAAAGGAAAATAGATGATTGAGAAGCTGAGAGTGAAAAAAAAAAAGAAGGGAAGACTTAGCTGAAGCAGAGAGACAAGATCGAAGTCTTTGGCAGTAGGGTTGATGTTGTCTCACAACTGTACCGTCACATCTGCTTCCAGCAACAATCGCATTGGCAAGCTTACAAGTACAGCGGAGAACAGCGACAGGCAAACCGAGGATGATATTCCTCCATGCATTGTCCCGAAAGGCTCACTGCAGATCGGCGATAAATGCTCCCTGCCCGCTCCACTCTTTTGACAATATGAATTTTATAATTATAATCTCATTTGTAATGTATAATTATCACATGGACTTTATCGTATACATCTAAACATATGCAAGATAAACAATATCTTTAAATAATTTGTCACTAAATTATAACTAAATCGATTAGCTGTAAGACATAAACCAACAATAAATAGTATTAGTCTAAAGCTAAAGTCGAGTACGAGATAGAATACTTAATCCCTACCTGGTCCATCCTAAACGACAATACATTGGTCATAAATTTGTTTTAAATTTGAATTCCGATCGTTTAAAAAGAAAAAGAAGACGAGAAAGCAAAAGTGAAAAGGTGGAGACTCTCGGCTCAACTAAACTAAGAATCACATGCGATTCAACCGCGCTGCACCAGACCCAACTTGCGCGAAATACATAAGATGACGTGGTAATTGGCTATTTGCTGATTACAATCCGTGGGTTCCGGAACCAAATTTACATTTAAATCTCGTTAATCAACTTGCAACAACTGTAAAAATCATTGTCCGACTATAAAAGCACGACCCCCTCGTGAAATTTAATTCAACAAAGCAACAAAATAGGAGACGCACGCTTACCCAAAAGGCCCCGACGGAGATCCGGCAATTCGTGTCGGATTTCGCGAGGGACTGGTCCTAGCGCAATCAGGATGAAGGGTCCTGGCACTTTAGTTGCGTCCTTCATAGCGGCTTCAACTCTCGCTTTGTCGTCCTCGTCCTCTGATACTAAAGACGTTAATTGTCCTTCCTTCAACCAGGTACGTCATCTTTCATATTTCAGTAAAGAAACTCATAGGAAATCAGCCTGATATTTTGATTGGATTAATGTGCTGTTTCAATGTGTTGATTCCATTGTTAAGTGTTACACGTCGTGTGTTCTATGGATCTCTGGCATGAATTTAGGCTTAGGCTTGGTCTGGTCTGAACAGGTTACAGGTAAATCGGGCGGGAAAAATTGTGCGTCGCCGTCGAATAAGGATAAATTCGCTCCAAGATTTGACGGGTTGAGGTTCATCGAGACACTTATCACAGCCCACCGCTAAGAAGATATAACTCAATCGTCATCATAATTATCCTTAGCGATGAAGATAGTTAAGTTCAATTATTCTTTCAATTGTGGAGGAGTAGGAGGAGAAGCCCCATTGGGTTAACATGTGATTAAAGAGAGTTTTCTTTGTGGTCTTTGTTGTTTTTCCAAACCTGTAAAACTCGGTTGATTGATTGATTGTTCCTCTAATTTTACAATTTGTTATTGTTTGGGGTTAGCACGCAGAGATCAATTCTGTCTTTACTTTGTGTTTGGGTTTTATTAATAATGTTTCTTGTGTTTATGGTTTGGCACAGTCCTCTATGGCTGAGATTCTGCCTGGCCTTTCGGTACGTTATTTTTCAAAAAGGGGGATTTATGATATGGACGTTGGACCTTTTTACACGGAACCGGAATTGTAATTAAATTCCTGTCTGTCTGTTTATTTTCTCCTGTGCTTATGCTATATTTGTCGCATAAGTTTACTTAATGCAGGAAGCAATACAAGTTTAAAATAAATAAATGAATCCTTTTGACATCTTTTAGATTTCATTACAATGGGCAATTTCCATCAATTTTTAAAAACTAATTTTTTAAATTAAAAATATATATAATAATTTTTTAATTGAGTTCGAGCTTAAAATATTTAAATTCAGACCCATTCAAGATTTAATTCTTAAAAATATAACCATATCTTTTTTGTTTAAACTAGGCCATTTATTATAATTCTTACTAAAAATGCCTTATCTGAAGTTTTGTTTAAACTAGGCCCATTGATTATAATTCTTGCTTTCATATGAAAGCATGAGGATTGCGGACATAACGAGAATAAAATTGTAATGTGAATATAGGTGTTTATAAAATAAAGGAAAAGTATTTAACTTTTGAATGGTGAAGGCATGACTGTTACCTCGTTTATGTTTCCTTCTCATTTAGAGAGAGATAAAAGAATGTTTATTAAATTAAAATTTTAACTATAATTAAATTATAATTTTAATTTTAATTTAATTTTAATAAAATTTAATTTTTAATTTTTAATTTCTAAATTTTTTAAAGTATTATAATTAATTTAAAATTATTTGTTCTTTTAGTTGCTTTTTTATATGTGACTTATTTGATTATTAATATGTTGGGATTAATTATAAATTATAATTATAATTTAACTTATCTTTAATTCTTTAATTATATAATTTATAATCATATATTAAAATTAACATTTAGCAATATGTCATAATCATCTAAATATTACAAATGTTAAAATAACTTGACTAAATCTCTCTATTTATAATTATGATTTATAAATGATATTTCAAAACACATTTTTAAATTTTAAATCATGTAGGTTAGAGAATTTCTTAAATCACTATTAATGAATAATGGTAACATATTTTCTCTAATTAATTTAAAGTAATAATCCTTTTTTGACTTACCTAATTATCTCTATATGATTTATATTATATCCAATTACTACCGAATGAGATATCCCAAATAGAATTATTCATAAGCAGTATTATAATATAGTAATTTTCATGTGAGATGCTTTGGTAATCCTAAGTTTAAGAATCAATTATACAACCATCATAATAATGAAATCTACAAATACATAAGTAATATTCTATTTAAGATCCTTATATTCAGGTCAGTTTGTTGAACTTATTCTTTAATAAGTACCTACATATTTGTTTAAGTATCTCTATACTTTAATTTATAAGATCAATTTCTTTTTTATAAGAAAAGAACATAACATGTTCTATTTTCATTGTTCCATCAATACCTCATCTCGATGAAATTATAACTAGTCATAATTTAGGAATAATAAATCAATATAAGTTAAATCTCATATAATTATAAAAGTTGTATAATAATTATTCTTAGAATTTTACCTTTACTATTAAAACATCAAATATAATTAACCAAGTACATAAAGAAAAAGAATGCTTTTATTAATTAAAATAATAATGTCATATATAAAATTGCAACTAATCAATTAGATGCAAAGGTATAAATTAATAATCTCCCACTTGCATTAAGCTCAATTGCCTATGTATCTAATACCATAAACGTCTACATGCTGATCATATCTTTTTTAAGACAAAACCTGAGGATTTGCAAGATTTTTTGTTTGGGAACTTGTCTTACTGCTTTATTATCTCCCTAATCAAGTAAAACTTTATGAGTACATGTTTGGACCGATGATAAGACCTTGGTTCCTTTACCTGTGCAATGACACCATTTTTACACAATACAATACTATTGACACAACAACACTAGGAACAACTCCAAATTTGGTCATGAATTTCTTGATCCAAACGATTTCTTTTACCCCATTTGACACTAAAATGTACACAGCCTTAGTCATAGAATCTGCAATGGTTGGTTGTTTGGAACTATTTCAACTTATTGCACCACCATTTAAAGTGAATGTGTACTTTAATTATGATCTTCTATCATTTGGATTAGACTAAAAACTAACATTTGCATATCCTTAAACTCTTAGTTCAACTTTTCTATAAATCATGAGAGCATCTTTAGTCCTTCTCAAGTACTTTAAGATGTTTTTCATAGTGTTTTACTGATCATCGCTACAATTATCTTGAAACCTACTTGTTATACTCGAAGCATAAGAGGCATTTAGTCTAGTATATAACATCACATATGATTGGAGTTTGGTTGTGTGTACGTTTTAATTATTAACCCTCGATAATCTGCAAGTACACGATTCGTTAGCGTAGTACCAAAATGTGTCGATCCTAAGAGGAGGGAACTAATCTAATCCTAAAATCTAAAGCCAGAAACAAATTATAGAAATTCAAAATGCAACGAAACTAAAATGAGAATTTAATTTAATCACTCCAACTAAGAATCAAACACGAAATACTAATTACTAAGCAATTGTAGCACACTCAAGAATTAACCGAAAGAAATTACTAATTGAGATAAAGGGAATTTTACATATCCTTAATGCTAACCTAACTTATTATGAATTATCAAATTGTTGGTTCTAGACTATTCTAGGGTTGATTACTTTCTCTCGAGTTATAAACATTAACCTTAAATCATAAACCCTAATCAGATTATGGAAGTTGCAATTTCTCAATTCACAACTTATCCAAAACCCTAATTAGATTTGAAGTTCTCTAATAAACTATTGGAAACCTATGTAAAATCTCTCTTCTCACAAATTCTCGATCTGATTCAATTCTTGTTTCTATTAAATCACCTAACTCTCGTTAATCCAATTTAATTGTTTTTCATTCGATTCACCCTCTTAGTTTATTATCAAATTATGCAATCATAGAATCAAGCCACAACAAATCCAATAAACACATAAATAATTAGATTTTCATTAATTCAAGAATAAAATTCTGAAGGTGAGTTTAGAACATCCTCGACATTCTAGATCCTATCATCAATTGTTTATTACAATTCTACACAATAATAAAACAGAAAATACAATTTAAATGGATGATGGGAGGCAGTGATGTCGAGAAACCTCCTGATCCGGTAAGTCCATCAAGTCAGCTTCTTCTCCTCTTCTCTCTTCCTTCTTCTCTTCCTCTATCTCTTGATGATTTCTCTCTAAGGTTTCTCAAGGTGGCTGATGTAGAAGCTCCTTTCTCTACCTCTTTTCTTTTCTTTTTATATCATCTTGTGTTTTAGGTAATCCTAGGGTCTGAAAGGTCCCAAAAATTCCTCCAAACTTGATGTTTTTAAGTGTCTGTGCATCTGTCCAATCTGTCATGATCATGGCATGCATGCTACGATTGTGGCCCATTCCTGGAGCTTCTATCACGATCGTGCCTAGCTATTGTTTTAGCCTGAATGCATCCAAAACTACTCCCTTCTTCGATGTTGACCCTAAAACACTAGCAAACACCTCAAGGTGCCTAAAAAATATAATATTTAAGCTTAAAAACTTCTACTAACCCTTAAAACACTTAAAACATAAATAATTAACAAACTAACACAATTTGAACCTAAACACATACTAAATGATCGAATTAATGGCTAAACACACATCAAACTATGTCCTAAAATACAATGCAATTTACACTTATCAACATACATCTCTCTCTTCTTGTATCTTTAGACATATACTCTATAAGAAAGAAATCATATGTGACAAGGGTGAGAATCTTCTCTTGGAATTCTCCATGCCAAACCTTTTTAGTAAGTCTATATATATGGAATGGGATAAGCTAAGTAACCACTTTGATGTATTTTTATAGATCTTTATTATTATAATATAGATTGCTTCTCATATATCCTTCATAGAGAAGTTTTTAGATGACCAAATCTTTACACGTTGGAGCATTAGTATGTTTTTTTCAATTAGTAATATGTTATTCATATATAACACTAAAAAGATGATTGCACTCCCCCTAACCTTCTTATAAACACATGACTCATGCACATTTTTATAAAATAAAACATCATGATGCTTGCTTAAGTTCATAAATGGACTTTTTCAACTTACATATTTTATTAGAAAATTTCTTAAATTCAAAACCTTTAAGTTATGTTATATACACATCCTTAAGCAAATTCCCATTGATAAATATTATTTTGACACCCATTTGTCAATAAGATCCTTATAGATTTAAGCATAGCTACTGGTGAAAAAGTTTCATCAAAATTAACTCCTTGTTTTTATTTGTAATCATTAGCCACTAGCCTTGCTTTATACTATATACATTATCGTCCATGATAATTTTTTTCCTTAAAAACCCACCTATATCCAATAGGTACAATTCCCTTGAGAGCATCAACCAAAGCCAATATTTGGTTAGTGTATATGGGTTCTGTTTCAAATATCAAGGCTTCATGCCATTTTGAAGAATGAATGCCAGATATTGCTTTCTTAAAAATAGTAAACTTGGATCTAATCTAATGGGGAGATGACTGTTGCTTGTTTTAATGTATAAAATACTGCAAATATATAGATTGTATAATATAGTGCACAAAATATCATTCCCAAGAGGATTAAATTAGTCACCTAAGAATTTGAATGCACTTTGTCTAAGGTAATGCAAGATTGAATTAAATGAAGTTAAAATAAATTAACTGAAATTCAATTATACTAATAAAACTTAATAATTGAATAAGTAAAGATAGCAATGAGAGCTAAGTTAATCAACAATAGAAACTTAGGGGTTATTCTATTCTTAATATGTATTCCCTTTTTTCCTTGTTAATTCAATTATGCTTGATCCTAGATATCTTAAGGTTTTGATTACCCTCTTTCGAGATCTAACCAAGTAATCCCAATCAAGTTGAAATCTCGCGATTCTCAAAACTACCTCCTAACTACTTAATTGGATATGAAGCAATGTTAAGGATAATTAGCTCACAATTGAGATCTCTCTTCAATTGTTTATTAACCTAATATTTGTAAGTCAATCAAAGTATCAACTCTTGTTGCACAACCTAACACAAATAAATTTGATTCAATATCTAGATTTCTTATCAAGTAAAAACATAACAAATACCAAAAGGCAATCATATATTGAATTTAACAAGATAAAAGTTAAATAAAACAATTCAAGAAAAACCTTAATTTGGATTTAGAACTACATAATCATATTCAAAACACAACTATTTGTATTTAGCATACAAGCCAATAAAATATAAGTAGAGGAAAGAAAATTTTCAGCTTGCAGCCTTGATCTGGAAAAACTAGAAAATTGGAGTTGATCTTGATGTTTCCACTATTGATCTCCTTTTTTGTGGTGTGCAACCTCTTCTTTTGTGCTTTCCTTTTTCTTTTTATACTTTTAAGCCTTTTATGTTGCTTTTAGGGCTTTTCCACTTGTTTTGGTTCCAATATAGCCACGAATCATCATGAATACAAAGGGATTGTGAGTTGGAAATTGCCTATGCATGATCATGCATTAGCTATCCCAACTTTCTAGCACGATCGTGTATGTTCATCCCTATGCTACTTGCATGCATGATCGTGCGTAACCATGCATAATCGTGGATGGTCTTGTTCTTCAACTCTTTCCTCATCTTTCCTTTTTTTTCACTCACTAACAAACACATCAAACAACCTTTGGAACATAATATGAAGATCAAATCCTTACTCAGGCAAACAAATAAAACACACAAAACATTAATAATAGCACAATGCTTATAATATAAGAGAATACTTAAATACACACATAAACATCCAAAACATATACTATGATATACGTCTATCAACATTACCACACTTAAATCGTCACTTGTTCCCAAGCAAAACTAAAACCATAAGATAAACAAAATACCTAAACACATAACCATGCAATAATGGTACAATAGCATCAAATCTCATGGAATTACTTAACCTTAAACATCAACCATTTAAAAAATTCCAGCACATTAACTTATTACATTCATGTTCAAGTGCTTTGATTTAAATATACATATCAATCAAAATATTGACACCCTATTCATGCACCTATGACACTTGTAAACATGCACTTATTATTATCGATCAATTAAAAAGATAAACTGTCACTAGGTAACCCTTTATGAAAATTCTTGTTATTTTTAAATTATTAATAGGTTTAATTTTATTCTAAGCATCATATTTTTTAATTCTCTTTGATGATCACCTAGTCTTTTAACATGAAGGTAGTCACTTTATCATGAATATCTCCCGATTACACAACTAGCTTACATTTTTTATTTACCTTGGTTAGAGTGTCATTTTAGCCTTTTGACGTGAAGACAAACATTTTTTCATGAATGCCCTCAGTTACTCAACTATATCACAACTCTCATTTAGTTACCAACTCTATTCTTAACCCAATTTTCTTAAAAAGGGCCAGTGAAATTGGAATTTTATTTAACATATAATTTTTCACAATTTCTTAGCCTACCTCAATTTTTTTAGTTAATCACTCTCATGAAAGGTTACTAATAATGCCTACAATTTTAAATCAATGCAATTATAAACATAACTAAAGAAATGTCATAAAGTGAAAGAATAGGTGTCATATCCTAATTAACATGCATATTCATCCTAAAGACACCTAAAATACAAACTTTATAAGCTAATGTGCCTTTACAATTTAAATGACAATGTTTGAAGGTAAGCCAATTCTGTTCAATTCATGTCATCGATGCATTCACATAATGCACACATCATGCAGCCAAATGTTCACACAATGCCAATGTAATCAAAAACTAACAAAATATAAAATCACATATAGTTGATATGCAAGTGTATATATGTCCCCACCTTTAAGCAACACATTATCCTTAATTTGGAAACTGAAACAATAAAAATTTAAGAGAAATAATAAAAAATAGGAGAAAAAATACTTATGGAGATTGGGGTGATTATGGTGTAGGAGATAGAATATGGATGCCTTGTACAACAAAAAAATTTAACAATTTCTTGGATTGATAGCATTAATGGTGCATTACCGCCTCTAGTTGTGCCTCTATAGTGTCCATATGACCCTCGAGGCACATGTTATTCTCATCCAAATTTTCAAGCACTATCTCCTAACCTTCCTCCTCCCCCTTAAATTCCTCACTAGATGAAACCTATTGGCGTTGCTATGATGGTGTGAAAATAGGCCTAACCTATTTTGTGTTTAAATTTCGATTAGAGTTGATATCTTGGAATTCCATACCATGACACTCCAAGATCTTAACTTGCCTAAAATATGTGTATTCAAATTCTCAAGAAAAACAAGGGTTAGGCCATTAACATTAACACCGTGATAATAAGCCAAAGCAAATTATGAGAAAACCCATGCCAAAATAATTACTCTTCTTAGTAATCGAAGTAACTATGGTTTGAAACGTATGAGTAGATATGCAGACTTGAACCTTATTATCCATGCACCAAAGTATAAATAAATCTTCTTTGAGAATTTGTTATTTTAGCTCTTGGCAAAAACAATATGACATATAAATTTATGCAATAACAAGCAATCAGGATTCTTAATAACATTATTTGTTGTATTGTGCAGATTAAACACATCCAAACCCATTAATTGTTTCCAAAATGTTTTAGCATGAAAATTCTGATTGTGTCAACAATTTTTGAAGCAGTTACGAGAAAATCCATGCCAAAATAATAACTCTTCTTAGTAATCGAAGTAACTATGGTTTGAAACATATGAGTGGATATGCAGACTTGAACCTTATTATCCATGCACCAAAGTATAAATAAATCTTTCTTTGAGAATTTGTTATTTTAGCTCTTAGCAAAAACAATATAACATATAAATTTATGCAATAATAAGCACTCAAGATTCTTAATAACATTATTTAGTGCATTATGCAAATTAAACACATCCAAACCCATTAATTGTTTCCAAAATGTTTTAGCATGAAAATTCTCATTGTATTAACAATTTTTGAAGCAGTTATGAGAAAACCCATGCTAAAATAATTACTCTTCTTAGTAATCGAAGTAACTATGGTTTGAAACATATGAGTGGATGTGCAGGCTTGAACCTTATTCATGCACCAAAGTATAAATAAATCCTTCTTTAATAATTTGTTATTTTAGCTCTTGGAAAAAACAATATGACACATAAATTTATACAATAACATGCACTCAGGATTCTTCATAACATTATTTGGTGCATTGTGCAAATTAAACACATCCAAAACCATTAATTGTTTCCAAAATGTTTTAGCATGAATCTCATTGTGTCAACAATTTTTGAAGCAGTTACGAGAAAACCTATGCCAAAATATTTACTTTTCTAAGTAATCGAAGTAACTATGGTTTGAAACATATGAGTGGATGTGCAGACTTGAACCTTATTATCTATGCACTAAAGTATAAATAAATCTTTATTTGAGAATGTGTTATTTTAGCTCTTGGAAAAAACAATATGACACATAAATTTATGCAATAACGAGCACTCAAGATTCTTAATAACATTATTTGGTGCATTGTGCATATTAAACACAACCAAATCCATTAATTGTTTCCAAAATGTTTTAGCATGAAAATTCTCATTGTGTCAATAATTTTTGAAGCAATTACAAGAAAACCCATGCCAAAATAATTACTCTTCTTAGTAATCGAAGTAACTATGGTTTGAAACATATAAGTGGATGTGCAGACTTGAACTTTATTATCTACGTACCAAAGTATAAATAAATCTTTCTTTGAGAATTTGTTATTTTAGCTCTTGGCAAAAACAATATGACACATAAATTTATACAATAACAAGCACTCAAGATTCTTAATAACATTATTTAATGCATTATGCAGATTAAACACATCCAAACCCATTAATTGTTTCCAAAAATTTTTAGCATGAAAATTCTCATTGTGTCAACAATTTTTGATTTCAGAAAACCAAAAATTTCTTCCATGATATAATAATCTAAGTTATACTATTTTTCTTACAATCAAAACAAAAAATTATCGAACTTGCCCAATTTAATAGTATAATGTTATGTGGAATTCAAGTGTTAGTTCTTCGAACACAAGATGATAACAATGTATAAACTTACCCCAGTGAATTCTAACACTTATGGCCTCAACCTTTTCTTTCAAATTTAAATCTTCCAAAATTGATAAATCAAAATACCTAGGTGCAACAATTATTTTAGAATGAAGGGATTGCAATTTCTCACCTTCTTCTTAAGAGAAAATTAAAAAAGGAGTTCCAAAATCCTTCACCAAATTACATGCACCATAGCTCAAAACCTTTTTTTTTCATTCGAGGTTGCAATGTTTTGCCAATTTTCTAATTCTAGGAGACATTATAGAGGATGAAATTGCAAAATAACCAATAAACAACATCAAAAATGCTAATTTTGATTAAAAAATTCAAAGGAGAGAAGGTGTTGAACAAAATCTTGCAAAAGCCATTAACATTGTTTACAAACAAAATTTTGTTGCTTGTTTTAATGTATGCAATATTGCAAGTATATGTATCCTATATTGTAGTACACAAGATATCGTTCCCATGAGGATTAGATTAGTCACCTAACAATTTGAATGTACTTTGTCCAAGGTAATACAAGATTGAATTAACTAAAACTAAAATAAATTAAATTAAATTAAATTAAACTAATAAAATTTAATAATTAAACCAGTAAAGATAACATTAAGAGCTAAGTTAATTAATAATGGAAACTTCAAGGTTATTCTATCCTTATTTTGTCTTCCTTTTTACCTTGTTAATTCAATTATGCTTGATCCCAGAAATTATAAGGTTTTGACTACCCTCTCTTGAGATCTAACCAAGTAATCCCAATCGAAATAGATAACAATTGAGTTGAAATCTCTGAATTCTCAAAACTACTCAATTAGATTTGCAGCAATCATAAGGATAATCAAAACATAATTAAGGTGTCTTTTCAATTATTTATTAACCTAATATTTGTAGGTTTATTAATGTACCAACTCTCATTGTGTAACTTAACACAAATAAATTTGATTCAATATCTTGATTTCTAATTAATTATAACGAAAAACCAATCAAATATTGAATTCAACAAGGTAAAAGTTTAAAAAAACAATTAAAGAATAAACCCTGATATAGAAATAGAATTCTATAATCATGTTCAAAACATAGCTATTTAAATTTAGCATACAAGGGAATGAAATAGAAGAAGAGGAAAGAAAGAAATTAGCTTGAAGCCTTGATCTTAAAAATCTGGAAAGTTGGAGTTGATCTTGATGTTTCCATTTTTGATCTCCTTTTTTGTGATGTGCAACCTCCTCTTTTGTGTTTTTCTTTTTCTTGTTATCCTATTGAGAATTTTAGGTTCTTTCTAAAGTTTCTCCACTTATTTTGGTTCCAAAAATAGCCCCAAAAATATCAAGAATACAAAAATATCATGAGTTGGAAATTACTTGTGCACGATCGTATACTGAGGATGCATGATCTTGCATTAGCTATCAGAACTATCTAGCACGATCATGCATGTTCATCCGTACATTGCTTGAGGTTCTTAAACCTTTGGTTGTATATCAGAAACTATTTTTCTCTTGAACCCTTATTTTTACATCATATATATCAACTTAAGGTTCTTATTTTATCTAGATGTGAATTTATGTTTCTTAAATTTCTCTAAGTTTCACCTCACTCCTATTATTGTCATTGTAAATAAATTATCCTTCTAGGAATGTAGTAGGTATTGAGACAAACATCCTTTGCTGAAAAGGATGATAAAATTGAAATTGGACACTCTTTTGAATACCCTACAAACTTACATTTATCTAATTTGGATTGAAGCTTATTAAATGGTACATGCTTGATATAAACATCACATACCCAAATTTTTAGGTATGATAAGTTTGGTCTATGGTGGACTCATATATGATGTATATATAACTCAATTCCTTTAATTTATAGATTGTCCAAGACAAGTGCACTTATCATTTTATAATCTAAGACTCAGAGTACCAAGTATCGATCTCACAGAGACTATCAATAATAGTAATAACTCTATTCTTATTATCCAACTAACAATTGAGGTGATATTAATAAATCATATTTAAAATTAAAAAATCTAAGGACAAGTCAACGTAATTAAATAAACTAGAATGGAAAAAAGATATGAAAAATTATCCAATAAAACAATAGTACCTGAAATTTGAATCCCCTAAGACTTCTTATATAATCATGATTTCATAATCAATTTATTCTAAAGTTCATTATTATGGAAATTCCTCAATTATGATAATAGCTTTCTTAACGCTATTAACACCTAATCATAGGTTGATTAATTTAAATATCTTTTTAATTAAAACCCCAAGAATTGCATTAATCAGTTTATGAGTTTCACTATTATATTTGACCCTAATTTGGAAGATTTAAGTCGACTTATCTTTGGGTTTACATATAAATCCTTTTACTTATGTTAGACCTATTTATACATTTAGTTTCTTAATATTGAATGAGATCACAAAAGAATTAACATAATGATAATATTAATACAAGAACAAATAAAAACACATAATTGAATCTCTATGGATTTAAAGAATCAATTAAATTAAAATAAAATCAATATGAGGTCCATCTTAGAATTCATTCAATGTAAGTACTACAAAAGGTTTAGCTCATAATTATAGAAAACAAAACATAAAAACTAAAGAAAAGGTTAAAATCAAGGATTACATTATTGAAATCCCTAATATCTCTAAAAAATTTACTCTAGATTGATGAAAATGTTCTCTAAAGGGGCTTTATTGGTTGTTGCTCATGCTTTATACTGCTTTAAGGTTTCCAGTTATGTTTCCTAAGCCTCCATACTTATTCCACTCAATTTTGCCATTTTAAATTCAAAATTCAGATTTCGTGAGATATACAAGCATCAATGAACCAATCATATGAATAATTAATTCATAATTAAGATCTCTCTTGAATTGTTTATTAACCTGATATTTGTAAGTCTAAGATACTAACTCTCGTTGCACAACTTAACACAAATAACTTTGATTCAATTTTTAATTTTTTATCAAGTAAGCACAACAAATACCACAAAGCAATACTATATTGAATTCAACAAGATAAAATTTACATAAAACAATTCAAGAATAAAGCCTAATCTAGAATTAGAATTCCATAATCATGTTCGAAACAAAATTATTCAGAATTGACATCTAAGGAAATAAAATAGAATAAGAAAACAATGGCTAATAAGGCTAATGAAAAGGTATGATGTTTTTGGCAGCCAACTTACATCTCTAATCCCTTACATCTCTTCAATGATTGGGTAGTGGTTGCTTATAATCCCTCTTCAATTCAAATTTCTAATTTGTACATGCCGGATTAGTTGATTAATTTCACAAGGATTTTAGAATGATATCCTTACCATTTTAAAATATATATTATTTATACTACTAATATCTCTTTTCAGAAATTAAAGTTATGGGATGATATCAAGAGAACCTATGGGAGTGTTCAAGGCTCATGGCTTATATTAGAGGATATGAATTTTGTGTTCAAGTGCTCCAAAAGAACTTATTATAGAAGTTGAACTAGGTTTTAAATCATATTGGCATTATGGATTTAAACTATACGCAGTAATTCTTTTCCTAAAATAATAAGCAACAAAAACACTAGTTTATTAGGAAAAAAGCTTGATAGAGCTTTTGTATACAAAGGTTGGCTTATGCAATTCCTTAATAGTTTTACTAGCTTTGGTTCCGTTTATGTTTTGGTCACTCCACTATTGAGTTTCTTCATCTCAGTTCTTTTTCCTCCCCTAAAAACTCCTTTCATATTCCAAAATTATATTATTAAAGGTAAGAGGTCTAGAGGATGTGGTCAAAACTAGTATTAGGAAGATAGAGATGGTTATAAAGTTTATCGAATAATGAGGAAACTTAAAGCAATCAAATAAGGAATCAAAGCTCTTAATAAAAGTGTCTACCTTGATAATGAAACTAACCTTAAGTCTATAAACGAGACCCTCAATGGGCTCAGGCTGAATGCTATAGGGATCCCTCTAATCTAAACTTAAGGAATCTGAAAAGTAAGGCCCTTAATGATTATAATCAAGCTTTCCACTTACATAACTCCTTACTTAAGTAAGGATTAATTAGCTTAAAGATGAAGGCAACAATACTAAGTTCTTCTATAACTATATTTTGTCTTATAAGAACAGAAATAGAATATACTCCTTGATAGATTAAGAGGGGAACTAGTGCAAAGACTAATCTATGATTGGACTAATTGCTTTTAAGTAATATAAAAACTTACTTACTGAAAGCTCCTTTTGTGTCTCTTCTTTTAATGCATTGAGGTCCTTTATAAGGTTCTTCTTAAACTAAGAAACGAAGGATAGTCTCTCAAGACCATTTACTCTTTAGGATATCATAAATTCCCTCATTAGCTTAAATCCAAATAAACCACCTGGGTCAGACATGTTTAATACCTTTTTTATAGAATACGTGAGAAATAACATGTTTTTTAATAGAAACAGTCCAAAAATTCTTAAGTAGCAAGAAGATGCTCAATGAAGTCAACATGACTTATATTTACTTATTCTTTAAGAAAAGGAATCCCAAATCCATATAAGGCCATCTAATATCTTGTTGTAATACTGTTTATAAAGTCATTTCAAAACTCGTTACACACTAGACTAAAAGGTGCCTTAAAGTCCCTAATTAACCCTCATCAAGGAGCTTTATCTATGCAAAAATAATAAGAGATAATATTTTACTATATTAGGATTTGTTCAAGGATAATGATACTAGAGCTTCTATTAGGAGTTGCTCAATGAAAATAAACTTTTATAAAGCCTTTGACTTATTACATTGGAGTTTCATTACCAACTATTTACTAGTAATTGGATTCCTTGAGTTGTTTATTGAATGGCTTCATGCTTACTTGATGTCAACCTATTTCAATGTTCTAGTGAATGGCTCTTCATCTATGATCTTTAATAGAGCTAAGTGGTTAAGGCAAGGGGATCCCTTGTGCCCTTTCCTTTTAAGCCTAGCTATTGAAGTTCTTACATTAATGATCTCTATAAACATAGGGACCAACGGGTCCTTTGTAAATCATTACAAATGCAAGGAACTAAAAATATATAATATGGCATTTGTTGATGATCTAATTCTCTTTTATGGTTCTAACCTTAGTTCCCTTTAATTGCTTATTAGCTCTCTCAGTTCCTTCCCGAGTATGTTAGGATTAAGAGTCAACTTAGATAAATTTAAGTTATATATCTCAATTAGTATGCCAAATGTAGTACTCCTTAAATCTATTTGTTCTCTAAGGGTCTATTATGCTCCTTTTAGATACTTAGGAGTGCCAATATGTACTAAAAAAATAAGGTATGTTGATTGTCTTCTTTGATGGAGTCACTCAGAACTAGAAATAATTCCTGAAAAAGCAAATTCCTCTGAAATATTGGCAACCTTCAACTAATTACTTCAATCCTAAGGAATCACTAAATCTTTCACCTATTCCTTTCAAGAAAGTTAATCAAAAAGGTGGAAAGTCCAATCAACAACTATCTATAGACAGAGATAGTAGATAATTCCAAATGAGCTAAAATCAAATGACAGGATCTTGCAGTCCTAAATAAGAGGGAAGTTTGGGAATGATTTCAATCAAGGTCATGAATTCAATCCTCCTTACTAAAAGAGTTTGGAGTCTATTTAATGACAATGAAACTGTATGGGCCGAATAGATGCACGAGTACTTTCTAACAAATACTAGTTATTGGTATTTGAAAAATACTGAAGACCATTTATGGAGCTTAAATCAAATGACAAGAATGAGGGGCCAATTGAGCTCTTCATTTAAAAGCATAATAGGTAATGGTATGGAAACTTACTTGTGGTTTGATAAGGGGGATGGAGAAGAGATATATTTTAGATCCCAGAGGGGCTTGAAGAAGGGGATGATTTGTATAATGTTGACTTGGTTCTAGTGTAATCTAGGCCTTTTACACCTTAGGGAGGAACTGAATGTTATCATATTAAGTTTTTCACTCTATGCTAACGTCAAAGACATTATTTATAAGGAAAAATAGAGATTTAACTTCAAATGAACAACTCTTACTATAACAATCCTACCTTATTATCATCCTAATCTAAATGAGATAGATCAGATTATCTAATTGAGGGATGCATCTCTTAGGTTTACTAACAAATCATGTATGGAACTACTCAACACTCAGTATTGGAATGTTGGTAGGTGTGATCTAGTGTGGGGTAGAACCTTGATCCTAAAGGCTTCTATCAAAAGTTGATTAGTTATTGAGTAGAGGTTGAGAACAAAGGATCGTTGTTACGACATTCTAGATATCTTGTGTTTACTTTGTCAATAGGTTCTTGAAACAAATGCATGCCTTTTTTCAATATTTCTATTATTAAGCTCTTTGGACTAGAATTCAACAATTATTACTACCATATTGTAGTGAGAGAGACTAGCTAAGCATTGTGTAATAAGTCAGTAATAGGATCAAAGGAGTAGGTTAGGATGTCTGCTTTATTAGAACAACTTTCACATGAAATATTTATGCTTTATTGTGAGAAAGTAACAACACTAGAATTCATTTGGACAAGCATAACCTGATAATAAGAACAATTCATTGGACTAGGGAAGTTCTCTTAAGCAGAAAGGTCTAAGTGGGAGCTAGCATATAGATGAAGCTCAACTAAAATCTACAAACTTTGGATGCAATAGAAAATAGCTAAATGCTCTTATAATCTCTACATTATTCTTATTATCTGATTGCCACTAACTCAAGGCTTCTATAGGCCTTGTTTGTGTATTGGTTATAATAATTTGCTATATATCTGCTTTTAGATTGATATATTAAAATAATTCATTAAATTCAAAAAATCTTAAAATAATTAAAAGGAATTTGGATAATAATTTAGATGATCAAAATAGTTTTCTTTATAAATTAGTTTAGAGTCATTACACCACTAACTTAATTAACCCATATGTAAGCCAAAACGAGGTAAGGAGGTGTTGGTTGCTGCGATGTCGTTTCTATCAATTGACAGAATAATTTCTAGCCCCAAGCTGCATCACAAAATCATAGGGGACCGGCCCAACTTCACACGATTTCTCCAACCAATAGCCCGATGTTGATGCGCCTAGTAACGGGGACCAACGCGTTTTAAACCAAGCAACTGCATTTCGTTTCCTACAAAATATGCTCAGCATTGGCACTGCTTTGAGTATAGAAGAGGAAGGACTTTTTCAGAGGTCTGAGGGTAGTAAGGACTTGTTCAGAAGTCCAAGGTTAGTAAGAGCTTGTTCAGAGGTCTGAGGGTAACTTTTGTTCCTTACCACCATCACATGTGTGAGTCGATAAAATCCGAGAGTTTAGTTCCGATCATTTCTCTCGTTATCTCATGGTTGAGAGATTTCCTGCCTCCAGTTTGTTAATTTTGTTACCGTTGACTGTATAATTCGTTTCTCTCTGGTTTTTAACTTCAAAATTCTCTCCTTTTCTCGTCTGAAGTTCCGAAGATATAAACTGAATTGTGGCAGCTTCTTATGTATGATTAATGCTTTTAAGTTTCCAACTTTGTTTGTTGGAGTGCATTGTAAAAGTTCTAGTCCTTTTGAGTAGTGACAGTAAACTCAACTTTTCCTTTCGGAACGCATAATTCATAGCGCATTCAACGGGAACAATCGAGTGCAATGACAACCATAGCTACTACATACTTTGTGTCGAGGAGTTCACATGTCAACAGCCATGCATCAGAAACTAAAACCAACTTGATCCGGATTGGGTTGAGGAGTCAAAGCGTGACATATAGTGGTTTAAGGTCCTCGAACATGATGGATGTTCTCCAAATGAACTCCTCCGCAAAAGCTCTTGCTAGGAAAACTACCACAAAGGCATATGAAATTGAGACCAACATGCCATCGGGGAAAATCATATGTGGGCAAGGGATGACCTTGGTCTTCGTTGGGGCTGAGGTCGGTCCGTGGAGTAAAACTGGTGGACTTGGTGATGTCCTTGGTGGACTCCCTCCAGCAATGGCGGTATACAGCTGTCCTCTCATGGAGATTTATGCTTGTCCCTCATATCCCATTTCAGTTTACTGACTCGTTTCCTTTTTTTTTCTTTTTGTTGTCAAGGCAAGAGGACATCGCGTTATGACAGTATCTCCTCGCTATGATCAATACAAAGATGCATGGGACACCTCTGTGTTTGTTGAGGTATGATACTATGATGTTTATGTCTTTTGTGGGATTTGGATGCTCTAATAATAATTTTGAACTTTCAGATTCAAGTTGGGGATAGAATTGAAGCTGTTCGCTTCTTCCACTGCTACAAAAGGGGAGTTGATCGTGTCTTTGTGGACCACCCATTCTTCCTTGAGAGGGTTTCCAATTTCTTAATTCTTGTTAACTTGACGTCCCTTCTGCCATCTTACATTATGTGAGGCACAGAAGATTTCAATCTCTTACATTTCTAATAGCAAATTTTCTGAATGTTTAAGGTGTGGGGGAAAACTGGTTCCAAAATTTATGGCCCCAAAGCGGGACAAGATTACAAGGACAACCAACTGCGTTTTTGCTTGTTATGCCAAGTAAATAGTATTTTCACTTCTTAATTTCTTGTGCTTTTGCAATTCTTAGTCACCCCAGTAGAGATTTTATGCTTCAGTCATGGTTCTGTAGTATAATCTCGGGATGAGATTTGAAATGCCGGAAAAATTATAAAAGATGCTCTCTGACTGATGGATATTGGGCTGCTTGGGTTGTAGTATTTGCTTGTCTTCAGTCGACAGCTGACACTTTAAACACAAGTGATAGAGGTTTTGGACGACATCACTTCAAATGTTTCCACTCAGAATTTAAAGACCTTACGGTTTATGCTTGTATCCAGTTTAATGTGTCGGGTCATGTATCTATGTCAACTTTTATCTGTTCTGTTTGTTGAGTTGACAGGTAAAACATTGTTGCTGCTTGCAGGCTGCTCTGGAAGCACCAAGGATTTTAAACTTGAATAGTAGCAAACATTTCTCAGGAACATATGGTGTGTATATTTTTAGGCAACTCTGGAGCCTTATCTTTTTCCTTACAAGCAATGAAATAATACCAACTTCCACGTACGAACCATTGCAGGAGAAGATGTTGTATTCGTCGCCAATGATTGGCACACTGCTCTCCTCCCATGCTACCTTAAAACCATGTACAAACCTAGGGGGATTTACAAGAACGCGAAGGTAAATCATGCTTAAAATTAATTTTCGTTTGAATTCGAAGCAGTTCAACGTGTGACATGAGTGCTACGATTGTGTTTTGTAATTGATAACAGGTTGCATTCTGCATCCACAACATTGCCTATCAGGGAAGATATGCCATTTCAGACTTTTCACTTCTCAATTTGCCAGATCACTTCAAGAGTTCTTTTGATTTTATTGACGGGTATGCTATTAATTAATTAAAGATTTACAGAATATGTGTATAAGATTGTCTCAGAGGCTGTTCTTCTTTCATGTTTTGAAGAGATTTCACTTGGCAGGTATGAAAAACCTGTAAAGGGGAGGAAAATCAATTGGATGAAGGCTGGAATACTGGAATCAGATAAGGTTCTAACTGTGAGCCCATACTATGCCAAGGAACTAGTTTTTGGAGTAGAAAAGGGTGTGGAATTGGACAACGTCATTCGTAAAACCGGCATTTCTGGTATTGTTAACGGTATGGATGTCCAAGAGTGGAATCCTGCAACTGACAAGTACATTCACGTAAAATATGATGCCACAACTGTAAGTCGCTTAGCAGCAAATTCTAATTGAGAAACCTTATAACTTGAGCATAGAGAATGAAGAGTGGGCATTGTAGGTTATGGAGGCAAAGCCTTTATTGAAGGAGGCCCTTCAAGCTGAAGTTGGATTACCGGTGGACAGGAACATTCCTTTGATTGGCTTTATTGGTAGACTGGAAGAGCAGAAAGGTTCAGATATTCTCGCTGCAGCTATTCCAAAATTCATAGGGCAGAATGTTCAGATAGTAGTACTTGTAAGAAAAGCAAACAAAAATTTTCCAGTATTTTATGTTGTTTTGGCTGATACCATGCCGAGTCTGATGTTCTCTTTCAGGGAACTGGAAAAAAATACATGGAAAAGCAGCTTGAAGAATTAGAAATACTATATCCAAATAAGGCCAGAGGAGTTGCAAAATTCAATGTCTCCTTGGCCCATAAGATTATAGCCGGGGCTGACTTTATGATGATTCCAAGTAGGTTTGAACCATGTGGTCTGATTCAGCTGCATGCTATGCGATACGGAACGGTAATGACTTTATGATGATTGCAAGTAGATTCAGTCGGAACACTTACTGTCATTACAATTTAGCACATAATCTCCCTGCAGGTGCCCATTGTTGCATCTACCGGTGGACTTGTTGATACCGTCAAGGAAGGTTACACTGGTTTCCAAATGGGGGCTTTCAGCGTTGAAGTAAGTGAATGACAATTGATATAGTTCTATTTTCCCCAAATCTCAACCAACTGGAATTTTTCCCAGTGTGATGCAGTTGATCCGGCAGATGTAGCTGCCACAGTAAGGACGGTCATTAAGGTTCTTGCAACCTATGGAACCAATGCCTTGAAAGAAATGGTACAAAATTGCATGGCGCAAGACCTTTCGTGGAAGGTTAGTGTTGACTAAGCAAATGTAGGACTTTGATTTGCTTGTTATCCAATTCATTGTATTTTTTAAATTTTTATTTTTTTTTAAATCCTGACAATACATTTGACTTCATACAGGAACCCTCTAAATTGTGGGAAAAACAGCTGCTGGAGCTAGAAGTTGCTGGTAGTGAAGCTGGCGTGGAGAGGGAGGAGGCTGCTCCTCTTGCCAAGGAAAATGATGCCGCTCCTTAGAGCAGCTACACGCGTTATATGCTCGACTTTTAACATCACCAAGTTAACGGACGGAGCTATGTTCCTAAAGTTGTAGTAGCACACCTTACTCGCTAGGATCTGGGGTTGGTTTAATTTGGCATCCGGTGATATTTTCTAACCTCGATCGGTGTGTGAATACAATTCAAAAAGGAATGTACAGAAGTAGCGTCCTTTATCCTCAGTTTTCTGAGTAACTTTATATAAGTAGAAATAAAGGATTCTTCTTCTTATAAAAGGCATTTATTATCCAGAACATTGAATGTTTAATCACTTATGGCAAGCTCCTATCATAATTTATCTGCGAATTTTTTAAGCGAAGGTTTTGATTTTGATTAGGGTTGAATTTGGCTTTTATTAAAGAATAATATTTTTCATCTACCTGGTCGGTCAGGCATCTTCAAAACACTTTTGGGATGATTGAAATAGGCTTTAAATGGCAAGGAGAAAAAGTTTGTATCTAATAGGATGGGTGGGGGTGGCTACCTATTAAACATAGTATAAACATTTTATCATCTTCCAAGCGTTTAACTCTTTCGCATAAGCATAAATTAATTTATCGTCACTTTAACTCAGGTAAAGACAAAAGTGTCACTTTTGATCCTAAATTTTATACCAATCAACAAGTTCTAACATTCTAGAGACAACAATTATAATTCTAATATTTAAAAAACGTTAAAATTAAACTTCACTATAATAAAAATTTTTAATCTCGTTTGTTAAGTATCACATCAACGTTGATCAAACAATTGTTATTTTTTATTGGCCTACACTGTCATGACATTGCTTAGTTATGATTCTTGCAAGTGACCTTTTTGCCCATATAAATATACCAAGGCATTTCAAAAGTGGCTCATTTCTATTATATCCTTGGACGAATATTGAGTTTTACACTTATTTTATATATGTTGGTTTATGCCCTTGCAGTCAATTTTGGTTATATATTTATTTGTATAAATTTTGTTTTATTCAATAAAAAAGCCATTCTTTATCTTGGTGTATTTTTAATTATTTAATTATTAATCATAAAGATAAAATCCCTTGAATAATTGTTATGCAATTAGAAATTATAATTATGAGATTCAAACTGTAATTTTTGTATTATTCCTTAAATGTTCCTAGTCATAGTTTCATCAAGATGGGGTATTGATGAAATGGTTAGATTAGCACATATTTATTTCTTTCTTATAAAGAAAGTAATCGATCTCATAGATTAAAGTATGGAGATACCTTAAACAAACATGTGAGTGCTTATTAGAGAATAAGTTTACTAAACTGACCAAATTATGAGAATCCCGAACGGAACATTACTTGTGTGTCTGTGGATTATCTCATTATGATGGTTGTATTATTAATCCTTAGACTCGAGATTACCAAAGTTATCTCATATAAGAATTACTATGTTTTGATGCTACTTATGTTCTATTATTGGAATAATTCAATTCGGTAATTATTGGATATAGTATGAACTATGTGAAGATAGTTGAGTAAATCAATAAAGAATTCGTCGTCCTAAAGTAATTAGTGAGAATGTTCTGTTGTTCTTGATTAGTAATAATTTTGGAAATCTCTAGTCAGAGTAAATTAAAATTTGGAAATGTTGTTTTCAAATATCAATTATAAATCATTTACTAATTAACAAGAACGAATATGATTGGATTATTTAGAACAGACACGAATTCCATACTCCAATTCTAATTGGAACATTATATGACGAAAGGATTAATTTATACATTGTAGCCATGCATACACAAGTTAAATCAAACTACTTTGACATTCTTAATATTTGGGTGGTCATGACATATTGCTAGACATCAATCATGATCTATGATTATAAATTGTTTAATTAGGAAATTAAAGATAAATTAATATCTTATTCTAATTACTAATTAGAATTATAATTTATAATCATGGCTAACATTTTAGGAACCTAATAGGTCATACATAAAAAAGATCTATATAGAAGAAAGTCAAAATTTAAATTAAGTTGGACTTAATTGAAAAGTTTTAGAAACTTTAAGGGTTGATATGTGATATTTGATCTTATAATGATTAATTAATAATTATGATTAAATTTTGACTTTAGTTGTAATTTTAATAAAATCCAAAGACATGAAAAATAAGATTTTTCATATAAAATGAAAAAATAGAAAATTGGTAGCTAGTACTTCTTACAAGTTTTTCTCTCAAATTAGATTTGAGTTTTCTCTGAGTAGATCTATGGATACCATTAGCGGACGGACCATTAAACAACTTGTGAATTGGCATATTCAAAGAAACAGAAAAGTTGTAATACGAAATTGCAATAGGTTAGTAGTTTTTTTCAATTTCTTGTGTATGTTTCGTATTAAATTCTGTTAAAGTTGATTCTATGAAAAAATTATATTATTTCCACTGCGCTAAGATTTGATCTTGCGTAATTTTTCCATCAGCAGTATCAGAGCCACCTTTAACTGTTTTAATTTTGATTCATAAGCTTGAATATGTTTTGATTTGGTTTTAATATGCAAAAGTTGCATATTTATACGTTGAACCTATTTTGAGTTTCGATTGGTGATCTGAAAATATGATTTTTTTTAAGCTTTCGTGGTTATAAATTTACTGCATGGTTTTGCATAGGTCTATGTATATGCTAATTGCACTAATGTTTCGTGCATGTTCTACTTGATTAAATATTTTCTGAAAAATGTTATGTTCTTTGTGCTTATTTGAAAGTGTTTCTAGATATGGTAGGACTTGCTTAATCACTTAAATGGACTGTTGTTAAAGCTTGTGTTATCTGTTTCTGGAAAGATGTAAAAGTTTGCTTTTGTTTTATGGAAATTTTCCAGTTTTCTGGAAATCTAAAAAAAGGTTCATGTGTTTTTGGAACTTTTTTTTTCAATCTTTGATGAACTTGTTATTCCACTTGTGCGATGTTTCTTCCAAAACAAACGAAGAGTTGCATGCGTTTATTACAGATGAAGAGTTGCATGCATGTGTAATAACTGAACAATGAAACCGACAGATGGTCTTCTCTGTTATCTTTGCATAACATATGCTTAAGTCTTAGTTTCATAACTACAAGTGGTTGCATTTATGATGATACGTTCTATTCTTTTACTCTAGCATTTTTTGTTCATTTATTCAAGCATGAAGCATTAACGTTTCAGGTGGTCCTTATTCATTGTTTTTATTCAAACTCAAATGCTTCAATGAATGTAAAACTCAAATGCTTCAATCAATGTTGTTATATGTTTAATTAATGAGTATTATTTTGCATCATAGTGATGAAGCGCAGGACCACCGGAGGCAGTAGTAGCCACCGGTGGTTAGAGAACCACCACCTTCGGTAGTGGTGGTTTCTCACTCTAGAGAGTTTTTATCTCTCTAGAGTTTTATGTATATTTATAAGTACGTCTATATTGATACAGATGGGGTAGAGTGCCTTGAGATAGTCTGAAGGTAGCTAGCAGAATAAATGTTGTTCTAGTTTTTAAAAAAATGAAATTCTGGTGAAGAAGACGGGGCGCGTGCCACACAGGTGCAATAAGACGCTACATCTCCTGGCACTGGCCAACGCACCTAGAAGACATGTCTCCCAGCGCTGACCAATGCACCCAAAAGACGTGGTCTCCTGGCTCGCATCTGCCAAGAGACACGGTCTCCTGGCGTTGAGCCGAGCAGGCTAGTGCACCCAGGAGACGCGGTGTCCTGGCATTGTGCCTAGCAGGCTAGGAGACTCAGTCTCCTGGTTGAAAGGCTCGTTTTTATTATTTTTTAATTTAATTTTTCAAATGTTAATTAATTAAATTAATATTATTTTAAAAAATCTCAATTTGTTTTTCATAATTAGATTATGTCAAATAAATTAATATAATAAGATTATATTATTTCGAATGAGATTTTATTTTATTATTATTTATTTATTTTAAATCTCTCATTAAAATATTAAGTACATGTTTAGAACATGAATAAAGCCTTCCATTATTATAGGATTAAACCAAAGTTTTGTT
>JANSVA010000218.1:29382893-29396960 GCA_025504915.1 Erythroxylum reticulatum
TATAGTTCCAAAAATTAAATCTATCTAAACTCCAAAATTATTTTGAAATCATGCTTACTTAAAGAAAAAATTTTCTGAGGTCCAACAGATATGGACTAGTAAAAGACTAAGGTTGTCACACTTAAAAATTTGGGGATGTGATGCTTACATGAAGTATGCAATGTCTGATAAGTTTGAAGCTAAATCAAATAAATGCATGTTTGTGGGGTATCCAAAAGAAAGTTTTGGATATCAACTTTATCATCCTCTTAAGCAAAAAGTATTTGTCTTAAGACATCCTATATTCTTAGAAAGAGAATTTATTCTCAAAAAGTGGGAGTGATGTGAAACTTAGAGAAGTTCTAGAACCATAAACATTCATCCAAATGGAATAAGAACCACAAGTTGATACATTAAATGTCTAATCAATGGTTCAAGAAACACATAGTCCGCGACGGCCTAGAAAGTTACGTCATCCTCTTGTTAGATTAAATCTACATCTTGAAAAAGGAAGTGATGATGATTCAATTTTGAATGACGAACCTACTGATTTTAAGGAAGCGATGTCAGACATCGATTCTTTAAAATGGCAAGAAGCCATGAAATCCGAAATGGAATCTATGCACACTAACCAAGTATGGTCTTTGGTGGATGCTCCTGAAGGTATAGTACCTATTGGGTGCAAATAGATTTTTAAGAGAAAAACTGACATGGATGGAAATGTACATACGTACAAAGCAAAGTTAGTGGCAAAAGGTTCCAAACAAAAATAAGAAGTTGATTTTGATGAAACTTTTTCATCAGTAGCAATGCTCAAATCTATAAGGTTTTTATTGGCTGTAGCAACATATCATGATTATGAAATTTGGCAAATGGATGTCAAAACAGCATTTCTCAATGGAAATTTGCCAAAGGATGTGTATATGACACAACCTAAGGGTTTTGAATCAAAAAAATTCCTAATCATGTATGCAAGTTACAAAGGTTCATAGATGGACTGAAGCAAGCATTGTGGAGTTGGGACATCCGTTTTGATGAAACAATCAAAGAGTTTGGTTTTATAAAAAATGTGGACGAACCTTGTGTTTACAAGAACGTAAGTGGCAGTGTAGTCATTTTCTTACTGCTTATGTGGATGGCATATTACTTATTGGAAATGACATTTCAATGCTCTAGTTTATTAAGATATGGTTATCTAAGATTTTTTCCATAAAAGATATGGGAGAAGCAGCTTATATACTAGGTATAAAGATCTATCGAGATAGATCAAAGAGGTTAGTTGGTTTGTCCCAATCGTCATGCAGAGACAAGGTGTTAAAGAGGTTTAACATCAAAAATTCCAAGAGGTAATTCTTACCTATATCGCCTGGGATTTCTCTTTCCAAAAGCATATGTCCTAAGACACAAGAAGAAAGAGATTGAATGAACGGTGTTCCATATGCTTCGGCTATTAGATCGATCATGTATGCGATGCCATGTACAAGACCAGATGTTGCTTATGCTTTAAGCATAACAAGAAAATATCAAGCTAATCCTAGTGAGGGTCACTGGACAGCTGTGAAAAATATCTTGAAGTACTTGAGAAGGACTAAACATATTTTTCTGGTTTATGGAGGAACTGAGTTGAGGGTTCAGGGTTATTCAGATGCTAGTTTCCAATCTAATCAAGATGATAACAGATCACAGTCAGGGTATATTTTACTCTTAGCAGTAAAGCGGTTAGTTAGAATATTTCTAAACAACCAACCATCGCAGATTCAACAACTAAAGTTGAGTATATTGCAATTTCTGAAGCAGCAAAGGAAGCAATTTAGATCAAGAAGTTCATCACTAAACTTGGACTGGTTCCTAGCATTGTTGATCCAATAGTACTGTACTGCAACAATAATGGTGCTATTGCACAAGCAAAGGAACCAAGGTCTCATTAGCAATCCAAGCATATACTCAGGAAGTTTCATCTGATTCGAGAGATAGTGGAACGGAAGGACATGCAGATAGAGCGAGTTCCCACTGAAGAGAATCTAGCAGATCCTCTCACTAAGTCGTTATCTCAAAAGAGATATTATAGACATATGGATGGTTATGGTATTCAATACATTGGCAATTGGCTTTAGTGCAAATGTGAGATTGTTAGTTTATGTCCTTGCAACTAATTTTGGTTGTATATTTATTTGTATAAATTTTGTTTTATTCAATAAAAAAGACATTCTTTATCTTTGTGTTTTTTTATTATTTAATTATTAACCATAAAGATAAAATCTCTGGAATAATTGTTATGCAATTAAAAATTATAATGTGATTATAATTATGATATTCAAATTGTATTTTTTATTATTCCTAAAATATTCCTAGTCATAGTTTCATCAAGATGGGGTATTGACGAAATGGTTAGATTGGCACATATTTGTTTCTTTCTTATGAAGAAAGTAATCGATCTCATAGATTAAAGTATGGAGATACCTTAAACAAACATGTGAGTGCTTATTAGAGAATAAGTTTGTTGAACTGACCAAATTATGAGAATCCTGAATGGAACATTACTTGTGTGTCTGCAGATTATCTCATTATGATGGTTGTATTATTAATTCTTAGACTTGAGATTACCAAAGTTATCTCATGTAAGAATTACTATGTTTTGATGTTACTTATGTTATATTCTTGGAATAGTTCAATTCGATAGTTATTAGATATAGTATGAACTATGTGAAGATAGTTGAGTAAATCAATAAAGAATTCGTCATCCTAAAGTAATTAGGGAGAATGTTCTGCTGTTCTTGATTAATAATAATTTTGGCAATCTCTGGCCAGAGTAAATTGAAATTTGGAAATGTTATTTTCAAATATCAATTATAAATCATTTACTAATTAGCAAGAATGAATATGATTGGATTATTTAGAGTAGACACGAATTTCATACTCTAATTCCAATTAGAACATTATATGACGAAATGATTAATTTATACATTGTAGCCATGTATAGACAAGTTAAGTCAAACTACTTTGACATTCATAATATTTGGGTGGTCATGACATATTGCTAGACGTCAATCATGATCTATAATTATAAATTGTTTAATTAAGAAATTAAAGATAAATTAAAAGGAATTTTAATTTATCTGATTTTAATTATGAATTAAAATTAAAATTTATAATCATGCCCAACATGTTAGGAACCTAATGAGTCACACATAAAAAAGGTTTATAAAGAAGAAAGGGAAATTTGAATTAAGTTAGACTTAATTGAGAAGTTTTAGAAACTTTCAGGGTCAATATGTGATATTTGATCTTATAAGGATTAATTAATAATTATAATTAAAGTTTGACTTTAGTTGTAATTTTAATAAAATCCAAGGACATGAAAAATAAGATTTTCATATAAAAGGAAAAATTTTCTCTCAAATTAGATTTGAGTTTTTTCTGAATAGATCCGTTAGAGGCCGGACGATTAAATAGCTTGTAGATTGATAGATTCAAAGAAATAGAGAAGATGCAATACGAAATCGCAATAGGTTAGTAGTTTTGTTAATTTCTTGTTTATGTTTCTTATTAACTTCTGTTAAAGTTGATTATATGGGAAAAATTATATTATTTTTTGTTGCGCTAAGATTTGATCTTGTGTAATTTTTCCATCAGTATAATCTTTTAACTACTGTGGTTTTATTGAAACTACATTGTACATTATATTATAGCAAAGGCTTTGATGACACAGATATGGTATATAGCATAATTCAAAAATTATAGAAGGAGAGTAAAATTAATTTTTTATTTTTCTTATGAAATTTTTAGAAATTAACTTACTAGGTTAAATAAATACCAATATGAAATTATGTAATAAATAATTAAAATGCATAACATTATATTTATAAACTAAAGATTGTTTTAATTATTAAGACTAATGCTACAATTATTAAGACTAATGCTACTCTATATACTTAAATATTTTAAAACATTAAAATTTTATTTAATAAATGAATATTTTTAAGATGTTAAAATTTATATATCCTTAGATAATATTTAAATTTAAAATTTTTTATTTTAAATTTTTTTATTAAGATTAATTATAAAAATAAATCAATATGAAATATAAATTTATTAATGATTAATATTAAATAGTATATATTTAATTACTAATAAACTTAGATTATGAAAAAGATAAAAACTAAAAATTAAATGATAAGTATTTATAAGTTACAAAAATGAGAAGAAACTAAAATAAAAATAAAAATTAAATTCAATCAAATAAACTTTCTTATTAAATTTGAAAACAAAAATAAAATGAAATTAAGTAAATTTAAATTTATTAGTTTCTCGATTCCAGGACGCTAAAGAACAACGCCGGCGAACTTTTCGTTGGAGAATGCGGTACTCTTTGCTTTTATAAAGCATAAGAATTTCGTAAAGGACAAACCTTTGAAAACAAATTGAAAACGGCCGGCACATCACTGTTACAGTTACGCAATGGAAAAGTAATCATTTTTAAGAAACGAAAGCTAAGAAAAGGAAAAGTTAGAAGAGAGAGAGGATTTTTGACTAATTTTATAGTGTTTTATTATGTTTTATAAATTTCAACTATTTATTTATACGAGATTTGTGTTTATTTATGTGGAACTTATGCAAAATTTATATAAATAAATAACTGATATTTATGGGACACAAGAAGATACTATAAAATTATAAAAAATATTTGGACCAGATAGAAGGTAATAATAGTGTATTGACTTGAAGCATTTACCCATAAAAACACAGTTATTTAGCATAACGAAGTAGAGAACTGTCTTCTTATTGCAACGATATTGAGAATCTTATAACGATGTCTGTCACTCAGAACATACAAAGAGGGTCGAAATGGAATATGGCGTGGCATGTTACTCCAAGGTTACACGTTGATGATTCTAGGAGACAAAAAGATTAGGTAAAGATTAGAGTGCGAGTCACCGAAAGTGACTCGCCCAGCCACTCGCTATTTAGATATTATGGCTTTGCTTTGCATCTATGCAAAGCAAAACTATCCATCTTCGGTCGTTTCAACTGAAAGCAAATGCCCCAACGGAAACACCATCAGAGCCATAGGCCTCAAAATCAGACGTAGAGAATATACGAGCCTAAATAAATCTATAAAAAGCAGCTTCCTGGCGGGGAATGGTGACCATGTGAATTGTGTCGAAGAAATCTCGTGGGCCAGTAAAAAGTATCAAGATCGACCCGACCCAACCCGACACTGGCCTTCACAAAATATCAATCCACCCAAAATTATACTTCGTTTGATAACATTAAAAAATCATTTGTCGAATTCATACAATTAATTCCCTAAGAACCACGAAAAAGCATGTTGTAATTTGTGTGGACATCATTTTTTGACAACCTTAATTTGATGTTTCTTTTCTAAGAACAAACTAAACCTACCAGGATATTTTTATATACACTTTCGGCTTTGCAATAAATAATGAACAACGTTTCAAAGTACCAAACACCTACTTAATGATGATCAAATCAATGTTCTTATATTTTTACCAATCTTATTATCCTATGTACATATATACACCTTAATAATGCGATTTCAGGGCTCTTCCACAGTTCCACTGCCTTGGTCCCTTTTGGCTTTAGCGGCATTGCCCAGCTCCGTCTTCCACAAAGTGTAGCTAACTCGCAACTTTTTAGCACAAGGAGAATCCGCTGCCAGGTCACTCTTTCTCTCTCGCAAAACGCCAGTGCTTTGGTAGGTGCGTGTATCATCAGTGATCGACTGTGAGAATCAGAAATCTCTCTCTTTCGAATGCTTCTTAGGCTCTACTCACTATTCAACCTACTATCTTTCTTGCTTTGTTTTGCCAGCATCTCATGAGAAACATCATTATTGGCGTTGAAAGTTCCTCACGCATTTGTCTCTATCACAGCCATTTTGCTCACAGCTTCTCATTTGAGCTTTATCTGGATCTCTAAACTACTGGGCACTCATCAAGTTCCAAACGTCGGTGAAGAAACCATGGGATTCAGCAGACTCTATCCCTATGCTTCACTACTCTTTTCCATTTCAGGTACTTTCTTGGGAAAAAATCCTTTTGTTGGGTTAAGATTCACTGATTAACGGTTTTTGTTTTTGTTTTAATAATAAAGTTCAATTACAAATAGGTCTACTGTTTCCTGCTATGGTGGGTTCAATCGGGATCAATTACGGCCAAATTGCCAACAATCTTCCTCCACCAGAAAACGTAGTACCTCTGGTTATGTCAATTGGAGCCACCAAAGTTAAACTCTACGACGCCAACCCGCAAGTGCTTCGAGCATTCGCTGGCACAGGGGTGGAATTCATAGTAACAATTCCCAACGAAAAGCTCCCGAAAATGAGAGATCCAGGCATAGCTCAAGACTGGATCAAAAGCAACGTCCAAACCCACTTGCCAGCAACAAAAATCACCTGCATAACAGTTGGCAACGAAATCTTAACCTACAACGACACCACTCTTACCAGCAGCCTCCTTCCCGCAATGCAAAGCGTCCACACGGCTCTTGTAAACCTTGGTTTAGACAAGCAAGTTAGTGTTACCACAGCACACTCTTTGGCTGTCCTCGAAACCTCCTACCCGCCATCGGCAGGGGCATTTCGCCGAGATCTGGTCGGATGCATTACACCAATCTTAAACTTCCACGCCAAAACAGGCTCGCCATTCTTAATCAATGCATATCCTTACTTTGCATACAAGGGCAACCCAAAACAGGTTTCTTTAGACTTTGTTCTTTTCCAACCAAACCAGGGCGTTGTAGATCCAGGCTCCAATCTTCACTACGACAACATGCTGTTCGCTCAGATCGACGCTGTATACTATGCTTTGTCGTCTTTGGGTTACAAGAAGCTCCCCGTTCAAATATCAGAAACTGGGTGGCCGTCGAAAGGTGATGAAGATGAAGCCGGGGCTACGCCGGAGAACGCGAAGAAATATAATGGGAACTTGATAAAGGCAATTTGCGAGAGAAAGGGGACTCCGATGAGGCCCAGCACCGATTTGAACATTTACGTGTTTGCTTTGTTCAATGAGAACATGAAGCCTGGACCCACGTCGGAAAGGAATTATGGGCTGTTTAAGCCCGACGGAACTCCGGCATATGCGCTTGGAATTAGTGGGGCTGATGCTGTTAGTAACACGAGTTCTTCCTCTGGCGGAGTTAATGTTAACTCAGGGACAACGCCACCGTCGCCGGAAAGTTCTTCCACCGGGTATTTGTCTATTTCTGGTGCTGCAAAGGTGAGTGACTGAATGAGTAATTTGATTTATGCACAATCCCATTGTTTCTGGCGAACTAGTTCGTAATTCAATCTGTCCTTCAGACTGTTTTTGTGTTTTAGTAGAAACATTAAAACTCGTCTAAAAGTACTACCCCGGAGAAAGTTCGCGCCTTAACAATATCTGATTTGGGACTCTTTATCATCTTTACTCATCTAAGATGCAAGTGAATTCCCTGATTGATTGAATATATCTTATTGATCAAAATGTGCAGGCAAAGTGTGGGCTTGCGATTGGCCAGGCGGCGCTGCTGCTATCGGCAGTGCACATGGGGTTCTGGTTAAATGCTAGATATTGGAATTGATGCTTTTTGGGTAAATAGTTTGGGGGAATATCTAAGGGCCACATATATCGTATCATGTGTTTTCATCTGGAGAAAGGAGCGAATAAGAGACAGCTTGGTAGATGGTGAAAGGTTTTTGAACTTCTTCCTTTGCTTTTTCTCTCGCTTCAGTGTCTTACGATATTCTCCATAATTTTTTGGTTAATTTACAATTCATAACCAAGGCCCCTTCACATTAAATATCTTTAGTTAATTTACAACACACTTACTCCACATATTTGTAGTTAAATATTTATGATCTTGTTCTTCTATTTCTATAGAAGTTAATGTATCAAGTGCTGAAGGTGCAATCTTTTTTTTTGGTTGGTATTTTTATAACTCGTTCAAATTGCTTCCATAAACGTGGTCTAAAGTCTAAATTAGTGGATGAAAGACGGACAATGAGAATAAATGCATCTACTACTTTTTGTTTTTTCATTTTATGAGTTAAATGTTCTGCCTGACTCATTAACCCAATAAACCTTATCTCTCTCACCAAAAGAAATTGAGAAACTGAGCACAGAGGAGACCCTTCACCAGTGCCAATGTTTTGGTGCATTTTGTGAATAGTATCAATCAAAATCTGAAAAAGAAGAATGAACAATATTTTATTTTGGCTTGTTGGTTCCTCTAACAACTTGCTGTTTTTGTAATTTGCAGGGGAAGTTTCCGTTATTTTCAGTGCTTGTAGGATTTGGTAGATTCGATTAGCACAGATGAGAGACGGCCTTTTCTGGGGCCTTATAGGTTATTTGTTTCATCTGTTAGTTAGTATCTTCCCTGTCTTCCTTCTTAAGCTTTGTGGACGGCTAGAGAATTTATTCAATGACTATGATTTAATACGTAGTTGGCATTTGTTTACATGTACTTCAATTGGTGCTTGCCCATCAGCAAATAAAGACTATGATAATGAATGTTCTGACACGCTGACACTTTCCCTTTTATTTCTGACCTCTTTTACCAATTTTTAAACTAAATGATATGAAAAAGGACCGATTAGATTTGATGTATCAAACCCCGAACATATTCAAACTTGTCAAATCACTCCAACCAACAAATCAACATGTTCTTTGTCAGGCATAGGCATAGGTTGATTGCATCTAAAACTTTATAGGAAGGGTTTAGGTAGGACTTACGTTTATTATGGCTATGTGAAACTAAACCATGAGCAAGCTTCAATCCTTGATCCAAATGAAATCTCTGTTGTTGTATCATGCAATATATGCATTCAAATGATTCTTGATGTGAATTATTATGCATGCATTGTTTCATCCCCTTTTTTTTTCTCATTTCTTTTTCACTTGCTGATTTTAATATGTTATTAAAATCAACTTATCTAAAAATATCGAATAGGTTAATGGTTCTTTATATGTATCATTTACTTGTACCACAAAATTTCTCTTTTATGGTGAACTTAGGGATATAGAGGCAGCAATTTTTATGGAAAAAATAGCTATTTTAAACTATAAATTTTACATAAAATAAAAAAGTAATTTGAATTTTAAATTTAATTTATATTTAAATATTAATATTTTTAAAATTTCAATTTAATAAAATTCTAACTTTTAATATGAAGTTGGTCATCAATCTTGGGTTTTTCTATATTATGCGATTTCCCACACTATTTCTAAGAAGTGGGCACTTAATTTATTGCATTCATAGTGCTTTATCGGGTGTTACCATTACAATTTAACATGTTTTTGTAAATTATTTAGATGTAATGGAGATTAAAAAAAAAAAGACATAATATATGCATGGTCATACATAACACACCTAACAAGGAACCTAAGAGCATTTGATAGACTTATTTAGATGACCATTACATGTATAACACCTGGTGACATTAAAGCTATGCAATACATAAGGTTAGTTAAGGTGGTAAGGAGAGAATATACCTTAAGTGGTGTTAAAAATGTTAAGTCGGTGATGATGAGAAAAGGATGCAGGATGAGGTCGATAGGATCATTGATCAAGGAGTACAACACCATAAATAAATTAAAAAAAAAAGGTGTCAACAAATAAGAACGTTTGTCTGCCACCTTTACGACAAATTTTAAGCAACTTATAAAGCTTAGATGGACCGTCTAATAGCTAAACAAGTAGGGGTAAACACGAGAAGAAATTCAAGAACTCAGAGAGGATCATGATGAGTAGTTGAACTAGATAAAATAGATATGGTGATGTTTTCCCTATATTAGATATATAAATCTTCGTTGTGGCCTGTTTAGTTTCCATATAAGATTGATGAAGAATAACAAACTGAACTTGACCGAAGCAGTCAAAATGATTATATTAGCTTTTATGTTTTCTTATATTATAGTTTCTTTTGTTGTCTCTATTTTATATAAGACCATCAATAGTTTTGAGTAATGTACGTTTATTGTCATTTTTGGATTTCATATAGTGTGTGCATTATAGATTAAAATTTTATAAAAATTGCAATATTTTCATTTTTTATTAGAATCTAACTATCTGGATATTAAAAAATTGCATTATCCTTATTTACTTGAAATAAGGAAAATGAAACTTACAATATAAAGAAGTAAATTAACATGAAAGTACTTTTATTTATGGAAAACAACCGTTTCTTCAATTAGTAATAAAGTTATGAAACGTTAAAACGATCTTGAATTTCAATTTAAAAGAGTGGTGAAATTTTTGAAATGGCAACATCAATCACATAATCCTATGATTAAAAAAATCAATAAGAATTTGTTTATGTAACGACCCATTGACCATAAGGGTTGTGTGTAACAAACTTAGACATATTAGGAGCCTCAGTTGATAAATCTACATACGTTTGAAGCTCACCACTTAGTCTTATTTAGAAACATAAGTAGAAGAATATAGAAATAATATAAGGATAAAAGTATTAACAAATAATTACATTTTACTAAAAAAAGGAAGATATAAAAATCATAATAGAATATAACTCACCTAAGGTAGAATCACTACCATCCCATTATAGTATGAGTGTGGAAATACTCTGGTGTATGGCCAAAGAGAGAGGTTGAACACATACATAGAATTGTATAAGAAGTTTAGACTAATGACTTAATTGTAATCCTAAAATTATGATGCAAGAGATATTACAATCCTAAAATTATGATACAAGAGATAGGGTAATTTAAGTTTGTCGGATTGTATAAAGTCTTATATTGTATATCATCCAAAAATATATGGTTGATGAAGAGAATGACCACTTTTTATCATAATTTTTTCAGTTCATTCAAAAATAAAGATTTCATTCGATTCTCCGTAATGCTCAAACCCATATCAGAACACTGAGGATAATCTTATATTGAAGCAGTAATCAAACTCCACTAATAATTATAGTTCATCAATTCAACTAATATGTACAATTACATAAATTGATATAAGTTGTATCATCTTAATTATATTAAAATGTTCACTAATATCATATTAGTTGCATCATTTGAATTATATATTAATGTTCACTAGTTTCATACAGATTTATTGGAATATTAAGGGATTAGATACAGTTCAGTGTAGATTTCATATGCCAAATAGACTATTATAGAAAAGGCTACTTCTAACTTTGTAATTAAAATTACCTAACAAAATATAAATTCTTCTTTTGATCATCCAAAGAAAAAATCAGTAAATATATTTAAATTCCTCCACACTTAATAGAGAAATATTTAAGATTAATATTCTAAATAGACTATTATAGAAAAGGCTACTTCTAACTTTGTAATTAAAATTACCTAAAAAATAGAAATTCTTTTTTTGATCATCCAATCAGAAAATCAATAACTATTTTTAAAATCCTCCCACCCCTAATAGAGAAATATTTAAGATTAATAGATATTAGATATATAAAAGTGATGCATAAATTGTATAACTTTTACTTGTAATAAAAAATGTTGTAAAGGAAAATTGTATAGAGGAGAAGACTGTAATTAGAGCTTTACTTTGTTCTTAATGACCAAATACCAACATTATATTCAGTTAATGGACATTTTGAGTGGCTGTTTAGAACTTAATTCATAGTCATTTAAATTCATTTTATGTTCATCTATGGCTGATTTATGATGCTTTAGCATTATTCGAGGTTCATTGACGTAAAATGCATAAATGAATCAGATAGACTCGAATTGCATTGTTTTTCGGTTTATGGTAGATTTGACCTTTAACCGTTGTGGGATTTTTATCTTGAGATTGGTTTATCCAAAAATTCTGAAATTTCAAACTTAAATTCTTGACTCATTGACGGATATTTTGGGAGTAATTGCAATTTTTTTTGAGCTGGAATTTAAGAGAAATAAATTCAAGAAATTTGCATCATATTTTAGATCGCCAGAACAACCTTTCAATGACGTTTTGATCATAACTTTTGACTCAGAAGGCGAAATCCCGTGATTCAAGTCTCATATTGAAGCTGACTCAAAGACGAAGCCCCTAAATCATCATCATTTATTTTTTATTCACTGTCGAATTTGAACTTAGAAAATCTATTCCGACCAGCCAAGGATCAACATCAGCTCCCACCTTTTAATTATTTTAGCCCATGTATAACTCACTCTCCATTATAAAATCAACCTCCATTACAAGACAAATCAGCCTCCATTTATTTAAAGAAGCAGCCTTCTTTGAAGCTTAGAAAAGAATTAGCTTGCATTTTTTGACTGCCACTCCATGCCAACATTCAGCAGCCATCCTTCACGTCATTTTCGTTCATTAAGGCCTTCAATTATGGACAAAAGACAGCCAACATTTCACTAATGACAAGATTGGCAGCTGGACTTGATGGAGAGGACGTTGAATTGGTGGCTTTGGAAGACAACTTGGCAAGTTGAACAAGGTAAGGAGGAGCTAGCGAAAAGAGGAGAAAGACATGTTGAGTGGGTGAAACAAAATGTAGCTGCATGGTGGACTTTCAAGCAGCTGCGTGAAGAATACAGCGACAGCGTGAAAAGAATAGAAAGGTGGCAGGTGGCGTGAATTAAGCAGCTAGTGGAGGAGATAAAAATCATTAGCAAAGGACACTCCATTCTCCATTCACGTTACAAACCACACATCAAAGACACTCTCAACTCACACACGTTAGCAAGAAAACTAGCCTCCATCTCCTCACATTTGAACAACATTCCATCAACGCACACAGCTCTACCCTTTTCTTACAAAAAAAACTCTACACCAACGTTCACCACAAAGAGAGGAATATGTTGCAACTGGTTTTGGTTGGAAAAACAAAAAAAAAATGTTGAAGACAACTGGTGGCATAGGAAAGAACCAAAGAAGCTAGTGGACACAAAGACATCTTGTTGCTTGTGAAAGAGACGTTGAAGCACAAACTCTGAAGCAATGTTTTCAGCTGTTGGTGGAGAGGTGCGTCATTAGTCAGCTGGTGGAGCTAAAAAAACGTGAAGAACGGACTGATACATACCACTTAAGACTCTCCAATCACTTTGAGGCAGCTGGTGGCGTTAGCTAGGGACAACAAAGCACTTGGTGGCAACAAAAGGAACACACACGTTTCAGCCCCACAAAAGGCATATACCTTCCACTTACATAAAAGAAGGAGGTGGCATGAGCACGTTGATGAAGCAGGAGGTGAAAATAAAAAGAAGAGACGCTAGCATTCAGTGAAGAAAAGCAATGTGGAAGCTGGTGCCGTGAACAACTTTCTACTTGTGAACAGCATTGAAGTAACAATTGGCTAAGGAAGCAACTAGTGGAAAAGGGGGTGTTTTTATTTTTTTAATTCCTTATTTATTTTAATTGTGTGAATTTAATCAATGCAACAATATATTATGACCATGATTTATGTTACATTGATAAATATGTGTGAGTAAGTTTTTCTTTTCGGTTAAAGTTAAGATTGATATTGGATTAGGATAATTTTTTACGGTATTAATTTTTGCTTGATTAAATGCATATTTAGTCCTAATTTAGCTTGATCACCTAAATTAAGACCTTGTATGATTGAATGCCACAAACAATGGGATTTAATTTGTCGGAAAATTAATCAAGCGACATACTTGAGATTAAAGTGTAGACCAACCTTAGGATCTTGTATGAGGATACCTAGAATTAACGAAGTTAATTTTAGGCTTATTGTATTTAACGCCTTTTATTCCGAATTATCTATAAACCAAGTAGTAACTCAGATTTAGAAGAGAAGGGAACACCATGAATATTGGGTTTGACTTGCTTAAATGAAATATTTCCTAAATCAATCCACCATTACAATTTTATTTTAGTGTCCAATCTAATTGAAATATGATATCTTAACCGATTTTTGTCATTTAATTAAATCTATTCATTTTAATTCGTACTTTGCATTTTTCATATTTTCTTAATTTGCTTATTTTATTTTATTTTCTTTTCAAATCAATCAATTTTAGATCGTCTAAGTAATTTTTCATCGTTTAATTTAATTGTCTTACGTGTTCGAAAATTTTCCCTTGGGTACGATATCCGGTTCTTACCGATTTATATTACTTGTTGACGAGCATACAA
>JANSVA010000218.1:29405590-29423810 GCA_025504915.1 Erythroxylum reticulatum
AACAGTTGCACAAAATATGCTTCTACAGAGTCTTAGAAGCTAGGTCGTCTCACTCTTGAACCTGAAAAGCAACGGTGTAATTTTGATGAGTTTTGCAAACTCGATAGAGTAACCATCCTCAACGGTTCACTCTTTTCATAAAACAAGATCAATCATAGCATGTAATCATACAATTTAGATCCACTTGACAAGTATCAAATACTATCACAAATAAAACATTTCTCAATTAAAGAGCTCAATCATATAACAACATTAACACAACTTTGCAAATCATTCAATGAATTCAAATTATATGCAGATGTGATATGTATGAGACTCACATTTTTTTTATATTGTTGTGACTGTGTGCTCTTACAGTATTTCGAATCATTAGGCTCAGTCGGTCAGTCTATCCCATATCCATTACGGATATAGGGCTCATTGGTCACAGTGAGCCATAGGCTCAAACTACAAATGCGGGAGTTTAAATCTCTTATCAGTAACAGTATCAGTAGCAACATCATTCACAACTCCTTTATGTTACATGCATTGGAATGAAATACATGTCACAATTTAGTAATCACATTCAATCACTTTCTTTTGCAAGTATTATGATAGTTTAACAGTCACAGTAACAATTCACAGTAGCAGTAGTCATCGGACTAGGTCCAGCATTTAACTTTTCAATTGAGAATTAGAAAATCATTTAATCAGTCTTATTCACATTCAAACAACACTTCCAATATCATTTCCATGTATCAAAATGCCTCGGATAAATATTGTTCAGAATCCAGTACATAATCAGCACATATCAAATTTAATTAGTCATTCTCATTCACATACAAGTAGCACTTCTAATGATGTTTAAAAAGCTAAAAAAAACAATTCAAGGTGAGACTAACTTAGGTTACTCACAGTATGCTTTAAACAGCTATTGCCTTGAAGTCCTGGCAATGTCTGGTTGTTGTCGCTCAATATGCTCCTCTATACAAACAATACATACACATTTCACAATATTGCACAATTATGTATTCATTAATGGACATTCATGTATATTGAATATATACAATGTATGTTCATGACAATTCTGAGTTTTTTATCATTAATCTTGTCACAATAATCATTCAGAGATCCACATTCAATTGATTAACTCAGATTTGTTTAAAGGTATACTTTCGGGTCCATTTTGCACAATTAATTTCATTATGAAAGTGAAGGAATTTGGTAACACTTCCTTATATCAAATTATTCTCCTATGTCTTAAGTTTCTATTAATACCAAGATCATTCAATTTGGTTCATTATTCTATGAGTAATGCTTAAAATACCATAGGCTGTGTACATTTGACATTTGGTTAATGCATAATCATGCATTCAAGTTATACACCTCATATCTCTCAATTCCAGTATCCAAAAAGAATAGGCTACAACTTTGGTGTAAAAACCTTAACCTAGTTCGGTCTACATCAATACAGTTTATTCACAACAGGACATGATTTCTGTCCCTGGTAGTGCTACAACCTAAGCCAAGAATCAATTTCATGCTAATTTTGAAAGTCTTAGAGACAAAATTAAAATTCGACTTCTTTAAGAAAGTTGTAGACATATGTCTCTAGTTTAATTTGGATTAAGAATAAATTCATTTAGAAATCTACAGATCAAGTTATAATCAGAATACCGAAGCATGTTCATGAAAATTCTCCAATTCATAACATTCCAACAAACTTCCACACTTTCATCCTGTTAATCATTTTTAAATCAACTCAGATAGCTCTAAATTTTCATAGAGAGAAAGAACAATGTCTCAGGAATCTATTGGATTAAGTTTCATGTCGTTTGGATGTTAGGAGAAAAAGTTATAACAAAAAGAACAAAGGATGTTAAGAGAAAACACTATAGCTAATATATTTCAGCAATTCTTCTTCACCAATATCACAGACATTTGAGTCCAATTCAAACATTATTCTTATGCTAATAAACATACCACAAAGATCAGGTTTGCTACCCCCTTTTTAAGCTTCCAATTTCAACTCACAACTTCAGATTTTCGAAGCCTGCATTCATGCATGATTCATCACAAACTCAAGGTGGACAGTAATATGAAAACCACAGTGGATTGGCTTTTTTTTTGACTATTTTTTGAGGATTTAAAATCTAGCTTTTCTGTATTAATTTGGGCTAGAGTTTAACCACAATTTCAAAGAGAAGAAGGATGCCATTTCGATGAAGAAGGTGAAGAACAAAAGAGAAAATTGCAGAACCATCCTTGCTGTAACTTTCTTTACTAGATGCTAGGTGTCATAATTTGGCCAAGGAACTTGTCTTAAGGCATGTATGCCATGTATCAACCTCATATGCTTCCATTTATCCACACTTTAAGTTGCCATATGTCTCCTAATTATTGATCCATTTATCCATTAATCAACTATGCCATTTGTCACACAATGATTAATCCATTTGACAATTAATGACTAGTCCAAATGTACCCCAAACTTTTAGAAATTTCCTAAAATTCACAATTTTTTTTGAAATAATACTAAAAGTCTCCAAATAAATTTTCAACGTAAATAATTCATAATTCACATTTTAATTGCATTTAACAATCAATTATATCTGGAAAATGTTAATGAATGCATGTATACTTATTTTAATGTATTATAAATAAATATTAACATATGTGTGAATATACAATGATGCATGAGTATGAAATGCACTTCTAATTTTTCACAGTACACTTAATTCACTATTCTAGGATCTAGTCCTGAACGTGGGATGTTACAAAAACTATGGCAAGAACTAAACATTAAATGCCTCTAGTTGTGATCGATCAACAATTATTCCCTTCATAAACTGAGCAATCTAAGGCTTTGCCAAAATATGTGTAAGAATAAGATAAATCTATAGGTACACTCAAACATCATTTATAATCAAGGCATTCCACGACTTTACATATCATTTCATTTCTCCACCACTAAGATTCACATGCATAATCATGAATCAAAGGAATTTTTTAAGGTTGTAATATGGGCAAATGTTAAGGTGAGATGTAGTAAGGTAATGTGGCACAAAAGCTATTAAAGCTAATGAAGAAAGAAAAAAAGTCCATGTAACATCAAACATTAAAAAAAGTTAATATTCAGTTAAAACTAGGTACCATTAGCTATGATAAATGCAAAAACTAGGTTTCATAACTCAAATTTAAGCCTTCATACTATAAACCACATGAAGCGTAGGGAATTAGAAGGAATCACTCACAAAAATTAATGATAAGAAAAATACTACTACTAGAAAGAGTGACCTTTCAAAACATCATCTCCCTCATTTACATCACAATCAAATCACAATTTCCATACAACTTTAGGAGGAAAGACTAATCATGAATAAATTTGCAAAATAAAGGAATTTCTTCTTTGTAATTTTATTTAAATACATTTTCTATTCTTTTTTCTTTTTTTAATAAAAATTGAAAGAAGCTATATCAACATTAGAATTCGTTGGTAAGACATAAAATGTTATTCCATAAATTATAACCAATCTGCATATATGTACACCCCTACATTTATGCATCCACAACAATCAATAATCACCAATGCTCCACTAGGTTGAAGGACTGGGTAGGACATTTAGTTAGGTGAAAAGCATGTAATGTGGTTAGCATAAAAAAAAGGCTAATAAAGGTTAAGGGTGCTTATCAAAAGGAAAAATAATATCAATATGTAGGCTATTTAGCTAATGTAACTTATGAAACCAATAATGCTTATATTATTTTCATGTTAATGCATGTGACAAAAATGTAGTCTCAAATACAAAATCAAAGTAAAGTCAGGATATACATGTTATAAAGGTCATATATAAACAAAAGACAATGAGATTGACATAGATGTGTTAGTCTATAATGGCTCAAAATCTCACTAAATTGTGTCTCCCCACTAGGTTCTACTTTTCTGAGGATGATGTGTATTTGCCAATCACAAAAGTAAAAGAACATGCTCAAGTTGCCATGAATTTTTCTAGTCAATTAACTCTCTAATTATGACTATATAGTCCTAAAAGTAATAAAAAAGGAGAAAATGTTTGTTTATTTGATTGATTGTTAAAAAGCCTAAGAAAAAAAACATAATTAACAACGTCTAAGGAAAACACATAAACAACAAACATGTATAAAATTAAGATCCTCGTCATCACACTTAAAACTTACATTGTTCCCAATGTAACATCAAATGTAAAAAATGAAGCATTTTAAAAAAACAACAAATGGGAGAAAGTAAATGAAAAGAAATAAACTTCCCTTGGGTTACCTCCCAAGTAATGCCTTTATTTCATGTCGTTGGCTCGATTCCATGTATTCCTCCCGATGGAATAAAATTTTAATAAAAGGTTAATAATTTAAGCATTCTTAGGGGGATTCATCATCTAGACACTACTACTTGATATTGAATTTCCGCTCTTCTTGTACTTGGCCTAAGTTTAGAATTGTTTAATCTTAATCTTTTTTCAATTGAAAAATAAAATTCCAATTCTTAGGATAGATAAAAGGAAAAGAGTAATTACTAGTATTTACCGTGTTTGTGCGATCGACCTACATTTGTCTATGCTAGCTACACCTACATCGTACACTTGTAGTAAAATTAATATTAACCTTAACCTTAAGGCAATTAAGTTTTTAGCACTGTTATCGGGGACAACAATATTAGGAACACCTAGATTTTATTACTTTAGTCATTGTTTTTTTATTTTTGTTTTTAAGTTCTTTTATTTGACTAATTTGTTTAGTTTTCTTTCTTTTTGTAGATCTTGACTCTTAGTTAGTTTATAAACTGGAGTACTTCTAAGAGCTTAATTGACGCAGATCTAAAGATCAAAAGAACAATCCACAAAAATCTTTGTAGGACGAAACTGTATTAGACCATCAAATAGAAAACTTGGAAGGTCAAATGGATATTGGAGAATCTCACAACATAGTTGTTCAAACGAGGACCATGTTTGACTACGTTAGACTAGACTTGACTGGAGTGGAGTCAGCATTATGAGACTTACTATTAATGCCAATAACTTCGAGATCAAGCCGAGTATTACATAAATGTTAAGCAAGTTTTAATCTTATAAAACCCTCAATATTCCACAAGAGCACAAGTAGTAAGCATAGTATATGAGGTGTCGATCCCACGAGGAATTAGTAAAGTAATCGAATCCTCACTTGTCTAAGGCCTAAAAGTGTAATTAAAATAAAACAAAAAATGAGCAGAAAATTCAACAATTGAATATGGATAGATGAAAATTGAAATTCTAAATTAATGTAAGGAAATCAAAATTGATCACAACCAATTGAAAAATAAAAAATCACATAAGTAAGATTAACCAATTATGAGAAAAGGGGGGCTTATCCTATCATCTAATGCTAACTTGATTACTTTTGAGTTAATTTGGTACCGGTCCTAGAATTTCAATGGGTAGATTATTCTCTCTCGAGTTCTAATCTTCAAACCCTAAATCATAAACCTTTGTTGAATTGAATCATGGAATTTTCAATCTCTCAATTAGCAAACAACCCACACATTCAATTAGATCTTAAGTACTGTAATAGTCAATCAAGTCATCACACGAGATCTCTCCTTTTATAAATTACCGATTTGATTATTTGTATGATTTATTAGATTATTTAACTTTTATTACCCAAGCTAATCATTTTTGCTATTGGTTCACTCTCTCGATTTATTACCGAAGCATAAAATATGACAAACAATCACAATACCCAACATATTAACATAAAAAGCAATCAACTTAACATTGATTCAAGAAAAAATCTTTAAAAGAGTTTAGAACATCTTTAAACCCAAATTCATCATCATCATATCCATTTTATACATCAAATGAAAGAAATAACAAGATGGAATGAGAAACATAACTTGGAGTGGCAGCAGTAGTAGCCCCCTTTTCTTCTCTCCTCTTCCTAAGCTTCTTTCTTTAAATGGAAAATGGAGGCTCTTATTTAGGGTTTCTTTATTTTACGTTTATATGTGTTTTTCCATTTAAGGTAAAAATAGGATTTACCTGGGCTTAAATGTCTGAAATAACTCTCGAAAAGTTGTGCTCAAAAGCAATTCCTGCATCTGTTATTACGCCTGTCACAATCGTGGCCAATAATTCACGATCGTGACACTTAAAATTACACGACTGTGACTGCTGGTTAGCTTCTATTATAATTGTGGCCAATGAGTCACGATCGTGGCCGTGACTTCTCTTTCGAGCTTTCTCCAAATCTTCTTTACCTGATCTTAAAAACTAATAAACTAATCAAAATACCTCAAACACATAAAATTAAAGTCTGATAACATGCCCTAAACCATATAACATTTAAAAACATAAACACATAATCAAAATGACACAATTCTAAATCTAAACATGCACAAATAATCTAATTAACAACTAAAAACATACTAAATTATTAACTAAATCATAATGCAAACTGCAACTATTAATAAATGGTACGGTAGTTAGTTCAATTTGATGGACATAGAGATAAAGATCTAAACACACATATCTCAAATTTTATGAAGATTTACGATAATTTTAAAATCAACAAAGCTTGCTATCAAATTGTGGTTATTCTCATTTTCTTTAAGGGGGAAGGCTAAACAATAGTTAAACTCGATGCCATAATCATCACTGACAACTTGGGAACAAGTGATGGAGAAGTTTTATTGAAGCATTTTCCACCAACTAAGACTACAAAAATGAGGAATGACATCTCCTCTTACTCCTAAGTAGAAGTTGAATCCTTATACGATATATGAGAGAGGTCCAAGGAGATGCCCACACCATGGTCTATTGCTTTGGATGTAAATCTAAACTTTTTACAATGGCTTGAATCAAAGTACCAAGCAGTTTATAGATGTAGCAGCTAGGAGCACTCTTAACATCAATACACCAGAGGTAGGCCAAGATATGATAAAAGCCATGGCTATGAACAATTACCTGTGATGTTTATCTAGATCACAAATTATAAGCTAGTGGGAGTATATGAAGTGGACGTAGTGACATAGTTAATAATCCATGTGGAAGCCTTGAACAGAAAGATATCGACTTATGATAGCTCCACAAGGTCAAGTTATGCACTGTGAAGTGTGTCAGCTAGATCATCAAAGTCAACACTATCAAGTAGTATAACCCGAGCATATGGATGAATGTTCGTAGATCTTAAAATAATCTATATACCAGCATGTACAATCCATGATGGAGAAATCACCATAATTTTTCTTAGAAAATCAGGGCTAAACAAAAAATAACCCTCCACCCGGAATCTATTAGCTAGCACCTCAACCTAAGAAGCCTAGTTTGGAAGAGATGATGATGAAAATTGCTCAAGATTCTAATGAGAAACATCATTGAACGGAGGCTTTCATATGCAACTTGGAGATTCAGATCGATCAAATGGCAAAGACAATAGCTGAAAGACTAAAAAGGGGTTTGCCTAGTACAACAGAAATGAATCCTAAGAAACACGTAATGGCAATCACCTAGATTAGTAAGAAAAAGCTCTAAGAAGAGAAGAAGTTTACTATTGAGAGTCACTCAAAAGCTAAAGGTGAACATCATCTGTAAAAAATAACGGAATGTCATCTTGTCGTCCCATATCCTGCTAATTTATGATAACTTACCCCTTTTTGAAGCTCTTATTCAGTTACCAAAACATATGGAACCTTTGAAAAACTAATATCAAACAAAGAGAAATTAGAGAAGTTAGAGACTAATAAGTTGAGTGAAAGGAGCTCAAAAAATAAGCAAAACAAATTACCAGAGAAGTAAACGGATCTAAAGAGCTTTTCTATTCCTTGTGAATTTCGTAGTTTAAAAAATAGATAAGGCTTTGTCCAACTTAAGGGCTGCTATTAATATAAGGCCTTTGTTTCTGTTCAATAAATTGAGAATAGGAGAACTTAAACTGGCTAGAATAAATGTGCAATTAGCTGATAGATCAGTAAAATGTCCTAAGGGAATTGTGGAAGATTTTTTAGTTAAGGTTGATAAGTTTATATTTCTAACTAATTTCGTGATTCATGACACAGAGGACGTAGAAGGGCTTCCAGTTCTTGGTTGACCCCTTTCGGTGACTGCTAAGTCAATAATAGATGTTAACAAAGGCAAGTTAACATTAAGGGTGGGGGATGAAGACGTCATCTTTAGAGTAGCTAATGTCATTAATTATGTCCTTGAGTTTATGGATGTCAGTAAAACTAATGAGTCTTGTAATATGTATGATATTTCCAGGACTCTACATTTAAAGGTCCATTGGAACATTCACATGTTCAAGGGAATAAACTGAAAAAGAAACGTGGCACTGAGTGACATAAGGTAGCCTATTTTCATGTCTTAGAACCCATGATAAAGCTATAAAAACATAATATGTATAAGCCACCTTGAGTTTAAAAAGATAACTTAAGTTAAAGACGTTAACCAAGTAACACTTGGAAGGCAACCTAAGAATTAAGATATATTTTTGATATGTTATTTTTTATTTCCATATTTCGTATTTATTTTAATTTTATTTATTTTATTTTCTTTAATTGTTTTTATCCCTTTTTCTTCATATTTTGTAAGGATGTTAGTATATCATATCAGATGGATAGTCCCAAAATAATGAAAAATGGAATTCGAAAAGCTTATCACTCAGGGAAGTACCAAACTCCACTTTCTCACTTTTTATATATGTTTATATTGTGTACATTAAGGATAGTGTGCAATTTTAAGTGTGGGGAAGGGGGTTATGATTTTCTTAGGTTTACTATAATCTTGGTTATTAAAATTTATTAATTGATATCCTGAATTAGTTGACATATATCTATAAATACTTTATTTCATTATTGATTATTGAATTGAATTAGTATGTTAAAGGATGATAGTTAGAATAAAATTGGTTTTATAAGTCATATTTTTAGTAATAATTGAAACAGTCAATTTCAATAAAAATGCGTATTATTTATACACATAAGACTATCTTTTTCATGAGCTTTTGAATCTAAGAGCAAAATACATAAAATTTAAACCTCTTTTATTGGTTCATGTGTGTTATCATGTATAGTTGAATAATTCTAGAACTTACTTTTATTATGCAAATTGAGATCATATTTGTTAAATTAGAATCATTGAAGTGATAAAGATACTTAGATTCAACGTTTGTTTAAGCCTATTTCTTTGATAATTACCTTACCATATTTTATCTTTAGGAATAACCCATTTTGAGCCTTAGCCCTTTTCATTGATTATAACCACAATATTAACCTTTATCCTATTTTTTGAAGCCTTTTTTAATTGTTTTGAACCCTAAAGGTTATACTTGAGTGTTTGAAACTTGAAAATTTGAAAGGTTCAATATTCTTTAATTTTGTTACATGATAAATGCTTGAAAATATTAAAAAATGTGTAGTACCAATGAATTTATAACAAAAGGACCTACATATGGTGAAAAAGTTTCCTGTAATCTTTTCTTTGTAAATTTCCTTCAAATTTATCATATTTTTATTATCCCAATCATACCTTACCTAAGCCCCATTACAATCTTATAAAGACCTTTTGATTTTTATTTCTAGTTTACATACAATTGGTGAAAATGTGATAATACTGCAAACTTATGGTTAAGAGTTCTACTATGTATTGATTTGAAAGTTTGAGACTCTTTACCCTAAACACTTGAGCGTATTGAGTGAAACCTTGATGAGTGTGTTAAGATTTGCTTTTGATTTAAGTAAGATTATTGACATGATTATTGTTAATCTTGACTTATGAAGTTAGTTTTAAGATAACTTAATTCTACTGTATGTTAATTTGATTAATGTGACATGATGATTTAGAGTATGGATGGACAAGTTGGGATTAATAAAGGATGGATGTTGTAAAGTTAATAGTTTATATTATAATTTGCTTGAGGACAAACAAAACCTTAAGTGTGAGGATGTTTGATAAATGTTAATTTGACTATAATTACAAACCTATATTAAACATATTTTGCTTGATATTTCATAGTTTTTTTTTTCTATAGTAGGTACTTAATTCGCTTCAAGTGCATTTATAGGTCATATTTTCCTTCATGGATCAAAAGGATAACAATTTGGATGAAATTATGGTATGAAACGAAGATTTGAAGCAATTAAGGACCTATATAACTGTGTACAGTCACGATGTAAGTCTTTAATAATAGGTGAAGGTTAAAGAATTTGAGTTCTGATTGTGTGGAGTTACATGCCTGTGCATCGTGATATGAACAACTATATATATTGCCCGTGTAAGTCTCTGTGCCCATGTGAAATCACGAATTCAAGTATTTTTTTATTATACAAGGTCTCTTATACCCCCATGTAAGTAATCATGTATATCCTAGAAATCTTAAATTTTACAATAAAAGGACACCAGCTGAGGCAAATTAAGAGAGCCAAATTATTAAGCAATTTTGAGATATAAGACAACTAAAGAGACGACGATTTTGATCAAGGGAAAAGGAAAACACGAACAATTTATCAAAAGATCCGGTAGATAACTATGTCAAATCCAAACTTGCAAGATGATTGAATAGAAGAGAAAGAGAGATTTAGAATTATGACTTTTTTGTTTTACGCTAGTTTTTTTGCATGCTTAGATTTGATTTTGTTTTATGTGAGTAACTAAACGTGTTTCATGTCTAGGTGTAATGAACCCTAGTTTGAGATAGTAATACTTTTTAATCTTCTATTTAGAACAATTATATTGATTGATTATTATGATTTAATTATGTTTTTTATTCTTATTCTAATATATTCAAAATATTAATGCATAATTTAATTTCATATGATTAAGATACAGAAATCATTTTCTATTACTAGCTGTAATATAAAAGGATTCCATATGATAGCCTATCATGCTGCTCGTATTACTAATTGTAGCTGCCACCTTCCATTTTTTGGTGTTCATGAACATTATTCATTCCATACACTAATCTTGTCCGACAATCGTTGAGAAAATTTCCAATAACTATTATGTGATAATAAAAGGTTTCTTAAAGTTTTAGGACCAACTGTTATATATTTAAAAGAGCGTAATTGTCCAAATTTGCAGTCAAGCTTTAAATTTAGATATACTTTGATACTGTAACTTTGCATCTTTTAAATTAACTTTAGACTTTTATAATATTGTCTACTAAACTCAGTGAAATTAATAAAAAAATAAAAAAAGTTAAGATATAATTAAAGAACCAAAGTATATTAACACTAAAAATCGATGACAAATTTTTGTTTTCAAGCCACGAACTAAGGGATATATAATTACACAAGTATGAGATACATAATTAACAAGCTAGAAGACTGTTTACGTGAGTGACACAACCTTTAAAATCTAGCTTAGTAACACCTTTGAATCATAAATTAAGTGAAAACAATCTGGACTGGGGAGATGAAACCCTTGACAATTTACATATTGCCGAAAAGCCCATCACAGTAGTCATATTTACGTAGTCTTTCGGCTATGGTGCCACTGCCAATGAATCCACTTCAATCAATCATAAATAGCCGTTTTGCATCTTATACGAGTCTTAGCTGCATTATGAATTAAACTTGCAGATAATGCCTTTTTCCAAATGTAATATTATTAATTTGACCCTAGACTTCCTTACACAGTCTTATCAATAACATGTTACCGGAAATTTGACGGAATTCAGTTGCATCCCAAGTTTCAGGTAAAAGTAAAACTGATCTAAAATCAAGTTGCATATCTATAATTGAACGGCAATATATGCATTTCACTGCTGAGCCCGGAGGCAGCTGCCTAAAGGGGAACGAAGTGTGCAGAAATGGAAGGCGGAAGAGAATCGACCTGTTAGAACTAGAAAAGGAAAACTAGTCGCTAAACCAAAGAATTAAGTAAAACTTGAAGAGTTGCATTATTCTGCATCATGTGAGCTAGCTGAGGCCTCCATTCCAACTGAATCTCCTCCACCACCCTGAATCTCATACTCGCCAAACATGCTCTCCTCAATTGAATTAGCAAATGCGCCAAAACAATCATCAGTTACTGAATCTGATTTCAGTCTTTTGATACCTCTTCCTTGCAGTTCTAATCTCCTTCCTTTCCTTCCTTTCCGCTTGCCCATTGGGTGATCTTCAATCTTCATTTTGTGATCGAGGCTTTTACTTTCTCCGTTCTCTTGAGCTCTTACATCATCATAGTCAGTATCTTCTGAATCTTCAGTATCAAGCTTCTGTCCTTTCCTACTTGAATTTATCTGATAAATAGGAACTACTATTGAACAAGTTGCAACAGGTAAGAGAAACAAATACTTCTTGGGGTAAGCATTCTCATTTAGCCTTTTTCTTTTCTTTCTGAAGGGATGGAGATTGGAGAAGGAAATTTCTTTCTAATATTAACTACAATATGAAGTGACTCCTGTTTGTTATAAAGCAATTACACTTAAATGTACAACATTCATTATTAGCACCAATATGGAGATGTCTAAAGACAGTTCCATCAAATAATTCTTGTCCAGAAAGGAGGAGCAGGTAAGTGATTTGAAGATTGCAAGTCATCTCTTCCATGTTCCAGGACACTGGCTAGTAGGCAGCAGAATTCCCACTGACTTCTTTTAGGAGCAAGTCAAAGGTTGGTTTTCCTTCCTATGAAAATCACCACAATTTTTGCATTTTCACTTAGTGATTTTCTTCCCTGATATTCAAGCAGTAAATCATCCAAATTGGTTTCAAATTTAATGAAATACAAAAGTTATCTATATTCTAACATTGTCAAACGATCTATTCTCTCATGCAGTAAAAACTGAACATCATAAATTTAAATTGAAACAATGTTCTACCATTCGACAAAATTAAAGCCTGTAACCAAAAGGCATTTGCAACTTTTTTAGCTGCAAGTTATTGCACATACATAGAGAAGCATACTATTAAGAATTAGCAACATACATTTGGACCACGATCAACCATTTTAGCCCATTCATGTTGGTTCCTCAAACAATCAAGAACAGCCTGAGAATGATTTGCATATGCATAATGTTCTCCATAATGTTTTCTCAAGTTATGCCAGTGCTGAGAACAAAATATTTAAAAGTTAGTCTGAGACATTATTGTACTAGAATTAAATATGTAGATAAAAGGACGTGTCGCTTATATGGTAATGTTTGGAGAACAGAACCATGAACCGTGCCAGTCTCCTCATCAGATATAGTCCTTGGTGAATTACGTACATATGAAACATGATGGTCATTAACCTCAGTAAAGGAAGATTGGCCACTGTTTACTATTGATGTGGATGCTGCAGGGACATTTTTCTTGATAGAATGTATTGGTGTCGGTGAACTATTGCCCTCTCTCTTAGACGACATGTCAGCCAAATATCCTGTATCTGGTCTTTTCCAATCAGGTAATGATGGTACTCTATCTGTCGTTTTATCTTGATTATCACAATCGTGAGAACCGAAAAGCCAATCTTTAGATCCATTCCTATTTTTCCTCTTAGAACTCTGAAAAGTGAATATATGTGATTAGAATCAAGGATTGTGCTAATTATCTGTATCAACAGGAATACTACTCAGTACCTGAATGATTTATGTAGCATTTTTCTTCCTCTTTTTTCCTTATTTAACTGAACAAGTGATGTATATATTACCAAACCATAATCCTTTCCTCCAGATCTAGATGTACACTTTGCAAGCATGTTATCTGCTGTTGGAGATGCCAGCTGCATTAAGCTACCAGCTAGACGAACATGAGGTACTCTGGGAGAACTATTGAGTACTTGGTGTAAAAGCAAAGCAATCTGAATAGACAAGAAAGTAAATAAATCAGTTTCACTGACTCTAAACCCATAATAGGTGCAAAGAATGAAATAAAAGTATAAATAGAAGAAACAAAAAATTATGGTCATACATCTACGTCACTTAAAGCTGCAAGAGTCTTAGCAGCTGCGGAAGAATTCAATAACATTGCATGATTTGCTTTAGATTGTGACTGGCTGCCAAAATATTTAAACTTTTCACTCCTTGAGGGTAATGCTGATGATGGTACCCTATTTTGTACAAGTGAATCCCATTCATTTTGAATTGACCCTGCAGTCTCATCAGAACTCTGAACCAAAGGTCCTTTAGAAGAGTGAAGCAATGAATATTTTGCTTCTGAAACGGTTCTTTTGCAAAGAGAAATATGTGACATCTTGCTTGAGTTTGTCACTTTAGAAGTAAAACTAGAGGAAATTTTTGGGTGCTCCTTTACAAGTTCTATTGACTTGTCAAGCTGGTCTTTATCACTACATACATCAATTGTGACTTGATCCTTCTTGGAACCAGTATCAGACTCAAGTAGGACCACCTGCTTAGGATCAAGAGTGGACTTCATGGTATCAGCAGATCTAAAGTTTTCATAGATAGATGATTTCAAGGTTTTGACAACAAATGAACTAGAAGATGATTTTCCAGTAACCATTCTATGCTGGCTGGGTAATCTGCAAAAACTCAAATTTGTTCCACTTGATATTGATAGTTCTTCGGTGAACCCTGAAATAAGAGGGCTTCTGAAGCACAGTTTTGCATGGGCACTGCACCTTCTGCACCATCCAATTCTTGCTCAGCTTGACAACTGTCACTTGTTAATTCCTGGGCTTTATCTGGATAATAATCACCAATAGCTTTGGAGGTTTTGCCAACCTCCTCGACCCTATGATCAATATATGTTGAACCACTCAATTGCGCAGCATTCATTTTGAAAATTTCAGGCTTGTTATCAACGACCATCCGATCTTTTGAGTAATCCAGTGAGGGTAAGGAATTCAACACAATTGCAGGATCAGTGTTATCCACATCTACTTGAGATTGGGGTTAACAAAACTAGAACTGGGATACATATCATCACCACTTTCAGTCTGGTTTCCTTTAACTTCTGCGGTAGCAGTAGTCAACTGACTATTTGGAGAAGTCACATCACTTGCAGCATATACTTCTATGTTACCATCCAGGTTAACATTTGGAACGGAATCTCCCTATAAAATGCATAATTCAAGTCATTTGAGCAATTCATACAGTGCAAAAGAATTAAAGAAACCCAAAAAAAGTTTGGAGCCAACATCTTTGGATGATCCAAAAGTTGATTCCCATCATCTGCATGGTAGATTTGTGAAGCACTGCCTTCAAAGAAACAGCATGATAAACGATATTGATGGAATTCAAGGGCATACCTCTAGTTTCCCATGTGATTTCCCAACATCTGCGTGCTCCAGTATTGGTGAAGCCATGACTTTGGCAGATTCGTCAAGCAACGCTACCACCACAAGGCTATGCACCCCTTCTTCGGATCCAGAGAAAATTGGGGAGTTATATTTGGACATGTCCAAAGATAAAGCTTCCCAAGAAAGCTCCAAGTTGTTTCTAGGCTTCTCAGCTACACTGCCTAGTGCATTAGTCTTACCTGATTCAGATCCTTGCAACAGAGGATCCCTCAAATTCTCGTTCTGAGTACATTGACTGTTGTTCTTGAAAGACTTTGAACTTCTGTCTTCATACAAGGCCAATCGTTTTCCATTACACACTAATAGTAGAATAAAGAAGAAGAAGAAAAAAAAAAAAAACATAGAGAGAATCCGAGTAAACAGAAGCAAATCTAAAACTACAATGTGTGATCCCCATATTATTCCTTTCGTAGTGTGAGTAATACGAAAAGAATCTCTTGTAACTTGCTGGAATATAACAAACACAGGTTAAATGAATCATGACGAGCAACCAAAACATTTCAAGTATGCCAAACTCACCGTAACTAGCAGAGGCATGTAAATTTCTCTTGGTCATATCCTCGTCCTTGTCAACAGCTGTAGCCTTCTTCTTTCCACTTGGAATATCTTTGGATGATCCCCAATCCTCTCTTCTCTTCTTACCCGACGGAACCATAACATGCCGAAGCAAACTTCTCTCCTTTTTCACACCGATCTGCTGATGCCTAACATCGTCATCCTTCTTATCACACCCTTCCTCGTTATGTTCACTTCTCAAGCCAATCAAAGCAGCAGCAGAGGTGGCCAAAACGCTATTCAATGCCTCTTCCTGATGCACACGATCCCCATTGTTGTTCTCGTCCCAACAAGGGAACTCTCTGTACTGGAAATTAAACTTCTTGGGCACATACCCAGTACACTTCCAGAGCTCCGACGAGAAAACCGAGGACAAGCCAGAAAACAAGGCAGAATCCCCACCAGGGATCCCTTGAACATGCACTCGCTCCTCCATTGGTATATGGGTCCAGAGCCTAAAAGGCCTGCGAGAAGCCGCAAAACTGGTGTCCAAGGGGATTGCTTTAGTGGGCAATTCAACGAGTAGCTGAGCAACCTCAGTTTCTTCAGGGTTGTTGTTGCTGGACTTGCACTTATCACAAGTAAAGAGGTCATCTCCTTTGACATAGCCAGAGCAGCGGGTATGCACCCAGACGCCGCAGTCGTCACAATTGACCATCTCTTCGCCGTCGTCGAAATTGACACCGCAAAGGCAATCCACCGTCCACGAGCCATCAATCCAGTCGTCGTGGGGATCATGATGACTCTGGAGACGGTGCGGCAGCCCCCCCTTCATATCTCAGTGATAATAAAAAACCTAGAAAAAAGGAAAGAGAGCGAGGGAGAAGGTTTGTTAGCGATCAACTTGTTCGTTTGTACGATCGATCTAATGCATTAAAAAAAAAAAAAAGCAGAATGCCTTTAGAGAGAAGGTTTGTTAGCGATCAGCTTGTTCGTTTGTACGATCGATCTAATCTATTAACTGCATTTATAAAAAAAAAAAGCAGAATGCCTTTAGAGAGACGGTTTGTTAGCGATCCGCTTGTTCGTTCGTACGATCGATCTAATCTATCAACTGCATTTAAAAAAAAAAAAAAACAGAATGCCTATGTCCTCTCTAAACCGGTTTTCGTTGTTCTATTATTTAACGGTAGACGTGCGCTGACGTCACGTCCTCACGTATGTTCTGGGGTTTGATTTGGCGTCCCTCTCTTTCTCTCTCAACCTAGCCTCCTATCCTAATACCGCCCTTTCTTCTCTCGCCCTCGCCCTCATGTATTCGTCAAGTTGTATTTGGAAGTGCTGATTGATTAACATGCGTTGAAAATTAACTAATTAATAATCTTTTTTTAAAGCAATGTATTTATTTATTTTATAGTAAAACAATCCTTTTTATCATGAATTTAACAATTTTACGATAAACAAAAATTATCAGTAGTTAAATTAAAGATGTCTCCAAGTAGTGATTGTGATTGTGATAAAAATAGTGGAAGGTAGTGTTTGTAATTGAAAACTTGTATTTAGATGTTGCATTAACCCGACTAAAATTGTATCTTCCATCAAATTATATTTATGATGTTCACTTATAAAACATACATGTGGACCCTCTTCACATTAAAAATGATTCTTGTTTATTAAATTAAAAACCATACTTTTGCAAGTGAAAAAACAACAAATAGTCCTTAAAACATTTCAAATATTCAGTCATAAGATATTCATGTGGAGTATCTTCATTCTTTTTACAAATTGAAAATTATATCAATTCTCAAAAGCTTTATAAATTGCATAATGGTCTTTGCAAGGGTTATGGACCATGGATATAAATACCGCACCGTTCCGGTCGGTAATCGGAATAGTACGGGTACCCATCAGTATTGACCAAAAAAACCGATCGGTATTGATGGTTTTCAGTCGGTACCGATCGGTACCATAAAATTTGAGAATCTTAAGGACTTAATCGTAATTTTGAAAAGTTTTTAACCTTAAAAATCCCTAACCCCTGACTCTCACCACGCCAGAAGCTCCTCCTCTCCCTCTTCTCTCATCTCTGTGCCACGTTGCCTCCTCCTTGTTGCCACCACCCGCCTCTTCTCTTCTCACCATTGTCGTCGTCGTCGCCCGCCTCCTCCTCCACACTCGCCTCCTTTGCTCTTTGGCTCTTCTAGGTCTTCCTCCCTTGGTCGTTCTCCCTTCGGTTCGAAGCTTCGTCGTTCCTCCACGTAGACCCGATGCCACCACCTTCTCTGCTCCTTGCTGCAGCACTGCGACACCGCAGGGAAGCCACAGGAGATGCATCTGAAGCCACCAGAGACAAGTTGACACTTTGACCCGTGACAAAACCCTAAGACCCGCCAAGACCCGGAGTTGGTTTTATGAATTTTTTGTGATTTCTGAAAATTTCATGCTTAATTAATTTTTTATTGTGGTGGATACTTGGATTGTGAATTTGTGATGGAGTT
>JANSVA010000218.1:29440262-29468942 GCA_025504915.1 Erythroxylum reticulatum
AATAGATGCTAGTTTTTTTTTCTATTTAGTAACGTAAATATAAGGTACTTTGTATTGTATTATCAATGCATGCTAATCATGTTCTATTGGAAAGAGTAAGGCAATATGATAATAAATTTGTCTATGATAGATTCAAGAATAGTTATACCTTTGTAAAGGATAATAGATCAATTACTCTTGTATTTATAACACCAAATAGGTTTATGAAGACTAAGCCAACAGTGAAGAGTGATAGGAACTAAAGGATGATAGACTTAAGAAAAACATCTACGATAAAATTTTAGCCCTTCATTGAGAAATTGATGTATTCACGTTGTTTCCTTTTATGTTTAGGTTTTGAAGTTGTTCTTTGGAATTTTCTTTATTGGAAGATGTGTTTGTTTGTTTGATATTATAAGGACTAAAGAAGATGTATGATAAACTAGTTTATGGTTGTAGTTTTTGTTACTTAATCATTTTTTAATTGCATGCTTTAGTGGTTTTGTTTACTCAACGATTCTAGTTGCTTATGATTTTCCTTTCATAAACAACACATTTAAGTTAATCTTGTTGTATAAATTGCAAAAATATTGTTTAAAAGGATATGTTCAATCATATGAATTAGTGCTTTTTAGTATGAAAAAGACGGAAGAAGAGAAAATGAGAAAGAAGAAAAGAGAAAATTTCTCAAAGTTATTTATTTTTAAGAAATTAAGGCTGATGGCTCAATGCCATATTATCACAAAGGACCCATTTTATTAATAAACTAGGAAAACTATGGCTCAATGCTAGTAATACATAAAGATGACCCAATTTTGACCATCCTACCCACATTTCCTCCCACTTGTCCATATTCATTTTCCTTTACCTTTCACTTCCACAAATGATTCCATACTAAATGATCAATGTCCTCTTATTGCCCTTAAATAAGTCATTATAAAATATGACTTCCTCCGAAACCAAATTGAACTTGAGACCTCTAGAATATTTGACAACATTGTTATAAAATCTACAACCTCCACAATTTAGGCATAATTTTATTAAAGTAGGATCATTAAATGGAAGGCAATTCAATTTTATCACAATAAATCATAAGACCTTGCTTACTACAATTCAATTTGTGATGAAACCAATTCAATCCAAATGTTCACATTAAAAGAGTTTGTCTTTTATTAAAACAATATAGTTTTAACTACAATTTAAAGAACATTACTTGAATTTTAATAATCCATATAATAAGGAACCAAGTCAAACAACATCAAATTAATGGATGAAATGAGAAAATAATAAACACAAATTAATGCAATCTCTCTTTCAATTAATGTAATGCAAAAATAACAAACACAAATTCATGTAATTTATCTTACAATTAATGCAATGAGAGAATAAAAAAAATTCATTCAATGACAAAATTCATCCCTTTAGAACTTTCATTGAACACTTAAAAGGTATAAGAAATTCATCCCTAACTATTAACAAAAACACCGGTACGTGGCATCCTTCACCAATAGGAACACATTTAGGCGCATAATGAACCATTTATAGCTAAAATAGATGCAGACAACATAAGCCACATCAACCAAAACTAACCCAAAGAAAAGCTTCCCTAACAACAACAAGCAGAAAAATAAAAAACCAAGTGCAAAGTAGGAATAACTAACCATGATGAACGATTAATTGGAGATCAAGATGATGACAGTAGTGTATGGAACTGAAGATCACGACGGCAAGGAAGAGGAAAAAATTTTGCAAGCTTTAGAGGTGTTCGACAGTAAGGGGGAGAGGCGTCGACGTTCATTTAAACAAATAAAGAAACGACATTGTTTGTGGTTATGCAAATGACATCGTTTTCCTTCCAATTAAAACCACAATCCCAACATTGTTTGAATTTACCTATGGACTAATATTTTTGTAGGATAATTAACAATGGAAAAATTATTCCGTAGGTAATTTCTCTATGGAATGGTGTTTCCATAACTAAATTACTAACATAATGGTGTTTCTGTAGGTAAATTCCCTATGGAAACATCCCTTTGTAGTAATTTACCTACAGAACTCTATTCCTTACGGAAACATATTTCTGTCAGGGAATTCCCTACAAAAGAATATTTTCATAAGTAAATTACTTATGAAATTTTTTCTGTTGGTAAATTTCATACCCAATTTTTATAGGGAACCATCAACGCCTATTTTACAATGACTTTCACTATTCTGTCACTAAATTATGTTGGCAAAGTTTAGTCTCCTCCTTTAGTGATAGTTTTTCCACCTCAAATTACCTTTTTTCCTGACAAATTTACCTACAGAAAGCAATTTCCTTCTAATAATGAAAAGGTAATTCTCAATTTGGTGGTTGGATCACTATTATGGTGGTTTGTAACCTCTTCATCTTTTTTTTTTTGAAATGTAATAGTAATTCATTGATTAAAAGCTATGTACAACCTTACAAGGATCAAGAGCAAAATAGGAACAAAATATAATGTAGCAAAGCTTCCTATATACAAGTTGCCAGTATGGTTTTACTCTAGTAACCATCTTTTCCTCATGTTTGTGGAGAGTTTTACTGCTAGTCCTCTTACTACCAAGTTGAGTCTGCATTGGAGGATGATGTTCTAGTATAGTTTTTCCTTACTTTTGGCCTCTTTCTTGAAGATTCTATTATTCTGCTCTTGCCAAATAATGTAAATCGTTATTGCCAAGCTGGTTTTTATTGCTTTATAGCTTGTCTTGTTTTCCATCCTTATAGTAGTTGCCCATTATATCAATTCTTCCATGAGTGAACTATCTTTCTAGTTTTGATTATTCTTTGAATTCTTCTAAAGATGTTTAGAGTATATCTACATTTGCCCATTAAGTGGTCCATTGATTCTGGGTGGATGTTACATAGCTCACAATGTGATGATGCAATTGAAAACTTGATTATGTCCTTTGTTATGCATATTCTAACTATCCTCAACCAAAGAATGAAGGAATAAGAGCAGTTAAGATTATTATCCTATACTAGTTTTCTCCATTTAACTTTGTTAGTTGGTTCCTTTTGAAGAAATATTCTGCAAGCTTTTCAATTGAAATTGCTTTTGAAGAAATTTTCTACAAGCTTTTGAATTGAAAGTTTTTATATCCATTAGCATTCCAATGGACTTTATCTTGTTTTGATTCTTAGCAAGATAGAAAATTATTAACGATTATTTCCATACCTTTGTTGTTATGGTAAAGACATCTACACTGATTGTTATTGATGACCTTGCTAACCTTGGTGCCTAGATTGATAACAAGTTTTAAATGTTCAATCTCCTCAATTTTGTACAAGCCTATTATGCCGATTATTAAACCAAAATAATGTTGAATCTCCATTCCTTACTTTGTGGGTTACCCAGTTTTGCATCCAATGCCTAGCTCCCAGTATCTACCTCAAATTTCATGACATATTTTACTTGTCTTTTAGGCACCATAGGCTAATCCCTTTGATGTAGACATTGTGTACCCACTTGACCCATAGGTCTTCTTTCTAACTACATAACCACCATAATTTCTTTGCTAGACTGATCTTATTGAGTAGATCCTCATCCCACCATCTCAATGATATGACACCCACATTTTCTTTTGAGTTGACAAATATTTTGGATGGAAGCTTCCTAATAAGTGTAAATTGCATCGTGTTTTAGGGCATAGTTTGATATATGTTTAGTCGTTAAATCAATCATTTAATATGTGTATAGGTTAGAATTGTGCTAGTTTGTTAATTATTTGTGTTTTAAGTGTTTCAAGGGTTAGTACAAGCTTTTGAGTTTAAATATTATGTTTTTGAGATACCTTAATGTGTTTGCTAGTGTTTTATGGTTGATATCAAAGAACAGAGGAGTTTTAGAAGACATTCGGGTTGATATAATGGCCAGGCCACGATCATGAGAGAAGCTCCTAGAATGGCCCATGATCGTGGCCTGTATGCCACTATCATGACAGAAGCTTTATGAGTGGCCCACGATCGTGACCTGCATGCCACTATCGTGACAAAATTCTTAGATGTGAGCCACGTTCATGGCCTGTAGGGCCACAGTCGTGGCCTATCTTGGGCAGACACATAGACACTTACAAACTTACATTTTGAAGGACTTTTTGGACCTTTCAGACCCCAAAAAATCTAGGGTTACCCAAAACATAAAAGACTATTTAAAGAATAATAAGAGAAACAAGAAAAGGGAGCTTTCCATGCAGCCACTTTTGGAAACCCTAAGAGAGAAAGAGGAAGAGAAAGAGAGGAGGAAGAGGAAGAAAGAGGAAGAAGAAGCGGTCTTGATGTGCTTCCCAGATCAGGAGGTTTCTCAACGTTGTTACCTTCCCAAATCATCCATTCTAAGCTTTTATTTCCTTTTCGTTTCAATTTTATTCATGTATAAATTTGGGATGGACTGTATGATGATAGATGGTATAATGTTTTGGGATGGAATGTATAATGGTAGATGGTAGAATGTTGATGATGTTCTTCAGGATTTTATTTTGATTTAATGATAATTTAGTTAATTGTGTTTATTGGATGAATGTCGTGATTTGATTACATTCTTACATAATTTAATATTAGACTAAGAGGGTGAACTAAATGAAAAATAATTAAATCAGATTAATGAGAGTTAGGTGATTTAATAGAAACTGTGATGAATCATGTTGGTAATTGTACGAAAAGAGATTCGTGTGTTCCTTCGTGTTTAACTTCTGATTTAATTGGTTGAATTCAATTATTGTATTTATTTCCTGTTGTATTGTTTACTTTTAGTTTCATATCTTTTTAGCCTTAGATTTTTAGGATTAGATTAATCCCCCTCATGGGATCGACACCTTTTATACTTTAGTCGTGGCCTGTGCACTTGCAGTATTTGAGAGCTTATAAATTCTAAAGCTCAAACAACACGATCAACTTTTTAGCATCGTTGCCAAAGATGGTGAAGAATATTTCAGTTCTCTTAGTCTAAGGTATTTTAGTTAGTTTTAAGTTTTTATATTCTACTCATTTTTTATATGTGTCTGTGCTCTTACATGAACAAAAGAGTTACAAGAAGTTCGAGTCACATAGCTGCAACTATAAAGCTTGACATCACTCATTTAGAATGTTCAATTAGAAGAGCTTGACGTGAAGAAGAAGAAGAAGAAGAAATCATAAAAGCAATAATGGCTGAGGAGTTTTAGGAAGAGTTGGATCAAGGAGCAAACCAAGGGCATCAACTGAGAACCCTTATGGACTTCATGAGATCAGGCTTCAATGCAGCCAATCAAGGTGTAGCTAGGCTCCCTATGTAAGCAACTTCCTTTGAATTCATACTAACCCTTTTAAATATGCTTCAACAAAATGTGCAATTTTATAGATTAATGAATAAAGGCTCGAATGCATATATTATCAATTTCCTTGAAATCTGCGATACCTTCGATTATCATCAAATGTCAGAGGATGCTGTAAGAATGAGACTCTTTCCTTTTACCTTAAGGGATTGAGTAGAAGCTTGGTACCATTCCCTCAACCCTACTAATGTCACCACTTGGGACCAATTAGTTCGTACCTTCTTAGATAAGTACTTTCCCCTACCAAGACTACGAAGATTATTAAAGAGATCACAAACTTTTAGCAGGGTGATTGATTTATGAAGCATGGGAATGATACAAAGACTTACAAAGAAAATATCCACACCATAACCTACCTAAAGAATTTGTTTTACAAAAATTTTATCATGGAGTAACCCTATATACAAGAAGCACAATTGATGCAACTTTAGGAGGATCACTTATGAGGAAAAAGGTAGATGAAGTAGAAGAGTTCGTAGAAAAATGGTGAGTGATAGCTGTTTATGGATGATCGAGTGGAGTAGACAAGCCACAACTCTCCATAAGCAAAAAGGAGTTGTAGTTGTCGATCAAATGATAGAAATGCAGGCTAAACTTGATAATTTAACTTGACAGCTAAACAATATGAAGGCTTTACCCTTAAATATAGTAAAAATTGTTCAGTTGAAGTGTGAGCTCTATGAGCAGATGGATCATGATACAATCGATTTCTTATTAATGAAGGATAATGGATCAGAGCAAGCAAACTGTATGGGAACCCAATATGGTCGGGAGGGAGAAACAATATGTAGTCTAACACATACAACCTGGGTAGAAAAATCATCAAAACTTAAGGACCACCAGGTTTCTGACAAGACAAACCGAGTTCGATGGAATCCAATTTGGACATAATTTTAGATAAAATTGGAGTTATAGAGGATGCACATAATAGGTTTTAAGGCAAGTTCGAGTAAGTTACGAAGAATCATGCCTTTTCGATACATAACCTGGAGGTCTAAGTAGGTTAATTGGTAGAAGCACTAATGACTCGAAATGCAAGAACCCTTCCAAGTAACACCGAGTCCAATCCAAAAGAACAAATTATGGTCGTTACACAAGTGCCTGAGGAGGAATTGCACCAAGTTGAAGACAATGAAGGGAAGGACAAGAATAAGGTTGATAAGAATGTTTTTTTTAAGTGAATCAGAACTATAAATAACCCAAAAGCATCGACATAAAAATCCTAACCCATTTTAGAACAAAAAAAGCCAAATCCATTTAGGAACAAGGGGAAAGAAGAGGTGAAAAGGAATAAGGAAGGCTCTCTATTGGCAAGGTACAATTTGGATGAGATAAAAAGTACCAACCCCTAATTCTATTCTCAATCAAAGTCATGAGGAAATCTAAGGAAGCTTAGTTGAATGAAGTTGTGGGCATGATCGAGCAACTAGAAGCACGACTTACACTAATGGAATCAATAAGGGGAATAGATTTCCTACACCACCAAAGAAGATAGGGTGGAAAAAGAACTGGAGGAAGAAAAGAAATTGACAACACCACCAAAAAAGGAGGATTTAGGGGATTTTTATATCCCCTACATTATTAAGGGTATCAAAATAGAGAGAGCCTTTACCGATTTGGGAGATAGCATAAACATGATGTTGTATTCCTTATATAAGAAGATGGGGTTCGGTGAGATAGCCCCCACCAAGGTCCTAGTAAAAATGGTAGATTAATCAGTTCATCGTCCAAAGGGTGTCATACATGATGTACAAGTTCAAGTGGAAAAGTTTACTTTTCCCATGGACTTTTTCATACTGGATATAAAAGAAGATGTGAAAACCTTAGTTATCCTCAGGCAGCCGTTTTTGGCTACTACCTAATCAATTATTGATGTAGATGGGGGTGACCTAATTCTAAGGGTAAGAGAGGAACATGTGCCTTTCACCTTAACCAAGAATGACAAAAATCCTCTCCAACCCAGGACCATTATGAAGGAAACAAATTTTAGTGGAGCAAAAGAGAAGAATGATGATCAAAAGTGTTTTTTAGGATCTTGGGAAAGAATAAATTTCACAAAATAAGGAGAAGAAAGAATCGAGAAAAGGAGGAGGCGGCATAAGCAACCAGGTGGCGTGCAAACATTTTATGAGATTGACAACCGAGTCACTACTGAAGAATTTTCTTAAAACACCTTAAGCAAAGAAGAGTGTCAAGCTAATGACATTAAAAGAAGTGTTGCATAGGAGCAACCCATGGTTTTTAAATTATTGGTTATTTCCTTAATTTTAAATAGTTTGAATTCCGTAGTTACATTGTTCCGGTTCTAAATAAATATCGTGGAAGAGTAGGGCATTAATTTTTATAAAAATGATCAAGAAGGAAAGTATAAAAAGAAGTTAGGAAAGGATCATGGGGGTGTGTATAAGGACAGAAGATGAAAAAAATCAAAAAATGGTGAAATTATTGCAGGCCACGATCGTGACTTGCAATAAGGCAATTCAGGCACGCGTTTTTTCATTCTTTTTCTTACAAAATTTTCTCCACTCACCTATATTTTCAATTCTAACCTGATTTCTTCCATCACTTTCATTTAGACTCTTTCTTTACACATAAGACATTCAAAGATTCTCACTTCCTTTTACCTACACTCAACTCCCTTACTCTTGCAACTCTTACACACTCTTATTCCTAATGGGGCCATGGATCAAGCAAATTGTTAAGCACACCCAATCAAAGGGGAAAGCCCAAGTATTGGGTTGTGGTAAAAGAGATAGGGTAGTGGCTTATAGAGCACCTTTCCCGATCTTCTCAGATGAGGAAGGTAATCACTTTCACTCCCTTCGCAATAAGCAAATTATGGTTTCCAAGTACTTCCATTTTGAGACTTTAGATATACTAGAATTGAGAGACAAGGTCGAGAATTTAGCATAGAGCATTCGATAGAGACAGTTTATTCATTTTCAATATCCAGTTTACGAAGAACTAACCATATAATTATTTACATCCCTTCAATTTGAATCTAATAAACCTAAGAAATTGTGGTTTAGGTTGCGGGGAAAACCCTACGAGCTTAATTATGATACTCTATAGTGGATTAGTATGATGATTTTCGTGTCACCCCCTACTAGATTAAATTAACTAGGATAGAGTGCTTTGATGTTAAGAATGCATATAACAACATCATCAGGAGTCACGAACACTTGTTGCTAAACAAATTTATATGTCAAATTGTTATTGACAAAATGGAAACTAATAAGTATTCAATGACGAAACTTTTCCTGTTGTGGTGCATGGACCGTAACATCATAGTTTGCACAACCACCCACGTCTTTAATGCAATTATTGTTACTCAATGTAAGAGGAGCAATAACTTAGGAATGAGTTACTTAGTTTCAACCATAGCTGATTGTTACAGAGTTGAATGCAATGGATTCACAGTCTACCATCGTAAATTCATGAGCCATCATCATCTATAATGAGCTGAAATCTTGAAGTCTCATAATATGGAACTTCGAGATATTAATGCCAATACACGTCAAGATTAGAATCAGTCAAGTGAGTTCGAGTGGTCAGCAACAATAAGAAGAGAATTTGACTAACGAGAAGTCCGTGGAGGAAGACGAAGAAGAAGAATCGGGATGGAAGAAAGTACTGACAACAATATCTGATCAAACCAAATTGTTGACAAATACTTTGGCTAAAAACTCCAGGGTAGTGAGAAGCATGGCAAAGGAACAAAGACGTCAGATCTGGAACATCAGACGTATTCATTGGTATTTCAAGACTCAAGGTGTGCAACTATCATCTCCCTCACCATAATCACCTCTATCACCGTAAGGTTTTGTTTCTAACCATTTTCTTTTAAATTTACTTTTTGTTTTGTTTTATTTTATGTTACTTCCTTCCATGTTTGTTTGTTTGTCTCTTTATCACATTGAGGACAATGTGTTGTTCAAGTTTGTGGAGGGTTGTGTGTTTTGCTTTGAAATGTGAATTTTGCATATTGTTATATTAGTGTGTTTAGGTTGCATATTGTGAATTGTATGAATGTATCGATGGCTTAGATAGAATGAAATCAATTTAATTTTGAACATAATCTATTAGGTTATGAAGAGTCATTAGCTCACTAAATTAGTGATCTTTGTTCTTTGGCTAAATGTGCAAGTAAATTAGGATTCAATGTTAGTTTATCACCCTATAAGTTGTCTCATTTATTCATAATTTCAGGTCTTTTAACTAAGTAACTTTGCTAGTATTTTTTCATGAAAATGAGTAGCTAAAGCAACAAGATAGGCATTAATTAAATTGAAAAACATTTGTAAATTTTAAATAAATAACTATTTTGCTGGCCTTTGGGTTATGAATAGAGCTAATAGCTAGTTGAGAATGTGATGTAGCTGAGTAACCAGATCGACACACATCACAAATGTGTGTCTTCATGTCAAAAGACTATAATGATGCTCCACTTCATGTCAAAAGACTATAATGATGTTCCAACTAAGCAACTTACTAAAAACATGACTTAGTCGAGTAACCAGATCGACATTTATTACTAATGTTTGCCTCTGTGTAAAAAGACTACATCCATGTTCACAAAAATTATTAAAATGTTTTCTAATAAAACCTACCGAACTTGTAAGTAGCTTTAACTTTTCATGAAAACATATGTAGGACTACTTACAAAGTTTGATTGAACAAATAGTTATTAATATGTATGTACAATTGAAAGGGGTGAATACAATTGACATTTAAGTTTTGATTAATATGTGTATTTAGTTCAAAGCTCCTAGACGCGGATTTTGCATATTAATGATTTAGAACAACTTGAATGATTGCGTTTAGAGTTAAATTTATTTTATGAAGTTGAAGTCATTGTCTCACTATTACATTATGTGCTTTTTGATTTTGGGTTGGTTGTTGTTTTGTTTGCTTGAGGACAAGCAAATGTTTAAGTGTGGGAACATGATAAGTGTAAATTGATCATATTTTAGGGCATAATTTGATATGTGTTTAGCCATCAATTCAATCATTTAGTATGTTTCTAGGTTAGAATTGTGTTAGTTTGTTAATTATTTGTGTTTTAAGTGTTTTATAGGTTAGTGCAAGCTTTTGAGCTTAAATATTATATTTTTGAAGTACCTTGATGTGTTTGCTAATATCTCATGGTCAATATCAAAGAACAAAGGAGTTTCTAAAGACATTAAGGTTGAAATAATGGCCCACAATTGTGGTTGACAGAAGCTCTAGGAATGGTCCAAGCCACGATCATGACAGAAGGCTCAGATGTGAGTCACAATCATGGCCTATATCGGGTAGACATAAAGACACTTACAAAGTTCAAGTTTTGAGAAACTTTTTTGAATCTTTCGGACCCTGGAAAAATCCTAGGGTTACCCAAAACATAAAAGACTATTTAAAGAATAACAAGAGAAAAAAGAAAAGGGAGCTTTTCATGTAGCCACTTTTGGAAACCCTAAGAGAGAAAGAGGAAGAGAAAGAGAGGAGGAAGAGGAAGAAGTGGTCTCGACGTGCTTCTCGGATCAAGAGGTTTCCTAACACTGCTGCCTATCTAGATCGTCCATTTTAAGTTTCTATTTCCTTTTTGTTTCATTTTATTCATGTATAAAGTTAGGATGGACTGTATGATTATAGATGGTAGAATGTTAATGATATTCTAGAGAATGTTAATGATGTTCTAACTCTTCTTCGAGATTTTATTTTGATTTAATGATAATTTAGTTGATTATGTTTATTGGAGCTTCTTGTGCAACCACTTTTGGAAACCCTAAGGGAGAAATAGTAAGAGGAAGAAGAAGCGGTCTCGACGTGCTTCCCATATCAGAAGATTTCTTGACGTTGCTGCCTTCCCAGATCATCCATTCTAAGTTTCTATTTCCTTTTTGTTTCAATTTTATTCATGTATAAAGTTGGGATGGATTGTATGATGATATATGGTAGAATGTTGATGATGTTCTAACTCTTCTTTAAGATTTTATTTTGATTTAATGATAATTTAGTTGATTGTGTTTATTAGATGAATGTCGTGATTTGATTGCATTCTTGCATAATCAGTAATAAACTAGGAGGGTGAACTGAATGAAAAACAATTAAATCAAATTAATGAGAATTAGGCAATTTAATAGAAACCGTGATGAATCACATAATTGTATGGAGAGAGATTTGTTTAATATTCTAATAGTTTATTAGTGTCCTTCAAATTTAATTAGGATTTTGGATAATTTGTGAATTGAGAGATTACAAATTTCACAATCCAATTAGGATTTATAAATTAGATTTAATGGTTATAACTCGATAGAGAGTAATCAGCCCTAGGATCTTCTAGAATCGACACCCTATTAACACATAATCAGTTAGGTTAGCATTAATGGTATGTAAAATCCCCTTTCTTATAACTTGGTCAATTCTTTGGTCGATTTCCATTATGTGTACTTGTTGCTCATTGTTAATTTCTTTGTGTTTACCTTCTGATTTAATTAGTTGAATTCAATTCTTGTATTCATTTCCCACTGTATTGTTTATTTTTAGTTTCATATCTTTTCAGCCTTAGATTTTTAGGATTAGATTAATCCCCCTTCTTGTGGGATAAACACCTCTTATACTACAATCGCGACTCATGCGCTTACAGTATTTGAGGGCTTATAACTTTTAAAGCTCGAACGACACAATCGCCTCCTTCTCACCCAGTCTTTTAGGTGACTAATTTCAGATGTCATCTAGCCTAGCTAATGTTCTAATATTTATATTAGTAACAATAGATCAAACAACATCTTTAAGAGGTATACCAAGGATATAAGTTTTGTTTGGTTATTGTCTAGATTGGTATGATTGTTACAATATAGAAATGAGTTGATTTCCTTAGGAATTCCCATAGCTAAAATTAGGATGATCTATCCATCTAATGTTATATATGTTTGAATAGGAATCGTAATTTCTTTAAGGGTGTCTTATAAATGCACTAAATTCTTTTAAACTTCACAAAAGATTGCCATAATTTTGAAGGGTCATATAGGTCTATATCTTGTACACTATTCAATCTTTAATATATATGTTAAAGTCAATCTACACATAATTACTTCTGAAAACATTTATAAACAAATTAAGATCAAGTTTAATCTTTTAGCCACTAAACATCTTTGAAATATCCAAAAAAATCAAAAGAAATGAAGAAGTTATTGTGAGTTATCCGATGATGATGATGATGATATAAATCTCCTAATGTGATTTTCTTCCTTGAATGATTTTAATCTTTCTTGAATTTTGAAAATGGATGCAAGATATGTTTTATAGGTTTGTTTCTTCCTAAACTAACCTAACCCTAATTAAAGCAGTAAAAGATGAAAAAACTAAACTAAATTAAGCCTCCCTTTTAGGGTTTTCGCATGGCTTTGTTTATAGATTTTTATCATAATGGGACATAGCGATATCGTAGATTGTGTATCATATTGTTTCTCCCATTCACGCCACATGATCTCCCATCTAACCATTTATGATGTCTTGTATCGCATTATTTCTTTTGTCTTTACAATGAGAGACATAACTCTGACATGCTTATATCTTAGGCCATATTTCTCTCAAATTCTTCTTCGCCACTTGAAACAGTCTCATTTTGCTTGTGTAACATGTCATGTTCTCAACATCACCTGTCCACTAAAGAACATGCCCTGAAACGTAAAATTGTGTCAAGCCATATTTATCCACAAGTGGGTTTTTATTGATATTTTCTTTGCGAACTCCTCCAATACTTGGAAACATCATTCTTTAGCTACTTTTTCACAAGGACCTAAATCATAACATAAATCAAACTAAAACAATAATTTGTATGGAAAACATAGCTATATATATACACATTTAATGCTTGTCATCTACTCCCCTCCATATGATCAGCAAAAGACTAACACTATCTCATTTGATAAAAAGGCGAACTTATCATTCGTGCAACCCTTTAGGGATTTGTCATCGATTGACTTCTAATCCTTGCTCTTAGGTTGTACCATCTGATGTGTATTGCAATAAATCTGGAATAGTGCATGAACTTTAGAAAATAAAGGCTTAGTGCACCTCTCAAATATGGTTCCAAGAAAATGATAAATTTAACTAATAAGCTCCAAGTGTGTTGACGACTCAAGCCTATCTCATTGATGAGTTGGACAATGGTCAAATGTCAAGGTAACTGTAACCCATACTTGAATGAATCGTAATGTAATCTCACCTTGTTAGGCTTAGGGAAGCAAACTCGGTCTTCATTTCATGATATCTTGGCTTAATCTCCTCAAAGATACGGAATTTCTCCCTAATCTTCTCAAACTTGACCCTTCTTAAGTTAGCTTTAGCTTGGCCTCAAAGTTGTGGTTAAAGTCTCCAAGCAGGGATTCTGAGGAATAACTACATTTTTATATGTAAATGACCGGACTTCATAAATGAGGCCTTAATTGTTACGGAGGAAGGTGATATTATTCTTAATAAACCCAACATTCTTTTAGTTCCTGAAATCTTGTGGGTCGGCAAAAGAATCGAAAAGAAATAATTAGAAAAAGCGTCGTTTTACAGAGGAATCGTCGTTTTATGTTCACAGTTCAGAAGTGTGAATTTTACCATAATAGCCCTCGCGTAGGCGTATTCCCCACTCAGTCGGCGGAAACAAAATTACACTTGGCCTTTGGTTGGTTTTGGTGGGAAGGATGACTACGACCCCACTCGTTTAATTTAAGACTTAAGAGAAGAGGAAGTGGCAGACTTAGATTGAATATTTTGCAGGAATTAGTGTTCTGGGAATCCGTAAACTGAAGAAAAATAAACAAAAAATATACAGTTGCTGTGGGTGAGCTAAATTATGATTAGCTGAGACAAAGAAATACTTTGTGAAATGGATATCCAAGAAAACGCTCTTCTTTTTTCTTCCATTTTGTTTGATTATCTTCCGCTTCGTTCGGGTTAATTATATTCCCAAGAAATGACTTTTACTTTTTCTCCTCATCATTTTTCTTAATTTGCAAAGACACACAGACAATAAAGGTCGCACCTTTCCATTTGTTTTGTTTTCACCGTGCTGGTAAAATATCTACCTTTTTTTTTCTGTTTCCTGTTGTTTTCCAGCTGATTAAGTTAAAGTGGTATCTGATATCGAGGATTTGGAAAGGAAAATCATGGGGGTCGTGGGAAATGCTGTTGATGGAGATTCGGGGATGAGTAGTGGCGTGGGTTCGAGCTCATTGTCGAGTCAAAATTCGAGTGTGTCATCAGTATCATCCAACTATCAGGATCACCATCTTTCCAATCACAACCATCCCATACGGCCTCCCATCAACAACTCTGTCCAGATTCAGCCTCTCTACATGAAGGCTCAGGTCCAGTCTCCCACCAACGGTGGCGTCCAGAATCTGCCTGTAATCCATCATCATCAAAGGCGATCCATCTGTGGGGATGGTGATTTCCAGAGTGGTGAGGATGTTGGGGATAGCTATAAGAGGGATATGAGAGAGTTGCAGGAATTTTTCTCCAAACTGAACCCTATGGCTGAGGAGTTTGTGCCTCATTCGCTTCCTAGTAACCACAATACCAATGGACTCATTGGTCTTAACGGTCTTCATGGACTCAATGCCTCTTTTTATACGAACAATATCAAGGATCTCAACAACCTTGGACTAATGGGTTTTCATAGCAATGGAACTGGGGATGGTCAGATTAACGGGAGCGCTGTGAGGAGGGTATTTTATATACGCTTTGACTTCCTCTTTATGCTTAAAGTTTGCTACTTCTTTTTGTCCAGATTTTATCAGAATACAAAGCAGTTGGTTTTTAAACATATGGATGTCTTGGAACTTGATCAACCTGCTTGAACTATGATCAAGTTGTTTCTTTGATCCAAGTGCATAATCCTAGTCTTCATAGTTCTTCCTAAAAAGTTTGAAGCTTGAAATTTTGACCACTTGAAAAGGCGTTAGGCAGATGATTTCTTGTATAAATTGATGTTTGCTCTTCTTCCGTTCAGAAGAAAAGCTTTGGTCAAGAAAAGCGGAGATTGAACACAAGAACAAGTATGGCTCAAAGAGAGGAGATAATTCGCAGGACTGTTTATGTTTCCGACATTGATCAACAGGTATGTGTTAAACTTGATGTTTATATTTATTCAAACATTTGTTGTCTATATTATCCAGGTATATTAAGATGTTGGCTTTCTTTGAATAAGGTCACTGAAGAGCAGCTGGCAGCCTTATTTGTTGGTTGTGGACAGGTAATATTGGTCTAGATTCATATTTCAGTAGCTTTCTCAAATTTGTATCTCTGAGATATATCCTTATGGAAAGGTTGTTGACTGTCGCATCTGCGGTGATCCCAATTCTATACTTCGATTTGCCTTTGTTGAGTTCACTGATGAAGGTATGTTAACTATCTGCTTTTGTTATTCGACAACTGTTTATCAAGGATTGTGATGTGTGAATGGAAGAGTTTCATCCTGATTGTTATTTGAAACCATAAGGTGTGTGTGCATGCGTGTTTGTCATAGTTTTTCTACAGGATGGTTATTTGAAGTCTACAATGTGTGAGTGCTTTTGTATTTAATGTTGTTTCCTCATTTGCTTTCCGGGGATTTGGTGATACAGAAGGTGTAAGGGCTGCATTAAATCTGTCTGGGACAATGCTTGGGTTTTACCCTGTGAAGGTGCTGCCTTCCAAAACAGCTATTGCACCAGTTAACCCAACATTTTTGCCTAGGGTAAGCAATTCTAGCTTCAAATGATATGTGCTCTAAGAAATCCACATATCACTTTCCTTTTGGTTTTCAGAATGATGATGAACGTGAAATGTGCTCAAGAACTATCTACTGTACAAATATTGATAAGAAGGTAGTTCCATTAGTTTCTATAAAATGTCATTATTAAAGTGATCAAAATTCATGATGACTTTTCAATTTTTTTTTTTTTTTGACCAAGGTTACTCAAGCAGAAATTAGGATCTTTTTTGAATCATTCTGTGGAGAGGTACTTGATTATACCTGTTTGTCCACTCAGAAAGTTATGTAATATGAATTCTGCAAGGTTACAAATGACTTTTGGTAAAGAGGGGATTGTCTAATGCAGGTTTATCGTCTGAGGCTGCTAGGAGATTATCATCATCCTACTCGTATTGCTTTTGTGGAGTTTGTTATGGTGAATTCTGCTTTCCTATTGTTGTCATTGTTGCAAATCTTTTCCTTCTGAACATCATATATAAAACAATACCCTGCTAGGGATTTGTTTGGTTAGTAGGGTGTTTTTGAATAATTGGTAAGGGGACCTGGGTGAGGACTTGAGGTCATTAAATGTCTTGACAAAGGTACAAGTCTAATTTGTAAGTGAAATTGGTGGTAGTTCTTGTGATAATATGGTTATGATGCTTAAATGCTACCTTCAGATGACTGCTTTTATGAAATGCCAGAGAGTTGAATTTCATAATAACCTCTAAAATGGATTTTACATTGAAATATGTTTATGAAAACAATTAAAAACTGTTGGGAGTCTGTTGAAGCTTCATTTTTTGAGAAATTCCTTTCAGACAACACTATAACACACTCTTGTACGTAGATCGATGCATCTTTCTTTTGCCTGCAGTTAAATTTATAAATAACTTGTTTTATAAGTATCTACTTTTCTGTTAATTGTTTCAAGGTATTAAAATACAGTGGTGATCTTCTGTGATTTTAACCGTGGGTACTGCTGAGTGAGCTCATTAATAATTAACTGCAGATTGCAACTCTACCTGAATGTACCATGAAGTAGAAAAAACACACTTTGCAGTTGATTGAGAAATTAGATTCCTATAAAAGCTGAATAAGAAATGTAAGAGTGGCTGGGAGCCTTAAACCTTAAAACAGAATAAAAGTAATTCCTTATCCGGAGTTTGATATGTAATAAATCTCAGAAAATTAGATGAAATCCATGTATAATGAAAATTCAGGCTTCCTCCGATGATTAGAAGCGACTTTGCAGTAAGTGATTCCTCAAACTCTCTCTCAAATCTGTCCACAAGGCTTCTTCTTCTTCTAGTTTATCCCATGCTACTGACTGCTAGATGATATCTGTTTCCTTTAAGAATGAACTTTCTCATCATATGCTGCTTAAGTTTGTTGCGGCATTATGTTCTTAACTACCCATATATTTGAAGAACTTTTTGTTTTATGTGATAACTGATTTATGGCCTTAATGCTATTATTTTATCAATTTCATGTATTTCTTTTTCTTTACCTTGCTTGTTGATGTCCCATTACAAATTTGCACTACTAAATGATGTCACTTGTCTTTGTATTGGATAGGATGGATGATAGTTGAGTCACTGTTTCCCTATTTGTAGGGAGTCCATTGTGACTGAGTTGAGTTTGTGAGAATGGAAGTGGACTGTTTCCTGCGATGCATAACCTCTTTGGGAATTACTTTTTCTAGTGTATGGTGAAATTCATTTCAGATAGTTGAATTAGCTATAGTTGAATTAGCTTCTCATAAAATCCTCTAAAATGATTAGTTTAACTTTTTCCATGGGGCAATTGGAAGTTTGCAGCTATTACTATATTTTCTGTCAGGTGGTTGACCTTTTCGTTCGAAGTATTAGGAGGCTAAGCAACTGTTGATTTCATCTTTGAGCAAGTTTCCCTTTAGTCGTGTTTAATGGATTTGAAGTGCATGTAGTAGGCCTTTCATTATGAAATAAAAATTTGACACCTATTGGTTGTGTTAGTTATCTACATCACTTCTAAGCTATGAAACCTGATGTTAAATGCTTGTATTAGCTTGAAAGGTTTTAGTAATGTTTGGTTAGAGTTGGATCTCATGGTGACGGATGTAGATGCTGTTATCTGCTATCACCTATACTTGTATGTGAACAGGGGAATCATTGCATGTGTAAATTCCTTTAGTTTGAGCTCTAATATGTTGAGTATCAGTATCTGAAAGGGTTTGAGATTTAACATGTTTTTCCAGCCCCACGTTTTTATCAAAAAGGATTAACCTAATTGAATCTACACAATGTGGAATCCTTCTGTGAACTAAAGCCTTCTTTATTGCATGTTAGATGCAGCACATGCCATCACCTACATGATTATGTACAAGGTTAATACCTGGAAAACCAGGTTCACAAGTAAAAATCTGCCATCCCTTGCGGTGAACTCCATGACATCTTTCTGGAAGGCCAAGTCCTTGTGCTTGCATAGCACAATCCTCTATGCTTATGGCTGTTTCTTTATATTGGTCTATCCTGAGAGGCCCTACTTTGCACATGGATTATCTACCTATCTATTTATCTGCGAGATCCTTCTATTTGAAATAACTTATATACGGTCACTAAGAGGTCTAAATGAAATAAGATTTTACTGGAACCTGTGATATGTGGTAGAAAGTAGGTATTGGTAAACTCAGAACATTTGGGTTTAATGCATAAAAATGTCTTGTTTCTTTGGTCGACTGGAGAAGTTTTGCTGGTGTTTGTGAGTTGATGGATTTATTTCCAATGCAGGCTGAAAGTGCAATTGCAGCTCTCAACTGTAGCGGTGTTGTCCTGGGTACTTTGCCGATAAGGTCAGATTGGAAGATGATTTTACGTTACCTGGATAGGTTCAGTTGTTTGTTTCCAAATGTTACTTTGCTTGACCATTGCATTTTCTGTGTTCAGGGTAAGCCCATCAAAGACTCCCGTTCGGCCACGAACTCCTTGTCTAACTCTGGATTGAAGCAATCTTGGCAATCACAGCTGAGTTTAGTGCCCGATTATAAATATTTAGATACGCACACCCAATGTAAAGATGTTTTCTCGTATCATTACTCCTGTTGTGCTTTTATGATGATTTGCTCTCTTCTAGGATCTTTTCCCAAATGACGAATCATCTTTTTGTTATTCTGGCAACGCATAGAGAGTCTAATTGAACCTTGAGGCTATCGGAAGGTTTTATGTTAATTGCTCGCTAATGTCAGATGGAACTAGTGGGCAATTTCTGATACATGACAGATGAACGGTCGTGACAGTGTTGGGTGATATACTATTCCTTTTCACTTTACAATTCTTCAGAACGTCACCTTAAAGAACATCAAATATTACAGAAAATTTGGGGAGAGAACATCATTGTTCCTTAATTAGACTTTATTGGTTTCAGTTAATAACAACTATTATAGTCTAGTCGTCAGGTACGGTCACACCTGTTTATACCGAGGCTAAGTCTTTAGTCACCAAGCTTGTTGATTATTCCACTCTTAAAAGTGTTTCCACGCATGTTTGTACATGAGTCACTCAGGCAGTCTTTGGTTATCAAGCTTCTTGTTTATTCACGGTGAGCTTTTTTATTCTACTCTAAATTTCTTTTTAACCATAAAATGTTATTTACGATTTAAGGTAATACAATAGTGAGTATTGATCTATGGAAGAAGCCCTAGAATATTAATGTCGTTATTCGTTCGGATTGACAATAAAAGAAAACTAAGTTGAAAATAAATAAAAAGATGGAAGAAAAGATTACCTTGATAATAGTAGTTTAGCGAGAGAAACTTTTGTTTTTCTCTAAACTCCACCTGTTATAGATGGCCAGATTGTGTTTACTTGGTTACTATAATATATACTTCTCCTCCATTCCAGTTACATAGAGCCAGATTAGCTCCTAATGGTTCCCTGGGATCAGATCATCTGCTTCAGTTAACTAATTCTAATTTTGTTTTATTAAATCTCATCCACATAATTATACAACAATGTATAGACCAGATTAAAGGGAGTAGGTGCTCCAATCCTACTTCTTTCTACACCTGCCTAGTTTGTTTGCTCTTCTCATTTGTATAAACATGAATCACCTTTTTTTTAGTGCTTGCTCCTCATTACCTTGATTCACCTTCCTGTCTCTTTGAATTTTTTTCTTTTCCTTTTTATACTCTTGATTTTTTCTAGAATTTCTACATTTGTTTCTGTTCTAAAAATAACTTCAAAACATTTTTTTAAAATAAAAATCTCGCGATCTAAAATTTTGACAGTTGCACGATCATGCATGGCTTCTTGCACCACCTCTCTATCAAAATCGTGCATGCCTTGCATAATCATGATAGGGGCTTCACCAAAGCTCATGTTACCCTCCTGCATAATCATGCATCATGCATAATCGTGCCAGATCTTGTTCTCCATATCCTTCTTCATCTTTTTTTTTCCCTATCTCCACTCATCATCAAACACATAAAACATCGCCTAAATCATTCAAGTAAGATAATATTCTTGCCTTAATCAACAACTATCAAATAGAACATACAAAAAAATAAATCTAAGTCCTAAACACATGATTATCACATAAGAAAATACTCAAAAACACACTCTATAGTGAATTGAAGAGACTTATCCTCAGGCTAGTGTATGTAGTCTTTAGAGTTTCTATTAGAAGATTAATGAGGCCAGTTGCAAATGATGATTTGAACACCTCCAGTAAAATGGAAAGGACAAGACCAGGAACCATTTAAGACGATGAATTTGAATTTGGTATTGATATGAATAATAGGCCACTTGGAATTTTTTAAAAGGGACTACCATAACAAATTACACAACAAGCCTTGGGAAACAGATTCTCGATAAATCCTCTAATAGGATAAGGTGGCACCCAATGGGTGTGGTATCAAAAGAAGTGACTCCTACTGTAAAATGACCGACATAGTGCATTGGCCAGTCGGTGCATTTGTTGCTCTCTTGATAACATATCGATGAACAACAGTCCAGTTCCTAGTTAACATCTCGTTAATACTCCGGACCATGGGATTGAGAGTCATGGATTAGTGGTTGGAGCAAGAGAGGATATCGAACACTACTTTAGAATCTACTTTCAGTTCGATCCTTCAAAATCCCAGATTCCACGCAAGCGTAAGTCCGATAAAAACGCCCTAGAGTTTCACTATCACAGATGAGCACTAGCCAAGATTTTGTGAGAATCCTCCAAGTCAGTGTCCTACACTATCCCGTAGAAGGCCTCCTGCAGTGGCTGTGGACGAGGACTGCTTGCAGGCACCATCAGTATTCAGCTTGATCCATCAAGCGGGAGGTTTGCTCCATCTGATGAGATGCTCTTGTTTAGGTCAATAGCCAGAAGAAATAGCTCTACTTTGCCATCTTGCTGAGTTATGGAGCAAACCTGCATAAGACAGAATAATAGACCTTGGTGAGGAAGGCCAATTAAATTGAGCATCGAAAAGGGTCATATCCCTCCATTACTATAAGAACCAACAAGTAATGCCAAATAAGATCGGTCAATCGTGCCCTAGGACTCGATGGTGGAGTTGGAGATTTTGTATGAGCTAGTCCCGATTCGGCCTAGTAAAAAAATCAGTGGAGACTATGTGCAGAGGGAAGGTAGTCCACACTTGACGAGCTTTGACGCAGTCATGCACTGCATGTATCAAGGATTCCCCAAGTCTACAATGATAACAAGCTCTATCCATAGTGCATTGCGTACGGACACGATGGTGGTTCGTGAGTAAATTATCGTGAGCGAGGAGCTAGAGGAAGGAGCGGATGAGTTGTGGGCCCTTCTACTTCCAGACTACCTTCCAAACATTATGGGCCGAGGCTTTGTCATAACCCATGCTCATGGAATATGCAGAAGCAACTATGAATAGACAAGTGTCAGATTGTCCCCAAATCAACTTATCCTGTCCTAAATAGGGCTTCGAGGGGAACGTTCCTGCTATCAATCTGTAAATTGACGGCAGGAGGTAAGATTGAAAAGCGTCCCAATGTCAATTATCGTCTGAGTCTGCAAAGTGTTGCACACTGAGGTTAAGAATAGAATCGGAGATCGGGGTTAGAACGTGGGAAATAAAGGGTCCTGTGCCCAAAATCTAAAGGTCTAGCCAGAACCGAGTTCTAAAGCCATCGCCAATCATCCATTGCATTCCTTGTAGAACTAGGTGTCACGTTGCCTTGATGCTCCTCCAGATCATAGAACCGCTTGTGGCATCCAAATAGGTGGGGATATTGTTGACATCAACGTTATATTTGGTGGAGAGAACTTTTACCCATAAAGAGTTAGGTTTCGCAATCAGAGTCTATCCTAATTTCGCTAGAAATGCATCATTGATTTCTTGAATTTTTTGAATGCGAAGCCCCCCATCTCTTTAGGCTTACAGAAGTCCTCTTAGTTAACTAGGTGGATCCTCCTTTTCTCATTGGATGAACCCCATACAAATTGTCACATTAATTTTTCTAGCTCATCACAAAGCCGACGGGGCAACCGGACTGTCTGCATGGTATAGCTAGGAAATGTCGCAATGATTGATTGAGCCAAAGTGATGCGTCTTACCAAGGACAAAAGGTTAACCGTCCAACCTACTAGACGTTGTTGTACCTTATCAAGAATGTGTTGATAGGTTCTACAGCTAGCTTTTTCGTGTAGAAGAGGGACGTCGAGGTCATTTATCTGTTGAAAGCCTTGGGCTCTACTTAAGCAGTGTGCCATCGAAGGAGGAACATTTTTAGAGTAAAAGAATCTAGATTTGTCTTAGCTAATGCATTGTCCGGATGCATCACAAAACGCATTTAGGACATTCCTAATGACGGTCACTTGTTTGATTAAGGCTTCGGAGAAAAGGATAAGGTCGTCTGCAAAAAATAGATGAGAAAGAGTTGGTCCCTGTCTGCTTAGTCTAATAGATTGGTAGCGACCGTGGGACATCTCTCGCAAAATGACGTGACCTAGTCGTTCCATACACAATACAAAGAGGTAAGGTGAAATTGGGTCTGTTGCACGCCGTTTTCGGAACCCAACACTTACTCAAATATCATAAATGTTAGGCACTGTTTTCAGAACCCAACTCTTGCGAAATCATAATCACTGAACTTATTCCGATGAAGTTTCCTTAACTATCATCGAATCCTTTTCTTGCTTTGATACTATAACTATGTTGGACCCCAATTCTGGAGCCCAACATTTCTTACTATAAAATGTATGCTTGTGCTTGTTCCTATGCATGGTTATTCCCATTTAACCTTTATTGGTCATCCTCGGTTAATCCTCATTTCTACCACCGTAGTGTCGGGCTCAATTTTCCAAATCTTTCTTGTATTGAAGTAAACATTTTATACTTAACTTCCATCCAGATATTGAGCATCTTAGAGCCTGGGTTAAAATTCTATTCCATCAGATCATTTGATAGCTCTACGTCTCTATTTTATCTAGACACAAGATTCACCTCATTTGGAGGTCGGATAACGAAGTTATGGCTGAAAGAATCAAACAGGGTTCCGTCCTCAATCATATTGAACCTATTTCGGGACAGAACGCATAACTGGCTTTAGGGATATCAGACCAAGGTCATTCTTGGAGGTTTGAAAGAGGATTTCAAGATCTGCGACTTTCATGAAGACCTTGAAGATAAATTCTATCGTCTGAAGAGTCAAAAATGGAGTAAACGATAGCATCAAATGAATAGTGTACAAAAGAAGAAATTTAGGTCACATAAGTAAAAAACAGACGAAACAAAAAGCAGACAAAGCAGAAAGCAGAGGAACTAAGAAGGCAGACGAAGCAAAAAGGGCAGATAAAAAAAAAGGACAGACAAAGCAGAAAGTAGACGAGGCGAAAAGGGCAGATGAAGCAAAAAGTAGACGAAGCAGGCAAAGCAGAAAGCAGACGAATCAGAAAGTAGACGAAACAAAGCAGACGAAGCAAAAAGCAGATAAAGCAAAAAGGGCAGACGAAACAGAAAGCAGACGAAACAAAAGACTGACGAATTAGAGTCAACTTAAGATGAAACAAAGTCAACTTAAGACGATGCAACTCTTAAGACGAAGCGGAGTCAACTTAAGACGATGTAAAATCAACTTAAGACGATGCAACTCTTAAGGTGAAGCGGAGTCAACTTAAGACGATACAAAGTCAACTTAAGACGATGCAACTCTTAAGGCGAAGCGGAGTTAACTTAAGACGATGCATCTTTACAAACGATGCATTCTTAAGACGAAATGACGTCATTACAGACGATGTGATGTCATCACAGACGATACGTCTTTACAAACGATACATCTTGATAGACGATGCATCTTTACAGACGATGCATTCTTAAGATGAAATGACGTCATCACAGACGATGTGACGACATCACAGACGATACATCTTGACAGACGATGCATTCTCCTTTCTAAAGGCCATAACTTTAAATGCAGAGGTCCAAAATTTCTATACTATATATCTTTAGAAAGTTGAAAGAGAGACCTACAACTTTCTAGAAGACCACTTATCTAATTTAGCCTAGATCAAACCAGATTTTCCCCTGAAGTCATAACACAAATTTTACCCTTAAGGAAGACTTGAAATTTTGCATCTAGCAAACTTGGAATATCCTGAGCTTAACCATTCAGTTACCAATTGACTTCATTAAACTCTCAAGTCTCAACTTATTTATCTCATCACATCCAACTACACTTGATCAATCATAATTCCTGACTTTACTTTCCATAAATCTCACTTATTATGATAATTATCCCAATATCATCCATACACAATTCATATTTCCTTAACATCAAAAGAATAAAGTTTTACAAATCTTTGATGACATTCTAAGCCACATTACAACATCATCTCAAAGCCTCAAATTACAACAATTCTTAAACAAATAAACTTGGTATACAACTATAACATTGTGCATTTCCAAAACCAACTTAAAATGCAATTTAGGCCAATTTGGAGAATTTCCCTTAGGCTCTTGATCTCTTAGTTATCACTTGAAGATGGGGTAAAAAGGGGGGGTGAGCTTGAAAGCTCGTGCGTAACAGTTTATAACCAAAAAAAAGCAAAACTTTTGAAACCATTTTACTTGTCATAGAAAATTTTCATTGAGTTTATAAAACATATGTTTCTTAGGCTTTCAGCCAAAATCCACAAGTCACTAAAACATGAATGCATTAAACTTGCTAACATAATGTGAGCACATAAGCACATCAGAATGGTTTAGGTAAGTCCAAGAACATGACGCATGACACATTTTCATATAATGGCCCTGTGTAGTCGTAAACTTGAGGGATACCATGAAGGATCTCTTTGCCATTATCGGGCAGGCGGGAGAAGCCTATAACTTGGTCAACGTGCACATGACATTCTTGAGGGGCTACCACAAACCCAAATAACACATATTTCATGTAAACTCGTAGCCCAAAATGGCACTTCTTGAAAACTTGCTTTTCCTATACTTGATATATATATCTTAAAAACCATTCTTGAAAACATGATTCCATAAACATGTATCTTTTTAGAAATCATTTGCAAAGTTTTTTTATCATACATCAACACAATTCATGTAGCAAACATATAGTAGATTTCACAAATCATTCAAGAACAATGAATGCAGAATTTATGATGCAATTTAAATCAGTAAACTTCTTTGAGTTAAGGAAAAATAGTAGTGGTTTATTTACTCTATTATAAACATGTACTCACTTTGATTTCCTTAGTTATAGACTTGCTCACAAATGCTTCTTCTCTTATTCCTCTTGCCTCTCTTGATCCCTTGCTTCTTTTGTCTTTCTTGATTTCCTTGATTCTTCACTAAATGAAGAGATCCTTGACTCAAATGGAAGCTCTTCCCTTCCTCTACCTTTTTCTCTTCTTGAATAACCTCAAAATCTCTCTTGAAAGCTAAGAAAATTGAAACCCTAGCTTATTTCCTCTTCTTTCTCTCTTTCATTTTTTTTGTGTTTCTCTCTCTTCTCTCTTTTCTCATCCACGCATCTAGCTTCTTCTTGAATGCAAGACAAAAAATCTTCTCCCCTTTTATACCCTTAACGATTGCACAATGTCCATTTCACCCTTCCTTATGTGTCTTATGTTCTTTATCCTTAATTGTCTTGCCAACAATACCCCTGAGCATTCTTATAACCGTAACACTGTAATTCAATCAACCTATATCACATAATCTTTCTAACATCAACATAATAATTAATTAACTCCACAAACTTTCATAAAGACCTCTTAGTTTATATAAATCATACTTATTTATCAAAAAAAGAAAAAAAATTTTGGGGGCCAATAGGGTCACCCTGTCGAATGCCTCGGGAGGTGCTAAAGGCGTCGCTGAGTTCCCCATTCCAGTTGACTTGGAGGGGGACACTAGAAATGCACCTCATTATAAGACTAATTAGCGATTTGGGAAGTCTGATGTCGATTAGTGTATCCTGGATGAGTTCCCATGACAATCTATCGTATGCTTTGTCCAGATCCACCTTTAAAGCTATAAGCCCTTTCCGACCGATTTTCTTTTCATAGAATGGATCTCTTCTTAGGTGATGATGATATTATCCGTAAATAGGCATCCAAGGACAAAACTGCATTAGGTGGGGCTACCAGATCATTAAGGTATGGTTTGAGTCTATTCATAATGATCTTAGTAATGGCTTTGTACAGCACCAAACATAAAGCGATTGGGTGAAACTGCGTAATCGAATTGAGGGACGGAGTCTTAGGTGTAAGAACCATTATGGTGCGATTAAGTTCCGACTCCCAAATCTCATGACAAAAAATACGTTGTATAAAAAGAGATAGCGAAGGGCCGACAATATCCTATTGGGACTGGTAAAAGAGAGCTGTGAATCCATCGAACCCGGGAGCCTTATTGGGGGCCATACTGAAGAACACATTCTTGATTTATTCGGGGATGAGAGGAATGTTCAGCTCCTCTTGGGTGTGTTCAGACAAGGGGAATTGACCAGGAAGATGCATGTTAGAGGAATGCTAGTGTTCGACCCTATGTAGGTTCTCGAGGTACTTTTACGCTAAACGTCTGATGTTCGTTGAATTTGATATAACAATGCCATTCTCATCTTTTAAGGATGTAATCCTCCCTTGACGTTGTCTGGTCCTCATGATCGCATGATAGCATTTAGTGTTTCTGTCTCCTTGTAATAACCATTGACTTCTGGACCGTTGATATCAGTAGAGTTCTTCTTAATACAGGACTTGCTCCAATTCTGATCGAAGATCTTCCTCAAGCTCTTAGAGGGAAATCGAGTCTGAAACATCTAGACGCTTTTGGATGCCTTCTTGACGTGTCATGAGTCACTTCTTCCGGTGAAAAATATTTCCAAAAGTGGCAGCATTCCAATTCTATAAGTTATCCGAGAATCGTCTGAGCGCTCCATTAAAATCATGACTAGGTGTGGTCCAATTGTCATCTACAAATTGACCAAAGCAATAATGGGTGAGCCAGGCAGACTAAAATCTAAAGGGCCTAACTGAATGCAGATTTTACAGGCGATGATTAAAAGTAATGAGGATAGGCCGATGATCACACTTCAAAAAGGGAAGGTGGGTGACGATAGTGTGGGGGAACGAAGAATGCCAAGTGTTTGAATAGAAAGCTCGGTCTAGTATGGCTGAGATGTGGCCTCTCCGCCAAGTGAATCTAGGGCCTGAAAATCCTAGATCCAAAAGATTACAACTATGTACACAGTCTTTGAATTGCAAGTTGACGATAGGTCGATGTCGGGATCCTCCATGTTTGTCTATACTTTTCATTTTGGCGTTGAAGTCCTCAACTCAAAAGCGAAGGGTTATAAGTGATCCTGACAATCTGCCTTAAATAGTGCCATAAAAATTGTTGTAATGAGTACATTGGGCTCGCATAGATAGTAGTGAAGTTAAACGACATATGGTCCCACTCAATATTTACGTTCACAAATTGACGATGAGCTAGCAAAATTTGGACCGCAATATCAGCTTTCCAAAGAATCCATATACCCCAGAGTACCCTTCAGCTTCCATCATCAAAGAGTGGCCAAAGCCCAGACTTCTAATAGCCTTCAGAGCTCAACTCCCACTCATACGAGGCTCCACCAAAATGACAAGATTTGGTTTGTGAATGCGGATATAATTTTTGATAATAGGCTTAAAGGTCCTACCTCTAGCCTCTTGGCAGTTCCAAATCAAAATTGACATATCAATGGATTGGGGCAGGGCAGCTATATAGCACTAGAGTTGACTGCATTATCAGTTTACTCCTAACCTAGCATTTCCACAAGAGCCTGTGTAGACTTCTCCATCGGTGTATCAGATTCGATGTTTGGTTCACAGACTGAAGTTATGTCTTTACCCGGTCAGGTGGATGTGACGGGGGTATCATTTAGGTTTGTCATATTGCAGACGAGGCTTCCAGACTATAGATGTTGTTGGGCTTAGCCTCCATATCCCGACAGGCCAAGTCCGCTTGTAAGGGTATCGTGATTGAGCTATCTTGTATTATTACATCGGTATGAGATGGGATCGTTAGGGCTGCATGAGTTGGGCTTTGGGATGTTGGAATGGTCGGTTGTGTAACACCCTATGTTAGGGATTAGAAAATTTAGGAATTTACAGTACATCATATGCTTTGCATAATTGAGTATTTGCTAATATATACA
>JANSVA010000218.1:29471393-29491813 GCA_025504915.1 Erythroxylum reticulatum
AAAATAGTCTGAACTCTTTTGGATATAACTTTCAGTATACTGACTCAAATTGTACAATTTTGATGTTATTACAAACTGGAAACATAGTGGAACAATTTTATAGAAGAAAGTATTTCTGAAATCCACCATTTTTCTTCTCATAAAGATCATGCAAAGTTATCCTGAAAGGGGGGTGTTGAGATGAAAATGCTGAGGTGTGCTGGAATTTGATGACTGGAATATTCTAAATATGCTTCGGTATTTTAGTTATATTTTGATCTGTAGATTTCCAAATGAAATGATTCTCATTTTAAATTGAACTAGAGACATAATTATACAACTTTTGTGAAGAAGTCAAATTTTAATTCTGTCTTTATGATATCCAAAATTGGCATTTAAGTGAGTTGTAGCTTAAGCTGAAGTACTATCAGGGACAGAAATCATATCCTGTGATTATTGAATAAACTGTATTGATGTGTGATGAATTAGGCTAAGTTGTCTTCACCAAAGTTGTATCTTATTATATTAGCTTTAATTTGGTATAAATTTTGAAATTTTTGGATATCTGATCTGAAAGATATGAGTTATGAAAATAGAGGGTATGATCAGGTTCTAGCTAAAAGTTCAGATTTGTACAGTCTGGGGTATTTTGTGTATAACTCTTTGAATAATAAATCAAATTGGATTATTTTCGAGTTATTAGAAACTTGAGACACTATAGAACAGCTTTATAGAAGGAAGTGTTGCCTAATTTTGTCATTTACCCTACCAGATTAATTATGGAAAGTTGACCCGAAATCATATGGTTAAAAAAATCTGAAGTGGCCACTTAGGTTATGAAATTGATTTTACATTGTTTTATTTTGGTTTAAATTATAAGTACTAAATGTTATTAATGAGGGCTTTGATATCTAATCGGTTTGATGATGAAAATTACAATAAGATACCCGAAATTGTCATGAACATGCATTATACATATTCAATATACATTAATGAATTTTTAATCATGCACAATAGTGATTTGTATATGTGTTAAATGTTATAGAGGAATGCATAGAATGACCACTTCCAGATATTGCCGGAGCTTCAAGGTAATCAACAAACGGGAGCAATGGTAAGTAATTTAGATGGTAACTTTTGTGAGTATCCTAAGATGGTCTCACCTTGATTTGTTTTGTTTATTACTAAATTGTGTACTGGTCCCGGACATGAAGGTCCGAGGTAATGATTGATGAATGTGATATTAAAGTGCTACTTACCTTACTTTGTTCTGCTTGTTGAATTTGATTTATGCTGATTGTGTTCTGAATTCTGGACGATGATTGTCCGGGGCGTTTGATGCATGTTTATATCATTGGAAGTGCTATTTTCATGTGAAAATAATTGACTACTTGCTTTGCACATGTAATGTTTGAAATGACCTTGTTTTGTTTTAAAATTGTTGAGTCCTAGTTATGGGTAAATAGGCATGCCTAGAAGGGTCTGCAGCTGCTTCTGTGACACTTCGGTGTCGAGACTTCGGTCTCTTCTGTGACACTTACATATCGAGACTTCAGTCTGTTCTGTATAAGTCCCGTTACCTGCTTCTGTAAATGGATTTAGCAGTCATCTTAGTTTGTACTCTGATATCTGTTTGATTTTTACATAAACTAAATTATGTTCTAATTCTGAAGGGTTTATACCCTCTTGTGTCATGCAGTTCTGTTATTTATAAAATTCTATTCTGAAATGTATTGTGTCTGACTTATTGTTAAAGAAATCGTTGAATGCATGTTGATGCTGTTACATGATTCAGTATGACGAGTTGTTAGTTTATATACAGATTAATTATTACTCACTAAGTTATATGCTTAGCACGGCGGATTTGCCCCGTGTAGGTTTAGAGAGAAGGACTTAAGGAATGGGACAAGTCAACCGCAATGGCCAATGAAGTTTGAGTGTTGTTTTGAAAATAATGTAAATTTTTGGTTTGACTTTTTGGCTTGTATCTGATATGTATATGTGGATTTGTTTGTAAGTTTGTGACAATGATACTTCAGTTTGGTTTGGATTTTTCAGTGAGTTTATGTCAAGTACTATGTAATTTAATGCATGTTTGTCAGGATTGTTTACTGAAAGTTTTCGTATGCGTTGGTTTGGTATTATGTTTTGTGTGGCATTCATATATCCTTCCAGGGGGTATATGGGTGCTATAGGCTGGGCCAACAGTGAGGGGAAGCTTGCCCAACATGGGCCTTAGACTGTGAGGGTCGGGTAGTAGGCTGGTCGAATGATTTGGCTTGGGGAGTAGCATGCAACGTCATCTGGAGGCCGGGGGTAAATGATGCTTGGTTTTGGTTAAACGATGAACGTTTTGTGGGTGGGTCTGAAATCGTAATCTGGTTTCGGGATTTAGATTTCCCTTTGTTCCTTGACAGCAAAGCGTTGAATGTGAGGTAGGTAGTAGTCACCATCTGTTGTATTGTAGCCGTTGAGGAGTCTAACGGCTCTATTCTTGTTAGCGCCATGAAGTGCGAGCCTTGGAGTCCCACTTGTCCGGAGGCGTTGTCTTTGTCTTAACGGTGCGACATGGGGAGGGATAGTGGTCAGCGTTGGCGTCGCTGGACCTGCATCCGAGGCCCGAAATCCGGTTGTCTGGTGTCTCCTGCGGGAGCTTTGACGTGTCTTGATGGTGGGATTGGTCATCAGCGAGGGGCTCTGTTTCAATTTGTTCGAGGGGGCATGAGGGACAAGCTGAGTTGTCATGCCTGACTAGGTCACAGGTGAAGCATATTTGGGGCAAACCCTCATATGCTACCTTGAGGGGTTCCTCGTCTAGTTCGACAAATGCCCTGAGCAGTGAGCTAAGGTCCAGGTCCACAGCAACCCATGCAAACTTACCGTGGTGAGTATGTTGGGTGTTGCCATCTCAGTTATCCCCACCAAATTGCCAAGTGCGTTGAGAATTGATCGGTGATAGCGGGCGACAGAGAGCTCAGGGAATCTCACCTAAGCCACCACATGGGTGATTTTCCCAGTAGACGGGCAGAAATTCGAGTACCAAGGTTAGACTGAGAGGGCTTGGTCGGCGATGATCCACGGGCCTTATGTGAGAGCGTGGATGTAGTCCTCCTCTTCCATGAAATTAATGAGGTAAAAATTATTGTCAAGAACGACCAATTTTATGGGGCCTTTTGGTTTCCATAATGTAATTAATCTTGACTTGAGCATGTTGAAACCTAACTTCCGGCCAAGTAATTTGATTAGCACTGCGTTAGCCCAAGTGTGATCTAGTTTCCCTTTAAACGTGATCAACAGTTCAAGTCCCAGTCCGTATTTTCCTTGAATAAGGGATATGTCTCCTTCAACAAATTCAATTAATTCCTCCCCAGGCCATTCTAGGTCCCTCGCTCCTAATCCAGAGTCGGAGTGGCCTGAGACCACCACACTGTATCTTAATTGATTGTTTGGGCGTGCCGGAGTGGGAGGAGTGGGTCTTTGTCCCTCTCTCATATACGTACTTTCTTGTAGCACGGCCATTAGCACTAGTGGAGTTGATAGCATTCATGTTTTTTTACTTGGAATTTTTTCATGGTGTATAAAGGCCCATAGTGGTGCCAATTGTCAAACCATAAGTTAGCATTCTTTCCATTATCAATTTTGTACTTCACATGGGGTTACTACAGACGTCTGATGCTTAGGATAGACTAAAATGAGGTGGATTAGGTTTGTTTGGGTTTCATTGTCCATATGTGCTAAGTTGTTTATCTACATCCGTTTGAAAACTTTCGAATTGGATTCATTGACGAATTGGTTTCAATTACATTTGTGGAATTGAATTAAATTCGATTTACGCTGTTTGGAATAAATCTATAAATATTAGAATTGAATTCAACTACATTGTTTGGAACACAATAAAAATAAATTCAACTACTTTATATGACTTTTTTATCCTTAACTAAAAATAGTATGTAATCAATGTGTGTGTATTTTATAGTAATTTGTATATTTATGATATATATATTTGGAAAAAGAATTTTTAATATTTTGAAAAGAATGGGCTCTTCACTTCAGAATTCAATTAACATCATTTGAGATGTGAATTGAATTCATAAAAAATATAAGATTCAATTACATGGTTGAATTCAAGTCATCTCTTTTTAAGCATTTTAAACGTATAAATTGAATTCAATTACACAAAATTAATTCATTGAATCCAATTCATTGGTTTCTAAACGACCTAACCATTCCTCAATGTAATACAAGTTAGGAAACAACTCATTGTATGCTTTAGTCAATTTATGCTCCCGTTGTCTTCATCTAGTAACTCTTGTTTTGTTAATAGTAAGCATTTTTTTCTTATGCCTTATTACTCGTAATGCATCTACAAACATCATATTCTTATAAACTAATTTAAATTTTCAATATGCTTACTGAGTTTCAAAAGTTGAGAATTTTTATGATAAGTTAGTATACGAATCACTGCTCTACAAATGGAAGCTTTATGTTAAACTAGGACTATTGTTGCTCTACAAATGGAGCCACCTCTTCTCTAGTCCGTTGTATATGCTTTCTTATTATTACACAACTGGAATGTGTCAAGTAACAAAATATGTAGAGAAGGAAGCTCTGTTTAGTGATGAGAAGCAATTGGTGAGGGTTTGGCGGGGATTGGGAGTTCCTCCAACTAACTTGTATTGAATAATCCGTGGTTCCTTTTGAAATGCTTACCGTTTGAAAAATTCCTTGCTTTTGCGATTGTGGTTGTTGGTTATGCATTCTATGGTTTACCAAGTCATTTGATTAATCCAACCAATTGCAGAGAATCTCGAGAAAAGATCTACGATGTCTGACGTATCTTAAGAGTTTCCAACTAAAGTGCCGTGTTTTTGAGACGTTAGCTTTGGAAACATTCCAAACATCTAATATTGAAGAGGTCGACGAGACTAAAAACAATAGCCAAGGGTTGGCGACAAGGCAACAATCAAAGATCTTTGTTTAACCAAAGAGCGGATTGCCAATTAGCTTCCTATGACAATGCCGCTCACTTGACAAATAAACTATTTATTAGACAATTTGCATAAGAGTGATTAGAAAGTCATAACAGAAGCCAAATGTTTAAATCCAAAGTTTATGCATACGGAAGCCTCAAAACACATCTCAAAGCCTTCCCATCAATCAAAAGCTCGAACGCTTGGTTAATTTTCTCGAAAGGTAGTTCATGCGTTATGAACCCATCCAAATTCACCACCTGCAATTAATATATGATGATTTGGTTATAACGAAATGAAAGATGTGACACATATTCATGGTAAGCTAGCTGACCCCTCGCATGCAATCTTGGACAAGATCAGGCAATTGGGTCTTCCCTTTGTATCCACCAAACACTGTTCCAATAATGCTTCTCCCGTCGAACAACTCCATCGGATGTATTGGCAGTAGGTTTGGACTCGGATATATCCCTATCAACACCGTCTTTCCCCAACCCTATCAATCACACCATCAAAAATCTCATCCTAAAGATAAATTAATTTTAGTCATCAACAATAGATTTGTTTTATTACTTTAAAAATGAGAATGGGAATGAACTTACATCGTGAGTGGCCAAGAAAGCCTCTCTAAGAACATCTAAATTCCCAACGCACTCAAAGCTGTAGTCAACACCTCCACCTGTCATTTCCCTGATTGTCTACCAACCCACATTTTACAGAGTCAGTCAAAAGTTCCATTGCGTAGACGCATGTAAAGTAAGGGGTTCTAATTAACTAACCTCATGAACAGGCTTTCCACCATCATTCGGGTTCAGAAATTCAGAAATTCCCATTGCCTTCCCTGCATCCATCACAAATTTATCTACATCTAAATGGAACTGGTGAATGAACAGTCTTGTGTTGGTAGTGTTCTACACTATAGATCGACGTGTGCCTATAGATATTGATTTCTGGGGATGGAAAATATATCACGTCCGTTTACCTTTGATGAACTTGTCAGGGTTGATATCCACGCCAACGATTTTGGATGCTCCTCTTGCTCGTGCACCCTCAGCCACCTTCAACAATGTTGCATACATGTATATAGCCGTTAATTCAACTCTTTGAGTCATTTAAGTCCCAGTTCTTGGGATCCAATTTCTCAGTCAACTTGATTATAAATGTTTATAATAATCCGTAATTACCAAGTACCAAAAAAACCATTTATGAATTTCAATAGCAATGTATGTTATTCCTGCGTAATCCATACTTTTGTCTCCAAGCAAGAGCACTTGAGCACAAATTAAACTTGGGACAATTAGGAAAAACAATGAATTGGACCCAATGACATAAAATTTAATTAGATTTGAATTAAACAGCTTAAAATTCATATCATTTAAACAATTAAATGATAACATCTTAATATAATAAAATTATTTTAATGTATAAAGTTAAACCATTGGATCTAAATTTATAAAATGAGTTTTTGTTGCTAAATTAATAAGTAAAGTTGAAAATTTAAGTGCATTATTGGTTTTTGTTTTTTTTCTAAAGATTGTTGAGGCTTACAGCGAGACCCAAGGCGCCCAAACCGAAAATAGCCACACTAGATCCAGCTTGGACGTCGGCGACGTTCCATGCAGCCCCCACACCTTCATCAACACCACAGCATCGAATCAACCAATCAAGTTTACTAAAGTAGCCTATGCCTATCCATTTATTTATTAAATGGATAGGCATAAAATAATAATGTCATGTAGAAGATATTGGGTCCCATGTGAATGTAACATAGTCATCAAGAACGTAACTTTCAAATTTAGTTAATTATTCAACAACAATTTCAAAATATTATTTTTATGGCCTCATACCCGTAGAAACACCACAGCTTAACAAACTCATCTTCTTGAGAGGACTGTTAGAATCTATCTTGACGACGCAGGCAGAGTCCAGCACGGAATACTCCGTGAAAGTAGATGTGTTGAGAAAATGGAAAATGGGCTCCCCATCTTTCGTCCAAAATCTGCACTTGCCATCATTTGTCATCACGTTCTTGAATGGGTTGACACGATACTTCTCGCAAAGATTGGTTGTCCTCTTGTTGCAGTACACGCAGTGCCCACATTCTCCATTGAAGATTGGAATCACATGGTCACCTTCCTTCAAATCGGTCACCCCTTCACCGACACTCTCTACAACTCTGCATCAGGGGAAAAGTAAATAATAAATCAAACTCTTGACGAAACGAAATGCACCAAAATTAAATGTGGAAGAGACTCAAAGTTATGGCTGAAATGGCTTACCCCACAGCTTCATGGCCTAGAATTCTTGGATATGCTCTCTGAGCTTCGTTCTTTAAACATTAGCACGACGACATGGTGTTAACTTTCTTGTTACTTTGAATTGCCATGGGTGTTTATGGACATGCATGTGCATAAAGTTCATATAATAAAATTATTTACCTCTCCTTGCCAAGCACTGAGGTCCGTATGACAGATTGAAGTATAAAGGATCTTGATCCTAACCTCCATCGCCTTTGGTGGATCAACCCGAATTTGTTCGATGAGAAACTGTTGATTGGGACCGCGCACAACAGCAGCTTCTCCAGGACCAGCAATGACAAGCACATTTGTCAGTAAAAAAGATCAAAGGATCTACCGTCACCTTAAATTGCAAAATCAGCTTCTTACCATTGCAAGATATGATCTTCCCGGCTGTGTCGCTGGGATTGAAAGAACTTTTGTTCACGTTATCGTGGAACTGAGTGGCCATGCTATATGATTCTTTCAACTTGGATTTAATAGCAGGGCGGTAGATATGAACAGAGGCGGGTAGGCACTTATATAGGCACGCACTCAATGAAGAAGAGACGTTAGTTTCTTTTCTTAGGAAGAAGACGTGAGAATGAAAATAAGGTCGTGATGGTACTTAATGGCCGCTTGACGATGATTATCATATGGAAAAAAAAAACAACCATTAAGGCACTAAACTGATCTTATAACTAATGTTATGAATACTATACTAAAGGTTACTAATTTTGGTTTTGGAACAATACAATATTGGTATTAGTCAATATCAAGTATTGTTTCAAGTGATTTTAAAATAATAAAATAGTTTCTAAATTATAAAATTACAAAATAATTTCTCAATATATTGTACTTTATAATTCTCACATTTACATCAATCATATCTTAAAAAATCAAAATAATATAATTTGATATAACTGTCTTTTTTATTTCTGTTAATATTACTTTTCACTCATTTCTCATCTAAACAAAAATCTTAATTAATACAGAAAAAGATAATTTATATCTTATGTAGATGTAAAACTAAGAATAACATAAAATATTTGAAATATTACAATTTACATCACATACTTAAAATATTACAATTTATATCATATAGTAAAAAATAATTACATCTTTTTTTTGCAATTTTAAATTAGATTCATGAAGAGGAATGATAAGATTATTTCTGAAAAAACCCACTCTCAATTGTGGAAGCATAAGGATAAACCTCCCTTCCTAATGTAGCGGCCTTGCCTTCTCTCTTAGTTTCATAATTTTCTTTTGTAAATTAAAATGAATTCTTTGATAGGCCATAAAAGGCATCAAAAGGAGACATTACATGCTTGTGCCAAACTAGTTTAGTGAGATTACATCAATCTTTACAATTATTATCCATAAGAACTACTAGAAATTAGAAGTTAAGATATTAAAGATTCCATCTTTTTTTAAGAGTGGCTTATATTTTTGGCAACTTTTCTCTAATCCGACAGTATTGTAAGCTAAGGCATGATTTTGAGTTTCACAATTGTTGAACAACCTTTATTTCCTTTCTATCTATATTACATACACTAATTAAGCAGTTTAGGCTAAGGCTTAGACATTTTTGGTCTTCCCCCTTTGGTATTGATTTTTAACCCATATTGCAATATGACCTAAATTAGGGCTATATTGTTACAATGGAAGTAAAGATGATCAATTATTTTAGCTTCGAGCTAGCATAATGTACAAAGCTGATCATTGGATCCTTTAATTATATCTTTAGTTTTCAGTCATCTTTTAGTTGCTATCCATATAACAAAAGATACTTTAAGAATCAAAGAACCTTTCCAAACAATGTTGTATTAAGGAATGAGAAAAGGGAGAGGTCTGAGAGTTTTAAGATAGGAAAAGTTAGAGAAATCTCCATTATTATTGACAGACCATATGGGTTTATCAGTCAAAGAGGGGTTAGGCAAGTAATTGGGAAAGTAATTCAACAATATTTTATCACTTCCATCAGTTACTAACCATGTGTCCTGATTTATGAACTTCTTGACTCAAGCTTGGATTAGAATTCTAGTTATAAAGAAAGAGACATCTCCTTTCATAAATAGAGGGCTTTAATTGGTCTAATTAAACAAAGTATCTTCACCATTCCTAACCTGGATTCTAATAAAGGAATATGCAATCTGTCTTTTCTGAGAATTTGTATGAAAGGCCATATATAAATGTTCTTTCTTTTCATTAATTTTCCACAAGCTGAATTACTTTAGATAGTATTCATTCATTTATTTGCTCTAAAGATCTCTTTATCGTTGAAAAGCCTCCAAATTCTTTTAGCCACCTGGATATTTTGAATCTTATAAGTATAAACAAATCTTAGACCACCTTCCTGTTTTCTTCATCACAATTATTCCCATTTAATCTTAGCTCCTTTGGAGTTGTCAACCTTGCCAGACTAGAGGAAATTTCTGATGCATTTCTCTATTTCCTTATTGATCTTCTTGGGTAAAAAGAGATGTGTACTCCAATGGGTGTGTAGATTATTCAGAACTAGAATGATGAGCTAAACTCTTCCAGCTTATAAAAGAGCTCTATCCTGCCAAGCATTGATCATTTTCTTATATTTTTTCCAAAATCAATAAACAATATTTAAATATTAGCTTCTTAGAAGAGACAAGAACACCAAGATATATGAAAGGTGAGTTGTGAACATTCAATCCAAAGATTTAATGAAATTTGTCAATGTTAGAGATGTCTATAGATAAATAGATTTTTCTCTTGGAAGAGTCGATAAATAGATCAAATAATTACAAAAAGATTGGAGAGATTGATGCAAAATGGAGACAAAAGGTCGGTTACCACTATAGAACATCAAGGGATCATCTAGAAAGCTTAAATGAGTTAGGAGAATCTCCCTACATTTATGATGGAAGTTGAAATCATGAAATCTTAAAGTGTTAGGGCTGATAATCCTGTTAAGAATTTCCATAAATGTGGAAAAAAAAAGGGTATAGAGATATGGGATCTCCTTACATTAAACCATTAGCTCCTCTAAACTATTTGGTAGGTGATCCACTGATAAGCATACTATAATAATAAGTTGAGAGGCAAGCTTTGATCTAGTAAATGAAGAGATTAGGGAAACCAAGCCATTCTAGGCTAAATAAAATGAACTTCCATTGGACTCTATCAATTGCTTTGAAAAAATCTACTTTAATGGCACAACTATTAGTTGTTCTACAAGTGTTATCCTCCCTCATCAACTCCAAAAAATGAGGATATTACCAGTGATTGATCTGTCAGGAATGAAAGCTCCTTGGGAAAAATGTATAAGCTTGTTCAATGACTCATTTATTTTGTTAGTTCGGAGATTAAAGATCATCTTATAAACAATATTATAATAAGAAATAGGTCAAAACTTATTGAGGTAGTTGGAATTGAGCACCTTAGGAATCAAACATATAAGTTGCATTGATTTCTCTCAACAATTTTCTAGAATTCATGAATTCCAAAATAGTTTTTATAAGTAGCTTACCAAAAATATGCTAGGTACTTTGAAAGAATTGGGCATTATAACTCAAAGACCTAGAGCCTTTCTAGGATTGAGACTAAAGAGATTATATTTGATTTCTTTGTGAGATGCTAGTTATAAGAGTTTCAATAGAAAATCCTAGGATAAGAGTGATGGGGGAACTAATTAGCTCTACAAGCTCCTGCAAAATAGAAAGCCCTAAGGGACTTCTGTTAAAGAGATTATATTTGATTTCTTTGTGAGATGCTAGTTATAAGAGTTTCAGTAGAAAATCCTGGGATAAGAGTGATGGAGAAACTAATTAGCTCTACAAGCTCCTGCAAATTAGAAAGCCCTAAGGGACTTCTGTTAAGGATATCTATTTTTTAGGTATAATTTTAGTGATGTTTTCCTCATTAGTCTTAGGTGTTGATTCTTATTCGATCCCTATTAACTCAAAATGAATAATTTCCCTATAGTTTTCATAATTGTTTTCCCAACTGCGGCTTCCAATTGTAAGATAGTTGGGTTTCAGCTTTAGCCATTTCATTGGCAGCATTTAACTTCATAACAAATAGTGTTTTAGGCAGTCCATTCTTAGGATTAATCTCCACACAAGTTACTGCAAAGAATACTTTCTCAAGTCTAATAATGGTTGAATCAAATGCTATAGGTTTACCTACAAAACTAGAAAGAAAACCAAGTCCATTTGGAGTTTAGTATTTTAGAGGTATGTTACAAAAATTAATCCACAAAGGAATAGTTTCTATACTTGTTCTGTTAAATTCCAAACCTAAAGCCCATTTTTTAATAAACATGGTTCCCACATTCTATGGGCCATATTCTATTATCTTACTCATACTATCTCCATTAATAAATTTGAACAAAAAAGTATCTTCTTCAGTAAGTAGTATTATGTCAAGTCCTTTATTTCTCCATCCTATAAGCCTAATTTTGCATTAGAGGAAATGGAGATCTCTTACTTAGAAAGAAGTCAAATATTGTATTTCTCAAGTGTTTTACACCTTTTCGAAGTAGTTCCAGAGGCGTGGATAAAATGTCATTAACTAATGTGGCCAGAAAATGTCTTGGTTTATCATTAGCAAATTCAGCTAAAACCACATTTTTTTAGGATTTGGTTGTTCCATTTGAGTCAACAGTTTTTTGGTTTCTTTGTTCTCTCAAGAGGTTGACATCCATCAATTCTTGCAAAGTTGGAAACTGAATATACATCTCCCTTTGATGAGATAAGCCTCAATTGGAGGCTTCTATGAAGCTTTCCCTAAATAGAAGGTTACCTACATCTACCCTTGAGCTTCGCCAAAAATTAAAGTTACCATTATGAGAGAGGGAAAGTTACTTTTTAAAATTGGAAGAATAAGTCACCTTGCATGATGTGATAGAGGGAAAGTTACTTTTTACAATTGGAAGAATAAGTAACCTTGCATGATGAGTAATAAGTCTCATAGCTCATTATTCTTTAAAGTATTACAATTCTTGGTTCCATAGTTTACACTAATGGGAAGCTTTCAACCTTTCTTCCACTCTTCTCCTACTTCTTCTTACTTATAACTAATTCTCACCTTTTTTCAATATCACTTTTTAACCATTATGTATTAATAATATCTAGTGGTTAAAATGGAGAAACCTATTTCTAATTTCCTGCCTCTCTATAGAACCATTTCCTCTACACCTTCTTATTCATCTCTAGTGTTATTTTAGGCTTCAAGTTCCAGTCCTCCTTGAACTTCTCATGGTAACAATCAACAACAAATGCCTTTTAATACTCATGTAATTAGCCTGTAGCAAACACCTCCTGAGAAGCATAAACTATAAGCTAAAAGAACACGGGTTAAAGTTGTTAGAGATTTGAAAACAAATATAAGTTGATGTACTATCCTCATAACAAATCTATAGATCTAATAATGGTTTCCCTTGGCTAGAGGTATGACAAATGATTTTTAACTATATATATATTTAAAGTATTTTACTTATTATTATTTTATAGTATTTTTGGTACTTAATTCATGCCAAGTGCATTTATAGGCCATAATTTTCTTCATGGATCAAAAGAAGAAGAATTCGGATGAACTTGTGGTATAAGATAAAGATTTGAAGCAACTTGGACTTGCACTGTTGTGCATATGCCTATATAAATCTTTATGAACATGTAAAGTTATGATTTTAGGTTTTTTTTTGAGCTACACGACCACCTATATAGTATTGTAAGTGACTTTGTAAGTCCTAAAAATCCTAATTTTTATTGTAAACGATGTAAGTAGAGGCGAACAAAAAGAGACAAGTTTTTGAGCAATTTTAAATTGTGAGACACATACAAAGGTGATAGTTGTAATCAAGGGGCAAGGAAAATGTGAAGAATACACCAAGAGATTCATTAGATAACAACATCCAATCTAGTTTTGCAAGAAGACCCAATAAAAGAAAAGGGAGATTTAGAATTATGATTTCGTTATTTTCTTTTAGTTTTTTCTATAGATTTATCTTTGATTTTTTTTTTTCCATTATTAGTAACTAAACATGTTTAGTGTTTAGGTATGATAGACTATTGTTTGTGATAACAATGTGAATTGATCTTTTATCTAATGCAATTATATTGATTGATTTATTGTGTTTCAATTATGCATTTTATTCTTGTTCTAATATATCCAAAATAATAGCGTATGATTTGATTTCATATGATTGAGATTGAAAAATACTCTTGTATGAATAGATCTACCATAATTGGAAGGAGATGCGTGCAAGCCTAGAGATAGGTTAACATAAATCTTCAGGATTAGGTCAAACCTAATAGTAGAATTCATGAATTAATAAAAGCAATCCTATGGTTTTAACTAGTTAATATTCTTGAGAAAGGTTTTATCATAAGATATTTCTACTATCTAATATTAATCAATAATATAATTGCATAATAAAAGGTTATTATTTAATAATTCTTAGGGGGATTCGTTACCTAGATATTATTATCTAATATTGATTTTTCTTAGTATTTTCCTTATTTTGTGTTAAAAATTATTTTAATCTTAGTTTACTATTCAGTTAAAATTTTATTTAAAATGCAAAATCTAATTCTTAGGTTAAATAATAAAACAGGGTAATTAGTAGTACTTGTAGTCTTCGTGGGATCGACCCGTAGTTACCTATGCTAGCTACAGTTATGCCATTCATTTGGCGTATTGTTAAAATTAGACAAATCGAGTCAACCAAGTTTTTAGCATCATTGCCAAGGACTGTAATATTAGGAAAGCCTAGCTTTTATTAATCTAACCATCAATTGTTGTATTTGTATATTTTCATTTTTTTTTCTTTTATTTTATTTTTCTTGATTTACTCATTTGTTTATCTTTTAGACCTCTCTACTTTGACTATGTGTATTATGGTTGATTTGAAGGGATTAAGGTTCATATTTATAGTCATAACTCACAATAGCAAGACATAGTGGATAGTATTCTTATGGGAGCTATGATATGTCATCGCATTTGGCAACATCACCATATTAGAAATAAAAGTTTGGTGATATGTATTCGGAAGCTCAACCAATATCTATGTTGTGTTGCAACATTTGTGGAGGTAACTACTACAATCATGAATGTCGAGCACTAAACTATATATAGGAGCAATCGAGCATGCAAAAATGGCCTCAAAGTACACCCTATAAGAATACTTATAATTCATAGTGGAGTAACCCTTATACTTATAGATGGAATGATTATACTTCAACTAAATATTTACAATAACAGCAAGTAGAATAATTTATAAATGGAATAATGGAATGCCTTGTCAAAAGTACAATTAGCCAATGTGAATTCGAAGAGATATTTTCTTCATCTAAATATATCGAGCATAATACAACATATTATTTGAGCTTACAAACGCCTCAGAGTAACGAAGAGACCAAGGTCAATTTCATAAATGAAGGGGTATTCTAAAAAGACGAGGAGGTAACTGTTGCTTTAAAAGAGAAGGATGAACTGATGATAGAGGAAGTAAAGGACGAATAAGAGAAGGAAGTTGCTATTTAAGAAGAGGAAGCAGAGAAGTGGCAATATATAATTGAAGAAGAATAAGAGGAAGAAGCCTTTCTCTAGGAAGACAAAGTTGACAAGTGCACAAAGGAGATTAAGGAAAAACAAAAGGAGGAACCAATGAAGGGAATTGTTGATGAAGAATCATTATTAATCACCTTGAGTACTTCATGGAAGACAAACTGAAGATTTAGGGAGTTTTGTTATTCCTAATGTTATTAACATTTTATCATTGGAAAGGACATTAATGCATTTTATTGGATTTATTACTTTAATACATTATGTCCTTAAGATCATTTTATAACATGTGGCTTATTTATAGGCTACAAAACCTCTACGCAGATAAATAGGTGAAAGCAAGTCATTCATAATAGACTTAGGATTCTGTTAAACGTGTAGGGTATGTTGAGCAACCTATGAATTAGGATAGGTTTTCTTTTAAATTATATTTCATGATGTTTCCATTTTTAGTGCTAGCATAGGACTTTAATGTTATTTTTATTTCCATATTTCGTATTTATTTTAGTTATTTTTATTTCATTTATTTTATCCCTTTTCATTTATATTTTACAAGGATTATTGTATCTCATATCAAATGGATACCTCATCTAAATTAGAATTATAAAATTCTTATTACTTAGGAAAGTACCAAATTCCTACCATTGATTTGTGCTTATATTATGTATATTTGGGACAACGTTCAATTTTAAGTTTGGGGAAGGGGAATATAAATTTCTTAATCTTATTATAATATTTGTTATTAAATCTTATTAAATGATATTTTGAATTAGTATCTATAAATTCTTGATTTCATTATTGATTATTAAACTGAATTATTATACAAAAGGATAAAAGTTAGAATAAACTAGCTTTTCTAAGTCACATTTTTTGTGATCATTGAAATAGTCAATTTGAATAAAAATTGCATATTATTTACGAAAGTTTTAAAAATTGGACTAGACTGTCCGATCCGTCCAGAAAAAAATTGAACCGGCCGGTTTTTATACATAGAAGTTATTAAGTGAAATCCAACCGAAAAACCAATAAGTTCAAACTTTTTTGGTCAAACCGAACGGTTCGGTCTGATTTTTTAAACCTTGATAATACTAATGCTTGAAGTTATATATATATATTGTCCTAAGTGAGACGCGATATCTAATTTAATTATTTTTATATAAAATTGGTAAAACAATTTGATTAAATAAATACATATAACTTATTATTTATTCTAAAAATGTATATTAATAAAAATAAAAATGGAATGTTTTTACTCTTATTAAAAGAAAAGAAATTATATCACTTCCAATCAAAAATTAGAAAATTTTTTTATTACAACTAAAAAGAATTAAAGTTATAATAGTTTGTAAAAATAAAAAAGATAGAAATTATAATGAATTGATCTAATTAAGAAATAATAATATATTCGATCCATTTTTTCTTTTTTATGTTTAGAAAAGCTTGGTAATCAATGAAAAATATATAAATACTCTACTAAATAATTCTACCCTCATAATTATATAATTTTATTCTATAATAAATAATTTGTTTTCTGTTACTAAAACAATAATTTGTTCAAAAAAATTAAACTCACTTCACCTCTGGCTCCACCATTATTATGCATTTGTGTCTTTATTTTATTCCACTGAGTCAATATCAATTGTAAAATTTAATTACCACTTAATACTAGCTAAAGATATTCAATAAGTTGATAATTAATTTTTCATTAAAAATTAGTTACACCAAATAATAAATTTTAGTACCTAAGATTTTTCTGAAAACCACACAGCTCAATTATGAAACCAGAATCTTTTTCTTTACAAGAGGCAAGAGGTTCACTTGTTTTTATTTGGTGTATTTTTATTTCAGTCAAATATTTTATTTTTACTTACTCTTATAAGTTTTACTTCTTATTTATTATATATCGATTTTATAGCGGTTCACTACCGGTTCAACCTCTAAATCTTAAATATTTACTTCAATCGGTTTGATGTCTGATCCGGTTTTTAAAATATTATTATTTACTCACTTAAAATCATTTTTTCCTTATGAGCTCTTGAGCCTAAGAGCACATTTAATTAGTTTTTAAGTTTTTTTTAGTTCTTTCATTTGTGTTATCATGCATAATTCGATAATTTTAGAACTTACTTTTATTGCACATATTGAGACCACATTTTGTTGAATTAAAAGAATTGAAATGATAAAGGCAATCAGATTCAACATTCATTTAGCTTGTTTTCTTAAATTACACTATTATATTTTATCTATTAGAGTTTTGAGGCTTAGTTTTTTCATTGATTATAACCTCATTATTAACCATTACCTTATTTTTCTTGAAGTCTTTTTATTAATATGAACTCGAAAGCTTTTTATATTAGTTGGTTGTAATGAAACTTAAAATTTGAAAAGATCCAATATTTCTAAAATGATTGGCCTAGGATGATTAATTGGATACATCAAAAACAAAGTGTATGCAAAGGACACCTCATTATCTACAAAGTTACATTTGACATGGAACATTCGATAAGGGAACATGTATTTGTGCCTAATATTCAGGTTAGTTGTAGTATGTAATTAGCTACCAATTAAGGAATTTTCATTCATTAATTAACAAAGAAAAGGTTGGCATTAGGAGAGCTTTCTTCTAACATAAAAGTCTAGATACCTTAGTTTCTCAACTTGCATACTATCGCATCACAAAAGTTAAAGACTTTTAAATGAGTTATTCTCTTCTCATTCGTACCACAAATGGTGTAAACCATACTTAGTTAGCTTTGTTGTTGTACCTGGTTCTACATTTAACTCTACTTGGACACTTTTCTCTTTGATAATTCAATTTATTTTTTTATGTTTATGAAAATGGTTAAATTGAATGTAATTCGTACAAGTTTCCAAAAATTTTCAAAGGTAATTGAATATGCAAACTAAAAAGCATTTAAGTTAAAATTTAATTTTAGAAAACAATCTTGAACAAAATTCATAATTATAAGTTTCTCCATTACCAAATAAAATCCCAAATATCTTGTCTTTTATTCCAAGCCATAACTTTTAATTGGCGATTACGATGCCGGCTTCTTCGATCTTGGGCAACGTGCAGCCCACATGACCAACTGAGCTGAGCTGATAGTTTAATATGTATTAGTCAACCAAACGATTAGCCTTTTTATTAATGCATTAAAAGAAGTATCTTAAACAAAACAGGTAATTCCTTAATAAAGATGAGAACATGTGAACAGAATCCGAAGTCAATTAGTTTAAGTCCCGTCGCCATCCGATCCGTTCATTCGTTGACTTGTTTTAGGCATGGGCTAACTAGGACGAGCCTAAATTACATGCAATTTGGTAGTTAATTAAGGACCCGACTGCCCAACTGTCTCAGGTCAAATTTCCCTTTCATTACAAACTGTTGGCAAGGAAGAATGTAGAACTCGAGAATAGGAGAAATGGTGGAGAGAGGAACGAGGGAGGCACGTCAGTCAACGGAAAGGGAAGTCACTACAACCAAACATAAAGTTTAGTGCTATCATATTAAATGTCTTATCACCAACTTCAAACCATTTTTTTTTAATTTTCTAAAGTCAATATGTCTTTAATCTATATCTTGAATAATGCATAAATCTATTAAAACTATAAAACATAAATCGAATTTTGTCTTGAAACATGATTTTCCTTTTTTTTTAGAGCCACATTTAAAAGAAATATGACTAGCTCACAAGTATCTAGACTTTAATGATATTGATATGAACAAATTGATATAAATCTACAAATAGTATAGAGAAGGGTAAGTAAGAAGTCCTCTTTCTTTTTAAAACTCGCGAACTTGTGAATCGGACCTGGACCGTATAAACCGAATCTATAAATAAGGTTAACTAAACCTGAGTTTAGGTTCGACTCAAACCGAACCTGAAAAATCAGGTTCATGTTCAAGTTTTTAACTTACAGTTCTAAGTTAACCGAACCTATAGCAGGTTAACCGAACCGAACCGAATCTAATTTATAAGTTTAGATTTAAAACTGAACCTGAAATATCCAAAAAACCTATCATATATTTAGATGTAATTTAAGAAGATATTATTAATAATAAATTCATTAGTATTTAGTATATTAATTCTTGAGTAAAAAAAAGAAGAAAAGGAAAAAAACTACTTTAATTCTATGTTATTAAATGTTAATCTTGAACATTATTATTATAAGTAACAACTAATGCATAACACTCGGTGCTTCTGCTTCAAATAGTAATTAATATGTGTCAAAGTTATTAATTGAAGTATTAAACTATTAATAGAAAAATTCATTGACTAAAATAATATAATCATTTGGAGATTAATTAAATAAATTAATAAGTGTAAAACGCATTTATTAAGAAATCCTACAATTTTAGTTTTTTAAGGTACATATATTAGATTAGATATTTATGAGATCTTATGTTGGGCCCTGTTTCTGAAGCCCAACATTCGGATGTCAAAAACAGCAAGGAGGACTCACTTGTCATAACTTACAGAGCATATTTGGGGAATTTCCAGTTGGAATTTTAGTTCGGCTTCTTCAGAGAATTTAATCCCCATTGATTTAAGTTTCTAAAGACACCAAAAACACTTGATTTGGTTCAGAAATAAAGATGTTATGGCCAAAACACTATCGGCTCTTACTAATCCGATACTGAACACTATACCCAACTTCACTTCAGAAATTGAAAATCTTAGGGGCTTAATTGAAATTCAATTACTTCCCAACATTTGTATATCCATGTCTCTAGTTTATTTTGAAATAATAATCAACTCAATTGGATCTCTACAGATCGAGATATCGCCAAAATACCGAAACATGTTCAAAAAAATATCTAACTCATACTCTTTTAACCGATCATCTCACGTGGATTCAATCCATCTTTTTCAAATTAATATCAAAACCTACAAATTTTTATAGAGAGGTAGAGAAATGTCTTAGGAATCCAAAGCTTCAAAAATCAAGTCAATCGGAGGTCGGAAAAAAAATCTATAAGCAAAAGAGTGAAACATATTCAGCTGGGGAGGGGAAAACCCTGCGCGTTGCAATCGTGCTGAAACATGATCGTGACTTTTCACGCTCCTCCTCCTGCTCTTCTTCTTCAGACATCTCAACTTCTAAACCTTATAAATTTTGATCCAGAACTCCAAAAATTGCAAATTTGGTATCAATGAAAAGCTAAAAGAAGGATTTACAACTTTCATGTAGAACATAAAAACAGTTTCTACCTTTATAAGGGTCAAATTCCACACCAATGTGGCTATCTGAATATTTCATCCTAAACAACATTTCAAACTTCTAAAAATCATAACTTTCACATAAAATGTCTAAAAATTTCATACAATATACCATTGGAAAGCTAAAAAGATAAGATACAACTTTTATGAAGACAACTTTGGCTAATTCCATCTATATCAATACATTTTTTTCCATTGAATTTCTGCCCATCATCCCTACTCCTAGGAAGGCTTGCTAAACATAATATCCCTCCATATTCACCCACTACCAAGTACCTTTTGGTTACCTTTGAGCCTCACTACCAGTAATTCATCCCATTCACCTTTCCAAGCTCTAACATACCATTCAAAAACAACAACCAAAAGCAAACTCAACAAGGAAGAATATGCGCATACACATATTCCTCTTCCACAATTATCATACACAACCT
>JANSVA010000218.1:29491913-29511100 GCA_025504915.1 Erythroxylum reticulatum
AATACGTTTATAGCCATCGGTAATGAGCCACACAATCAAGCATATATATATATGTATCAAGCAATTCAATTCATTCGTAAATTCATCACACAATTCATAATTAACCAAAAATTATTACATAAGCATCTCATGAACACTTTATTATGCATCATACTCAACAAAGTCATAATGAAATGAGTTAATTTAGTAATAGACTATGGGATTGTATTTTTTTATACGACTGCACTTTTTATAATATAATATTTGAAGTTTTAACTATGATATTAATTGCATTTTCTATACTAAGTTGAATAAGAAAAAGGATAATTTTTGTGTTTATTAGTTTATTATTATTACTTTTTATTTCAACATGATAAAATAAGATTTAATGATGTTAGAAGAATAGTTTTATTTTTTTAATGAATGAGATCTAGTAGAACGGTTCGTTCCCTCATTGATTCATAGTAATAAGGAGCCATATTACTTGTATAATTCATCTTCAAAGTCCTATTCTAAGCACTTTTGATTGGAAACTAATAAAGAGCTCTATTGAAAGTTTATTAAGAAACGAGATATTACTATAAAAACCTTACATAAGGTTTTATGTTACAATTTTTGTTATTATAATGAATGGTAATCATTTTAATATTTAAATTGAGAATAGCAATGTAGTTTGTTCTTATGTGAATCATTGATATAGTAATGTAGTTTGTTCTTATATGAATAATTGATAAAATTGCTAAGATCACTTGTAAATTCAGTTCTTCTAAAAAAAGATAGTTCAATCCAACATTCTTAATACAAATCTTGTAAATTTATAGCTAAGATCGCTTGAATCATAATTGATCTTTTATCAAATATCAGCCATTGAAGTTGAAAGCTTTTTCCCGCGATGAAAACAAAGGAAAATTAAAGCTAATTCTATTCATTCAAAAAAGAAAAAAATTCCATTCAATCTTTCATCCTACAGTCACTTCTCAACCTCTCATCTGTCAAACTGTAACACTCACCATCTATTTCTTCTCCTCAAACATAAAAGATCAAATCACGATCTTAATTCTTGAAGAGAACAGGTAATTATTTTTTTATTTCTACTTTTACATGTAGAACCTTTTCTTTTCAATATCTCAAATTATTCTTTTTTATTGTTCATGAAATCTACAACTACAAAAACTTTATTTTTTTTGATCAAATGTCAACCTCCATGGACTGCACTAGCAATGCCCCACCATTGACTCATGGAACTAATTGAGATACTTCTCACTTCTCAAAGCATTAGTGCTATTGACATGGCTTCTATAACAACTTTTGGTAATCCCCAAACACCTGATTCTAATGCGTCAAATCTCCCAAAGCCTCCTACCACCTCTTCAAACAAGAAATGATCTTGTGTTTGGGAACACTATGCCAAGTCAGGTGAAGCTAACGATAGAGTTAGTGTGTGTCAATACTATAAGAAATCTCTTGCTTGTAAAAAGAACAATGGTACTACCGGCCTGCTCAATCACTTAAATAGATGTGTTAAGTATCCATATAACAAGCACAAGGAACCCGAAAATGCACAAAAAACTATAGAAGGACCAATAGTAGAAAAAGGTGAGGATGGCACAGCACGTAGAATGATAATATGAATGTTTAATCAAGAAAGATGTAGGAAGGCACTTGCTAGAATAATTATTGTTAATGAGTTACCTTTTCATCACGTAGAGCAAGAGGGGTTTTGTGATTTTTGTGCAGATATCCAACAAAAATTTAAAGTTCCTTCTCGCACTATAGTGACTAGAGATTGTTATGCACTTTACTTAGAAGAGAGAAAGAAGATGAAGGAGTTTTTTAAGAAATTGCCTTCTAGGATTTGTCTTACTATAGACACTTGGACATCATGTGAAAATCTCAATTATATGTGGCTCACATCACATTTTATTGATGATGATTGGAAATTATGCAAAAGAGTCATAAACTTTATGGTCATTCAGGTGATACAATTGGTAGAGCTGTTGAGACTTGTTTTGTTAGTTGAGATATTTAAAAAGTATTCAATATAATAGTGGATAATGCAAGTTCAAATGATGTCGCTATTCAACACTTTAGAAAAAGAATTAATAGTTGGAAGGGTGGTGTATTGAAAGGTGAATTCATACAAATGAGATGTGCTGCACACATCTTTGGTTTAATTGTGAAAGAGGGGCTGTCAGAATTGGGTGATTCAATCATTAGGACTGCTAGAATGACAAAGTTCAAGTATTGTATAGAAAAAGAGAAAATAGATAGCAAGAGTATTGTTTGTCTAGATGTTGAAACAAGATGGAATTCTACATATTTAATGCTAGAGTCAGCTTTGAAATTTCAACAAGCATTTGCTTTATTAGAGGGTCAAGATTCTAAGTATGTTTAAGACCTTTATGAAAAGAAGAATAGCAGAGGTGAGAACAAGAATAATAAAGGTGTTCCTAGTGAAAGTGATTAGGAGTACGCACGTAACTTGCTGCCTTTCTTTCTATCTTTTATGATGCTACTTTAAAATTGTCTAGCTCTCATTATGTAACTGCTAATGAGTACATAAAAGAAATTTTTGGCATTGGGATGGTTATTTCAAAAAGATGTGGACTTGGTGATTTTAGGGCAAGAAACATGGCTATGAGGATGAAGAAGAAGCATAATAAGTATTGGGGAGAAGTTAATATCAACTGTATGTTGTTTATTGCTACCGTTCTCGATCCACGCTGCAAATTGAAGTATGTGAACTTTGTGAATAGTAAAGCATATGATGATGTCAAATATAAACAGCTATGTGAGAAAGTAAAAATCACTTTAGATTTGATGTTTGATTTCTACAGATCCTCCATGCCTTTTTCTGTTGCACAATTAAGTGTCTAATCTCAAGCTTTAAGTGATATGGAAGTTGATAATGTTAAGGATATTGTAGCATTTTTGGATAATATTTTTGATGAGCAGGAGGCTAGTCAAGCAAGTGGTGGGGAAACCAAAAGTGAGCTAGATAAATATTTAGTTGAAGATTGTGAATCCAAAGATAAGACTTTCAATGTCTTGAGTTGGTGGAAACTAAATTCTACTAAGTATCCAGTGTTTGCTTCAATGGCTCGAGATATTTTAGCTATGCCTATATCTACTTTTGCATCTGATTCAACTTTTAGTATAGGAGGTCGAGTGCTTGATCCATTTCGTAGCTCTCTTACTCCAAAGATGGTGGAGGCTCTTGTTTGTGGACAAGATTGGTTAAGAAAATCACAAGCTCTTCTTTACGTAGAAAATAGACTTTAAGAACTTGAGCAAATTGAATTAGGTAATCTAATTTACTTTACCTTGTTTTAATATACAAATAAATAAAAAAGTTTCTTTTTTCAATTAAAAAAGAAATAAGGAATCTAACTCTTTTTATTCTTCATTTTTTACAGATGTGGCTTCATATATAATAGTGGATTATCCTACCATCCTATTCGAAGAATAATTGTTTAATAATTTATCTTTTTTTCTAATATCGGTCTTTTATAAGACATTACAATTTTTACTTTGCTTGGGTTGAACATATTGGATTAATCTTTGATGGATTTTATATGCATACTTTTATGAATAATTTGTATTTGTTTTCACCAATTGTTTTTATAAATTTTTGTCATATATATTGATATGAATAGATTTTGGTTATCTTGAGAACCGAACCTAAAAATAAGTTAACCGATCTTATAGGTTTTTTAGGTTCAGGTTCATGAAATTGTCAAACCTGACATTCAGGTTTAGGTTTAGGTTCAGGTTATTTATGAACGGGTTAGGTTACCCTACCATGAACACCCCTAGCTGAATCCACTTCCAAGACTCTTTTCAAAATTTCACTATAATTTGTCTTTTAAGGTAAAGAAGAACCATTGTGTAATCTTTTTCAGTAAAAAGGAACCCTCTTGCAATCTTCTTCCAAGGTGAAGATGAACCTCAATCTCACTTATATCACCACCAAACACAATAATATATTACCCCAACCAAATATTACAACTCACAATACCTTTCTTTATCAATTGATAAGTCTAAAATGGCTCATTTATAGAAATATGACACAATGACACTCTAACAATTGAAAACTTCTTTGAAATGTATGTTTACAACTCTCAAAACCTAGAATCATCAATAGCTATTCGAGCTAAGAGCTAGCTATTACAATGACTATATTTGATGCATAAGTTGACTAGTATGCTATATTTGTAGCACCAGATTCACCAGCTATTGGAAATTGATCAACCAATAAAGCGTATTGGTTGACCATTAAATCCCAATATGACAAATCAATTGACAAATACAACAACCAATGATATAATATACTTCTTCATATTTAACAACTCTAACTTAACTCATATAAGTTGACTAATCACCCCAAAATATGATTTTAACAACTTTAAATGCTCAAAACCAATTTGATTAATCCAATTATGATTAAAAGACATCCCAATATGTTCCATAAAGATAATTTGAAAGATCACGAAGCTTTTGTATTAAAACTAAACACCCTAATGCCTCTTGATAAATGTAAAGACTTATACAATGAAGTAATATGAAATGATTATGCATAATAAGCTTTTGGGATCATCAAATTAACAAAGTGAACTTATAAATACTAATATAAAAAATGAAATGATCTTAAGGAGCCTTGATCTTCTTCTTTTTTTGTTTGGATCTTGATTTCATCAGTTGAAAAATTTAACTTTTCGTTGTCAATTTCATTTATTATCTTCTTAAGTTTATGGCATTATTTTATTTTAATATTTCATTTCATAAAAATAATAAACTTATTAGTAATAATTATGATTGCTATCATAAAAAATTGATTGTAACCTCCTTGGTTCATCTATCTCCTAGTTTTTGATGATGATAAAACACTTATGATATTAGAGAACAATAATAACATTAAGCACAGAAATAAATATCAAGATAGTGATTAACTCCCCCTTAATTCTTACATAAAATATAATTCAATATGAATAGCATAATTAATTATCAAGAACAAAAGAGGTATTCAAAATCAAAGAAATATCTACATACGAAGATAATATAAATTTACTCAAGCATATCATATAAAGTGCAAGAAATACAAAAATGACAAAATAATTAATCTCCTTAAATTTAATCACTCCCCCTGAATGTTATCACTCACCCTAAATCTAATATCACCAAATTTCTCCTCCTTTTTGGAATCATAAAAAATAAATCTATTAACAAAAATGCATAATATAAAATCTCTTGCATTAAGATAACTTTATTAAAAAGATAAATTTGATCAAGATTGTTAAACTTTCTCAGTAGAGAATTTTGTTATCTATTTAAAGAGTAAAAAAAAGTTTAATTTTGATAGAGACATCTCTAATTGTGTCTAATTTGAAAAACCTCCAATTTCAGTATTATGCCTAAGTTTAAATATTCAATTAAAGCACTAAGAGCAAGTTTTAAAAAACTAAAGGTTGTTATTATAATAAATAAAAACATAATTGTGATCTCCAATAATCAATTTCATAAAAGAAGGTATTGATTTGAAAGCCTCAAATTTTAAAAAATATGAGCATCAAAAGTTCTCAAATTACCCAAATTAAACAAAATTAAAAATGTATTGATATAAGTGAATGTGAAAAAACAATAACTCCTTTTATCGATTTTTAAAAATAATTCTTAATTAAAATAAAATTTGGAAATTCCAAATATGAAATTCAAGAATGATTTATTTTAAATTTGATATAATCTAATGAGATTTTTAGGTAATAGAACAAAAATTACAAGAATAAAATAAAAGAGGTGAACGATATATTAAAAACAAGAGGACTAATTGACCACATGCCTCGACTAGTCGACCAATAGTTTTTTCATTGATAAGAAAAAGTAAGTAGTATAGGCATGAAACAAACATTGGTCTAGATTTAAAATACGATCTGCTAGTTTCCTTGTGAAGTATATTGGTCATTATTTATTGACCAAGTATAAAAACCAAACTCTTCACAAGCTCTCAGGAAAGAAGGGAGTCTCAAAATTAGTGACATTTATCGACCACTAAAGGTTATTGGTCAACCAGTGGGGGCTATTAGGGTGATTAAACAAGCGACCAAACAAAGAACAAAATCACTGGAAAGGTAGAAAACATGGTTTTTGGTTACACTAGTCAACTACACTTAATATATTGGTCAATCAGTATGTTCTAAAAGCTAAAAACCACTTCAACTTAATTTTATCCATCAAGACACTTAACGGGTTATAGTAAAAAAAATCAATCAAGAATTATCAAAAACCTTAAAAGAGACTTCAAACATGAAAAGTCAATCAAGAAAGTAAACCTTGTCCTTATTTAATGATTTTGAAAAATTATTTCCCAATAAACATAAATTTTAAATTAGTGTCCTCATTTTGTACATAATCTCTTGGTCTAGGTACTTAAAAATAATTATTATACACTTTATTCATAAAACCCAAACAATCGTCATCAAATATTTATACTCAAATTGACACGTACATGCAAGTTATCACATATTTCTAAATTATAAACTAATAATTACCTCATATTGAACATTACTTATGAGGGACATAAATGAAGATTCTTTTTAAGTTTACAAAACCTATAAGGCCCCAATATATACCCTATAAGCATTATTATATGTCTAGGGTATATTAAGAAGTGAACATAAAGAATTAAGTGTATTTAAGCATAGTAAGGGACATAATGGTAATTAATTGAAAAGATAGGGGTAAATTGGTAATTTATTTATTTAGGCATGGACATGAATAATTATATGTGAAATATGGACTAGAATAAAATCAATTAATGATTTTATATGCCAATGTGGTAAAGGAAGAAGAGGGACCACATGCAAATTTGCCAAAAATCAACATATGGTTTAATGGGATTGAAGCATGTGTCTAAGACAAGAAACTTCATGAAAAGGAGAGTAGAAGAAAGGGGAGAGGGACATGTATTTAGAGTTTTAATTCCAAAATTTTCTCTTCTTATCTCCACTCTCCATTCCATCTCCTTAATCACATCATTATGCGTAAGGTATCAAGCTAATCCTAGGCGAAAATCAAGGTAAGAGTAAGTGATTTTTCTTCTCATCTTCATCTTTTATTGCTTTGCTCATAAAGAGCTAGAATTATAAGACTGGATATGGTATTGAGATATGTATGTTTGGTGTTTCTACTTGGTGAATCAAGCAAAGATAAAGGGGAAGAGAACAAAGAGCACTAGAAGAAACGTTAATTGACAACTTTCAAGGATTGGGATTACACTTAGTTAATTTCTGCATGTATGCATATTTGAATGTGTACAAAGATTTATTTGGACATGGAATGGTTTCTGGAATGATGTCTTGTGTTACTTTGCGTTGAATTGGTTAAATATGACAAGAGAGAGTAATGTTTAGTGAAATTTTATCTTAGGTTCTCGGTTTACTTGAACTAGCCCCATTATTGTGGCCATAACTTGGCCTATAGACCTCCAAATTGGATGACTCCAATTAGATGTGAAACTTAAGATGTACAAATAAAAACCTATAAAAGAGGCTTAGACTTAATTCTAGCTTTATGAAATTGGAAATTGATATCGAAAATGGTGACCTAATGCTGCCCTTGTATTAGAGCAGCTTTTGATGTTTGATAAACATCTCATGGTTTACAAGTCCAAATGGTTTGATTTTAGTTCTATGGAAACTAGAGATATAGGATCAAAGCTTAAATTGAATTTTTTCTATATGAAAATTACATAACAAGTGGAGACTATCATGTAATTTGTTTCTAGACCGATTTGTTTGCCTATTTTTAAACCCACCGTGAGCTTAGCCCAAATTTCACCATTTTGAGTTTTTCACTTCTGTTTTTTCACCAAATTATATCAAAACCTTTTTAATGTTTATGAAAGTTTGCAAGCACCTAGAAATATATGAAATATGACTTAATATATATAGATCGGGTGATTAAACATTGAAACTTAAGATTGAACATAATGTATGCTAAAGAAAATTTACATGTACATAGATTATTTGTATGCATATTTATTGCTTATATGTGTATAGTATGATTATACAAGTGTGATTTTAATACCCTCCTAATAGTGATAAGTTCTGACTTGCATGTATGAACTTAAAAAACAAATTTTATGATTTCAATGAATATCTTATGAATTGTCAATATGTTAATCATGAAATTGGTAAATGATTAAAGGAGAATGTTACAATGTCTGCTTCATTATCTTAGTGATGGATGGATTGGTATGCATATAGAGTTATAGTGCAGCTTCTACAATTTAATACCACTGGTGTCTTCATTTCGATACCTCCAGGTATCCACAGTTTAATGCTTGCAAGTTTCTGCTATTTGATATCTTCGGATATCCATAACTCTTGTTATCCATACCTACAAGAATGTGTAGGCTTAACACAAAAAGGAAATTAAATAGTTATAAATAAGAGATACAACATGATGACATGAATAATTTGTATTGATAAGCTTTAGAAATCAATAGTTGGCTTATAAATATGAATTTATGTCATATGATTGAAGCATATTTGCATTATGTCCTTTGCTTAATTATGTCATCATTGTTTACATCAATTTATGATATTCATGAATGTGTGTGTTCTTGGCAGATGAGTGCTGTGAATGGTCATCTAACCTAAGTATTTCCCTACTAAGTTTTCAAGTTTAGCACGAGTGTTAATCTGGTCTAAGTAATAAGAGTAAGGCATATGGATCATCTATAGGGACCAAAGCCAACCATTAGAAGTAAAAGTACCTGTGGTTGTGTCTTTTGATTAAAGAATGTTTGTACATGTAATGAAGGAAAATGTAGTTTCTTAACAGTTTGTAATTAATAATTTAAGTTGTGTATACTATCTGCTTTAGATTTCTATATAAATGTAATGATGTAATACTACATTTAAATGATAATCTTAAGGGATATGAAATTTTGTAATATATGTACAACATTGAATAGATAAATGAGTGATGATAATCCCTGTAAATGAATATAATTGTATGCCATAAATGTATGTACATGAATTTAGGTGCTATATGTAGATGATTGTAGGTTTTGTATAGGGGATGTTACAATTAGCAATAATTATATTTTTATTATCAAAACACTGATTGGAACCTCCCTTAGTTCAGTAATATTATTTCAACAACATTAGTAACTAATTCTTTTTAATCACATTTGAAAACTATTTTCAAAGTTTCATTGAAAATTAGTCAAGAATTTAAAATATAATATTAATTAAGAACAATGCAATATTTTTCTTATTGCTTTAGGTTAATGAATCCTTTATTGATCACTGAACTATCTCCATATAGTTCATATGATATATACTTACTAATTGAGATACCATTGGCTATGATGTCCTAAGTAATATTAAAATATATTATTCTTTATATGAGATACTTTTGAGATCTCAAGTAAAAGGGTTTGTTATACATCATCACAATGGGCATTTCTATAAACACATAAGTAATATTCTATATAGAATTCTCATATATGGTTAGTACAATGAACTTGTTTTCCAATAAGTAGCTACATATTGGTTTAGTTATTTTCATACTTTAGTCTATGAGATCAATTAATTCCTTCATAAGGAAGAAACACAATGTATGATAATCTTTTCACTCTATTAATGACTACTATTAATTAAAAAAACTAGGAAAATTTTAAGGATAATAGATAAAAGCAATATGAATCTCACAATTACGATCTCATCATAATTTCTTTTTAAAGTTTATTTATCCCAGAAACTTTATTTCATAAGTTATTTACTTAAGCAAATATGCATAAGATAAATAACGTCTTTAATTAATTATATTAAAAAGAATTAATTAATTAGTTGCAAGTTATAAACTAATAATCTCCCTTTTGCACTAAGTTAATCGCTTAAATAGCCTCGTATGATATAGTTGAGTAGCTGGGGGCATTAAAAAAATGTTTTTTCGCATCCAAAGACTAAAATGACACTCCGACCAAGTTAAACAAAAAACATGAGCTAGTTAAGTAACTGAGGGACATTCATAACGAGGTGTTTGCCTTAGCTTTAAAAGACTATGTTATCGTTAAAGAAAATATAAAAAATGGCGTTACAAAAAATTAAACCTACTGATTTTTTAACAATAGCAAGAATTTTCATTAAAGGTTACTTAGTGATAGTTTGCATTTTTATTGATTAATAATAATAAATGCGTGCTTACAAGTCTCATAGGTGTATTAATAGGGTGTTAATATTTTGATTGATATGCTTATTAAAATCAAAGAACTTAAAGATGAAAGGAATAAGTTAGTATGTTGGCACATTTTGAGTGATTGGTGTTTGAGGTTAACTTAATTCCATAATATTTGATGTTATTATACTATTATTGTATTGCTGCATGATTGTGTATTTATATATTAATGTGTTTTATATGTTTTTAGTTTTTATTTTTGGTTAAGGACAAGCAAAGGTTTAAGTGTGAGGATGTTGATAGGTGTAGATTATATTATGCTTTATAGATGTTTAAATGCATTTTTAAGTATTTCTTAGATGATTATCATGTGTATAGGTTTAGAATTGTGTTATTGTTAATGTTTGTATATATTCTAAATGATTGTTTGGTTTAGGGTAATAATTGGATTTTAATTTTATGTTTCAACAAGTGTTTGATGTGTTTGTAGGTGTTGGAAATTAGGAAATTGAAGAATGAAGAAGATGGAGGGAGTTTGAAGGTTTCACAATCATGCACCATTGGTCCCAATCGTGATAAAGAGGGAAGTAATAGGAGCATAATCATGACTTAAAGAGCACAATCATGACAAGAGAGTTATAGGCACTATTTTTTTCATTTTTTAAGGTACGGGGCTATTTTTGGAACCAAATTAAATAGGGGAACTTTATTAGCCTCAAGAATTATTAAGGAAAATAAAACTTAGTAGCCTCTACATCAAAGAAGGTCAAAAGGAGACATCAAGAAGAGCTCCAGAAATTCCATATTTCCAGCTTAAGACATAAAATAGTTTTTCTTTCTTTTCCTGTATTTCTTTCATTGTATTCAATGTTTGTTGGATTTATAAGATGTTTAAGATGATTATGGGTTTCTGGATCCCTATTAGGGATTTTTCTTGAATTATTTCGTGAACTATATTTTTTTTTCAATACATCTATCAATATTTGTGAAAATTGTCATCCATATGTTTGATAACAAATCGAGAGAGTGAATCAAAGTAATTAGTAGTAGGTTATACAACGGGAGTTGGCAATTTAATAGACTCACAATTATCAAATTAATGATCAATCGAAGAGAGATCTTAGTTGTGACATTAATTATCTATAAGATTGCTTCAGATCTAATTGAACAAGTTAGGAGGAGTTTGGGAATCGAGAAATTACAATTCTATGAATATCAAATTCAATTAAGGTTACTTGATTACAACTTGAGAAAGAGTAATCAAAACTTCAGGAAATCTTGGATCAAACATAAGTTGAGCCAATAAGATTAAGGAAAAAAAAATAAGGATAAAATAGTTCTTAGGTCTTCAATATTGATAAAGCTTAAATTTGTTGGCAGCTCACTTATCAATTCTTATTTGTTTTGTTTTAATAATTTTTTTACTTTCAATTATTTATTTTAGTTCATATCAATTCTTAGTACCTTAGAAAAGTTTTTATTCAAATTACTTAAGTGTCTATAGTCCTTGTGGGAATGATACCTTTTGATACTATAAAATATGATCTGTATTCTTGCAGTATTGAGAGTTTTATTATATATAGTACTTACTCAACAATTGACTCAATATTGATTCAATTAGTAATATTCTTCTATAATCCCTTAACATTTATGTAAATTAATATAATTTAAAGATATTGTATGAGTTTTCAAAAACTGAATATTCAGTGATTATTGAGATTATATATCTATCATTTCCTCAAGTGTTCACACTTTTGAAAAAAGACTTTAGTTTTTCAAATTTGATCTTAATTCCACTACTTATCTTAAGAACTATTCTCTTATAAGTATTTATTGGGAAGAAACTTCAACAGGTTTGTAAGATTATGTCCAACCTTTTAGATCATTCATAAGCTTTTATTATCCAATTTTTTGGTTAAATATTTTGTTATCCAATTTAGTTTTAAGCTTATTGGATAATATATGCTTCAACTAAGCATTACATCCTAAACTATTAACTTTGACTCTTTCAAATTCATACTAGTTCGTATCTAATTTGAAATCTTTTTAGTTGATTTAATTGGAACTTTGATGGTAAGTTATAACATTACGCTTAGCTATAAAAGAAATAAATGTTGTATCATACAACCAATATATAAGGGGTTAGGTAAGAAGCACTAATTCCCTTAAAATCTAAGTTTATTTATAATAAGTTTTTGGACATTTTAGTAATTTTAACTATAATTAATTTAAATACTAATTATGCTCTAATAAAATTCAATATCTCATATTTAATCATAAAGTTTACAAAACTTTACAATTAAATTTAATTTGGTTAAAAAAAAATTTTCTACAACTCATTATTTTTGTATAACCTGTTAGGTTCCTAAGTGGTAATGTATATAAAATATAAACCTTTAGGATTAGATAAATTAAAATCCATTAATTTATATAATTAATTATTTAATTAAACAATTTATATTTTTAATTCAAAATTGGCATCTAACGATGCATCATAATCACTAAAATATTTAAAAATATTAAAGTTGTTTTTAACTAAGAGTGCGTTTGGTTTGTTTGGGAGAATAGTATGTAATATGAATTATAATGAATACAGTAAGGAATGAAAATAAATATAACTTCTATTCTTCATTATAATGTGGGGTTTGGAGAACTGTCCAAAAAGGGGATATAAAAATACTGTTCATCTTATTATAATTTTTTTTAACCATCTTTTTTCATTTCTTATTCATTCCTTTTTTCTTGTACAACTAACCAACTACCCGCTAACTTTTTCATACATCATTTTTTGTATAATTTAATTCTTTTATCATAAAAGGTTTTGCATGAAATTCATCTCCACTCTAAGACCAAAGAAGACATGCTGGATTAGAGGTTGGAGAGAAAAACAAGTGACAAAAGGGATAGGATGAGTGGGAAAAAGGCCCTCCCAAATAATTAACATACGAAAGGCAAAAAGCTTTTGCATAAAAAATGAGTTGATTCAAGAATAAAAAAATAGAATGGATAGATACAGCAGGGAGTATCAAAGAGCTAGAAATGTTGTTCTGCATATAAATTATTTTATATATTTTTTAAATTTTAAGAAATTGTAAGCTGCATAATATTAACTCCACGTATTTCACCCACGACGAACTAACAAACATAATTTCTCATTTTTGGGTCTCTTTACTCTAATGTAGTTCCTGCCGAACTTTACTTGTGGAAGAAATGGTATTGCTCTCGTCTGTTGTGAACATTACCGTCCTTTCAACCGGTCTCCGCCAAATTTAGGAGATAGTGACCATTAGAAAAAGACATGGCTACTGACGGCCCGGGATTGTTGCTACTGTCTTTGCGCGATTTGCGTCCACTGTTATGTCATTTCCAGCCTAGTTCAATGTTACACTAATATCATACATACAAGGGTCAATGTTCTTTTTCTTTTATATCGCTGGCAAGTAAAACCACCATGCTAATCAGAAGATTGTCGATAAGACAACTAAACCTATAGAACATTTATATTTTTCTTTTGAATACGTAGAATACTATGATTCGAAATTTATGTGACTTTTACTATTTAGGAGATAAAAGATAAATATGTGACATATCCTTATTATGTCAACTTCTAACTAAAGTTATGAATACTGTACGGTTGTTGGTATTAATTTAATTTCAGTACAGTACTATACTGATACCGATTGATATCGAGTATCGTTTTAAATGTTTTTTAAATTTAAAACTAGCTCTTAAAATTTTTAAATTATAAAATGGTCCTTCGGGATATTGTACTATATAATTTATAATTTTATATCAATTATGTCTCCAGAAATTATAATAATATAAATTTGAAATAGAAACAATTATTAATATTACTTTTCACATATTTAACATTTAAATAATAATCAAATTAATATGAAAAAAGATCGTTTAATCATCATACTAATATAAAATTAAGGACAATAGAAAGCATTTAAAATTTACAATTTCATCATATGATAAATAATAATTACATCAAAACATCAAATGAAAAGAATAATAAATATCTATCTATTACAATTTACAATAAGAGTTCATTCTAAAGAAACAATTAACTAGAAGTGAAACTAGAAACAAAAATATTTACAATTATATTTATATTACATATATAGAATTTAACATATAATCAAATATAAATGAAATTAAAATAAGATAATAAATAAAAACATGAAACTTTATTCAATCAAATACCTGCTCAAATTACATTCATCTCAATTCTTATGTTGGTATAAAATATTCATCATTGAGAGGAGTCTCATTATCATCATTATTCGAATTCATTACACTAAATGATATGTCGATGCTTTCTCGTTCAAAATTATCTTCCAAGTCACTCTCATCTATCAAGTATAGTTTATTAAAAATTCAATATTCCAAAAGCTTGATATGGTCAAGGCAAATTGGATCTACATAAGTACTTGTTTTGTTAAAAGTCCTAGTAAGCAAATAAAATTAAATTATTAAGAAATTACAAGAAATTGTATTTAACTTAATAATGATAATAACATACTTTGCTCGAAGTTTTAAACTGACCTTTATTGCTTCCTTCGTCCTCTCCATAACATCATAAAATAATATACTGTTGCCTTCTCATCACTATCAGCAAAACGAATTACCTTTATTAAAAGCTCATAAACTCATATTACAAATTGACATTGGGACTAAAATTCATTATCTTCATGTATAGAAACCTTTAATCTAACACTAAACCTAGTATGCTGAGACGAACCTACTTATTACTTATAAACATTTGCCTCAACTCGTTCTTTATCATAATAAAACACTAAAGTGATTAGAAATCAGTTACAAACCATATAATAATAAGATGACACAAATTTCTACCATCGGTAAAATCCTTTCTTATTAGATTAAGGACCTCTATACTACTAATTTTGTAGTTTAATCTTTGCCTTTTATTCTTCTCACGGTGATACTCTTCAATAAAAGTCTTCATTTAACATTTTATATCGTGACTCACTTTCTTACAAGGCTTCACATCACAACTCTAGCTAAATGCTTCTTTAAGATAGTGATTCCCTCTCCTTTCAAATGTTTTTTACAATACAAATAAAAAATAGAGTTCTTCATTCCATGAACCAATCTAGCATAACCCTAAGATAGATCATTGAATCTTCCTATACTTGAAGATACTAAATTATCAGGAGTATTTAAATTTTCCTCCATTTATCTGTAAAATAAATAAAGATATATATCAAAATTATTAATAACTTCATATCAAAATAAAGAACACTTAATTTCATTATTAACTACTTTCACAAAATATGTATTGTTTAACTCAAAACTAACACAAAAGCACATACATCTTATATAACTCATTTTGTATAATTATATAATTCAATAATAAAGACATACACTCACAACTATAACCTATTCAATTTCAACCATAACTCACAACTATAAGTTTATAACCTATTTTATGCAATCATCGTTGATAGTTTTACGTAGAAAACTTTTATACTGCAAGTATATGGATTGTAACTTATAGTATGAAAGATATCATTCCCACGATGATTAAATATAATCCCCTAACAATTTGAATTACACTTTATCTAAGGTAATAATAGATTGAATTAATTAAAAATCAAAATAAACTAACAACACTTAATAATTAAAAATAATATTAAAATTGCAATTTTCAATGTTGGAAACTTAGGGATAATTCTATTATTGTTTTATCTCCCTTTTGCGTTATTAATTTAACTATGCTTAGTCCTCAATATCTAAAGGTTTTGATTATCCTTTTTGAAATCTAATCAAGTGATCCTAATTGAAATAGATAAAAGTTGAAAGTTGAGTTGCAATCTCTCGATCTCTTAAAACTATTCCTAACTACTCAATTAGATTTGAAGCAATCCTAAGGATAATTAACTTATAATTAAGACATCTCTTTAATTGCTTATTAACCTGATATTTTATGTCTCTTAAGGTCCTAACTCTCATTACATAACTTAACACAAATACCTTGACTCAACCTCATGATTCAAAGAAAGTATGACCATAAAAAATATCACAAAGCAATAATATACTAAATCCAAAAAGGTAAAAGTTATACAAAACCACTTAACAATAAACCCTCAAATAGATTTAGGAATCCATAATCATGTTTAAAAAACAAGAATTTAGATTTAGCATACAAGGTAATGAAATAGAATAAAGAGAATACAACGAAATCAGCTTGAAGTCATGATCTAGAAAATCTGGAAAGCTGGAGTTGATATTGATGTTTCCACTCTTGATCTTCTTATTTATGATGGGTAGCCCTTCTTTTTGGTGTTTTTCTTTCTTTTTTTGGTGTCTCTCATGACCCCTAAGTCTGCCTCCTTTGCTATCATAATATCCTTTTATAGTAAAAACCAGATTTTCTAGAAAATACACAATCGTGTAGGTGACATGTATCTCCAAAAACCTCCCAATCATGACGTTACATTATCATAAAAGTTACACGAGCACATACACAACTGTGTATCTTTATATGCTCATAAACACCATATTTAAAGCTCCGTACGTTTACAGTAACTTACATAATCACTACACACGGTAGTGTAAGTCTAAGTTTGCTTTAATTCTTCCATTATATGCCACGATTTCATCCGAAATCTTCTCCTTTTTGTCTATGATGGCCAGTATCACCTAAAAGCATACATAAAGCAAAATAAATACCATAAGATTCTCAAAGAAAAAGCAAAACACATTAAATACTAATTTAAATTAATGAAATTATAAGTGTATCCAAACAAATGTCATAAAGTGAAAGAATAGGTGCCATATCCTAATTAACATGTATATTCATCCTAATGTCACTTAAACACAAAATTCACAAGCTAATATGCCTTTACAATTTAAATGATCATGCCCTATGGTAAGCTAATTCCGTTCAATTCATGCAATCATTACATTCACACATCATGCAATCAAATGTTCTTACAATGTCAACTTAATAAAAAACTAACACAGTGTAAATAAATTATCATTGCGCAAATGCAAAATTCATAAACAAAAATGATTTACGAGTGTATATATATGTCCACACTTGGACAACACATTGTCTTCAATGTAGAAATGACACACAACTAAAAACAACACATATAACAAATATAAAAAACAAAAACAAAAATAAAAAGAATAAAAACAAAGGCAAGAATACTTATGGGTATTATGGTGGTGATGGCATCGAAGAAGGAACTTGGATACACTCCATGTCATAATCATCTATCAATTTAATACTCTACAAAATAAACATAAAAAAATAAAATAGCAGAGCACTAACAAAATAAAATAGAAATGAAACATATCCTAACTTTTGAGTTGCCGTCAAAATAACACTTATTTAACGTTATTAGCTTGATTACCCTTCTTATTTACCATCAATCTAGGTTTGTCATTAGTGGCTTGTTTTAACCCTTTTCTTGACATGGTGGTTTATTAGCCTATAAATGAGCTATATGTCGTAAAATAATGATAAGGACATAATGTATCAAATTAATAAATCCAATTGACTCAATTAATTCCCTTTTCAATAAGAAGCTTTTAATAAAATAAGGAATAATAAAACTCCCTAATAATCAAGAAGTTTGTCTTTTAGGAAGTGAAAATCATTCATACTTAAGGTAACTACTAATAATTTATCAATAGTTTCCTATTTGGTTAAGTGACTTTCGTAAAGATCGTCGATAAAGTTCGAAGGTTTTGGCGTAAAAAAACTCACTCAAATATATGGAAAGCAAATAAGGTATTTTCTACAATTTCTTCATTTAATCACTTTCACGTTTGATCCTGGGCATGTAACTAAGGCTCGTGTTATACATTACATGTGGTTCGTCCTCTTTTTCCTCCTTTTTCCACTTTTCTACTTTCTCTTTTTAGACAGAGGTTTCCTCCTATTTTTCTTTCTCAATCATCTTTATCCATTTTTCTACGTTCTCTTCTTATTGTAAAGATTTAGCTGAAGTGTAATCGTTCCATACATCAACTTAAGAAATGCACCACTATGAATTATAATTATTCTCATATGGTGTATTCTCATACCAATTTTTCATGCGATATGGATTCTCTGACATATATTTTGGTGCCCAACGTTCATGATTGTAATGTATACCCCCACAAACGTCACGAAACTAGATAGATATCTATTGAGCTTCCACGTTAATTGGGAGACTCCTCACATTCCTTGTTAATAATGCATTAGAAAGTTGCCCAATATGAAACTCTAAGTTATGAATGGAAGAAGAGTGGTTCTTTATTATTTGATCAAATTTGGATTCCATCCTCTTCTAACTTTCGTCTCGACTTGTGAACTTGGAATCTAGAACATCTATTAACTTATTTCCCTTCACTTCCAATGAAATGAGCCTATCTTATTAGAATCCTTATAGCCATGAGCTCTCATTTCATTCCTTGCATGTTAGATCAAGAAATATTTAGGTAGTTTTTCCACCTAAGGTTGCAAGTACTAGAATATGGATTATTACCTCCCTAACCATATCGCGCTCCCAAAGAGTTGAGTTACTTTAAATCGTCGTTTTCTACTAAGAAACAATCAGCTGAGACATGACTTTCTTATCCATCCTGTACTTAAGTGTGTAAGAAGTTGTTGCTTTCATGCTGTTCAATTGTTCCTTGAGGATCTTGTGCTCATGCACCTGCTATCGCATAAGAAAAAAAAGTATCAAATTCCTTAAATCAAAAGAATTCAATTGGATAAGATGCTAAAATTATAATCCTTGACAATAGTGCCAAAAAACTTATTGATAGTTTTATATAGAAAATTTTTGCGCTGTAAATATACAGATCGTAAATTATAGTGTAAAAGATATTATTTGCAACAAGATTGAATATAGTTACCAAAAGATTGAATTAATTGAAAATCAAAATAAATTAATAAAATTTAATAATTAAAGAAAAAAGATAACAATGAAATTGAAGTTATCAATGGTGAAAACTTAAGGATTATTCTATCCTTGTTTTATCTTCCCTTTGCCTTGTTAATT
>JANSVA010000218.1:29519664-29537574 GCA_025504915.1 Erythroxylum reticulatum
GTTCCACCAATAATGATCGACCAGGGACAGTCTAGAATAGTCTTATAACGCTTATGGTTTTACTATCAAGTCACATAATTGATGACATAAGTCTAAAACCATTCATGGAATGTAAATCAGATTACATAAGCGAAATACATGTATATATGAAAGGAATACCTCATAATTTATTATTAACAAGTCATAATGTTAATACATGAATCACATATGTACATTGGTCTACGACACACTACTAACATGTATAATACATGGACCCATGTAACTCATCCAAGAGTTCGTCGATAACAGGGATCAGAAACTTGTCTTTAATTGTGATTCCATTGAGGGCTCGATAATCCACACAGAATCACCAACTTCCATTAGATTTCTTCACTAATAAAACTGGCGAAGAGAAGGGACTACGGCTCTATCGAATCAATCCTGTGGTTAGCATCTCCTAGACCATTTTTTAAATTTCAATTTTCTGGTAGAAAGGATAACGACATGGCCTTACCGAAATGCGTTTGCTCCCTTCTAATAAAGGACTGTGATGATCTTAATGACAAATAGGCGGAAGCTGTTGGGGTTGTTTGGACACTTGGGAATAATTGACCAGTAATTTTTAAATTTGTGGGTAGTTTTGACCTTGTTGTTGGTGCGTTGCATCATGTACCTATAAAAGAAAAGTTGTTCCATATTGTAAATTGCATTCTTTTCTTGAAAATGGTTTAGCTTCTCCCTATCTCATTCCCTGAAAAACAATGGATTTGTTATGGCCTTTGATAATCATGGTAAGTGTTTTATAATCTGTTTGAATAAGCCTAAGAGTTGCCATCCATTAGACTTCGAGAACGATGGGACACGTTGCCGAAGGTAAGACATAAAAATTTACAGTTGTTCGGTATCCCTATATGGTTAAAGACACCTCTTGACACATTCCCTGACATGTGATCTGGTCCCTATTAGCTACCATAACCCGTAAGGTTTGATCTTTCACTACTATCAACCCACATATCTTAACTATGGATTGATCAACGAAGTTGTGTGTGCTTCCGCTATCCACTAGAATTGTGACATCCCTACCCCTCAGAGTTCTAGCCAACCGGAGTGTTTGAGGATGCTCCATAACTGCAATTGCATTAAGAGAGATTTATGGAACTTCTTCACTTTCGCTCCTATCTCATTTTCAGCTTCCTCTAAGACATCTTCAATGGCAAATAATTGTGGTTTATTACAGCGGTGGTCTGGTATGTATTTTTCGTTATAGTAATAGCATAACCCCTTGTCTCTGAATTCCTTAGCTTCTTGTTTAGAAATCTGTCTAAAAGGAGGAGGTGAGTTATTGGTACCTGTTACTGTTTTTGCAGTTGGTGTTGGACCTAATAGACTTGGAGTAGTAGTTTTGCCACTCCAACTTGGTTTTGAAGTTGTTGACTGCTTCTTCTATAACAAGTTCCTTTCCTCCACGAGTCGAGCTACTCTTATTGCGTCTACCAATGTTCTCAGTTGCTTGATCTTTATGTCAAGACAAATTTCTTCTCGAAGTCCAATAATGAAGGATCCTACCAAAAAACATGCAGCAAGTTATCAACTCTACGAGATAGTTTCTCAAATTCTTGTTGATAGTCAACTACCGTAGTTGTCTGTTTAAGCCTAGAAAGAGCTTTTGAGGGATCTTCATAATCGATCTGGCCAAACTGCTTGAACATAGCTCAGGTCAATTCTTCCCAGGTTAATGATCCTTGGAATTTGGATAAGCAACTGTGCCATTGAAGGGCAATGCCTTCCAAGTGAAAAGAAGCTAGTTGTACTTGTTATTCAGGAGACACTCCCTTGAATTCGAAATACTGTTCAGCTTTGTACACCTATCTTTGAGGGTCTGTACCATAAAATTTAGGAAACTGTAGTTTGAGGTGGTTATGATGTTGTTATGGAAAGGGGTTAGAAGTTTGTGTATAGTGGACTTGTGGATTCAATTGGGATGTTTGACAATTGTTGGTGTTTTGCTAGAAGAGAGGTGGTGGATGATGGTCATTGTTTTGCATGAAGTTGGAATAGGATGTGGTATGTTTATTGCTACCTCCAGGAGCAAATGGATTAACATTTTCTAGATGTTTCACCGTAACTTCAATATTTTGCGTTTGTGAAGCAAAGGTCTGAAGGGTGTGCTATATTTGATCGAATAACAATTCATGACGCCCCAATGCTTCTTAGACCTCGTTTTAGAACTATGCATTGGTTTGTTGTTGTGTTCCCATTGAGTTGAAATCTGGCTCTGATACCACTGATAGAAGAATTTAGAATTTTGACAGAGAGAAGAGAATTCAGAAGAAGATAATTGCTGTAATTTTTGTCTTCCTTTATTTCTTTGGCTACAGGATTTAAATAGCAAGATAATCACAAGTAGTACACCCACCTGCTACAAACTAGGAATCACAAAGCATTGTGGAACACCCCATTTAACTGGAAGCAAATAACAGGCAATGAATCAAAATATGAGAAAATAATGCTATAGGTTTATAACCTCGCAACTCCTAAAAACACACTACATATTGCTTAACATGGCTAAGACATCTGGACTTCACACGTGCAACGTGTAGTCATCTGGATTTCCTGCATACAACGTGTAGGTAATGTCTGACCATACAACCTCCCACGATGCTACCCATGGGGCCCTTATCATGCACTTATCTTATCCTTTTTCTTATCATTTCTCTCAAATTATTTCTAAAATTGGCTCATCTTAATTATCATAGTTGCACAAGTATTAGTCCTCAATGGTATCCACAAAACGTATTAAGAGAACTTTATAACTATTATAGAACGAGTTAGGCAAGAAGTCATAGCTCCTTTGCAGCCTAAGTTATTTATAATAGACTTTAGGTACTTTCTTAATTTAATTACAATTAAATTCTAATTTCAATTAAACTTTAATTAGAATTACAATTTTCATAATTTAATTGAAATTAAATTCTAATTTCAATTAAACTTTAATTAGAATTACAATTAATTCTAATTATATACCAATTGATGACCAAATAAGGTTTAATATCTCATATTAATCCTGATTTATTATATATCTCATTTTTAATCATAAAATCTCTTAAAATTTACAATCAATCTAACTTAACTAAAGGACCTTTTCTCTCTTTGACATGTTCATTGTATGTGATCTATTAGGTTCCTAAATATAGTGGCAATAGATAGAAATATATCCTTAAATCATATTTAATATTAGATAAATTAAACTAATTTAATTTATTTTTAATTCTCTATTTAAATAATTTGTCTATAGATCAAGATTGTCATCTGAAAACACATCATGAATTTCTAAATATTTAGAAATGTCAAGGTAGTTCTGACTAACTTTTTTGCGCATAATTTTTCTATATAATTCAATCATTTTATCATACAATGTTTCATAGAATTAATATCAACTCCATTTTGAGTCCAATTATATTTGTTCTCCATCTTTAGCAATTGATTTAATTAATAAAATTTGAAAACTTTTTTCAAAGTGTTCTTTTTACCTTGGCCAAAGATTTCCCAAATCAATATTTAATAAAAAATAATGTAACATTTTTTCTAGTTACTTTAAGGTGATGAATTTTATATTAATCACTTAACTACTTCCATAGAACTCATGTTATATCTAATTACTACTAATTGAGCTACCTTTGACTAAAATAAATCATAAGTAGTATCAAAACACAGAGATCCCTATATAAGATATTTTCATGATCTTAAGTCAAAAGATCACTTATACAGTCATCATAATGAGAATTTCCATAGACATGCAAGTAATATTGTAATGTAGTTCTCATATAGGGTTAATTTAGTGAACTTATTCTCTAACAAATACCCACTTTTTTTAAAGTACCTCTATAGTTAAGTCTATAAGATGTCATACTTTCTTCATAAGGAAGAAACATAACATTTGATAGTCTTTTTGGCTCTATTAATGTCTAATCTTAATTGAACAATGACTATGAAAAATTTAAGGATAACGTATAAATGCAATATGAATCTTATAATTATAATCTCATAATAATTTCATTTGCAATATATACTTATCCCATGGACTAATACCATATGCATCAGAATATGTATAAGATAAAGAATGTCTTTAAAAAATTATATCACAAAACTACAAACAATCAATTAGATGTAAGTCATAAACCAACAACCTCGTATATGCACTAAGCCAATCATTTAAGTATTATACACCATATCACCATATGCAAATTATGATACTACTGGGACAATGCTTATGAAGAGAATTCTATAAGATTCTTTATTGTGACCACTTGCTTATTTATCTTATAACTTTAATCTTAATCATAACCATAATTAAGAGAAACTTCCTAAATACATAGCTGACTCTGTCATAAGACCTTAGGTCCTTTTATATACCTAACAGCTCTAATATTTCATAGTATATTACTTTTTGAATAATGTGAAAAACTATATCAAGTTCATTAAAGAACTTATTGATTCGGATAATCATTTCCACTAAATGAAAACAATATTTTGGATTGATTAGCAATTAACGTTACATAGGAACCTTTCCAATCTAAAAAAAATTATTCAAGTAAAACATACCCTAATTAGGGTTTACTTCTAAAGTTAATATTCATATAAACTTGAACTCAAAATATCAACTCTTACATAGAATAATGGATATCTTTAATACTTTACAAGTATTAAATATCTCTAATACTAAACACCTTAAGTTCATTATTTTTGTATTTGAAGTAGAATAGGTAAACAACTTTTGTATCTATCTTTATAGATCTAATTCCTATAATTAACTTGTTACCTTTTTCAAATCTAATAAGAGTTATTCTTTGATAATTATATTTTCAATTTGAAAATATTAATTTTGATCTATATGAGTAATATGTCTCTATGTACTCCCAGTAAAGAAGATAACTATACTCCCACTAATCTTCTTGTAAACATTATAAATTCGCACTAATCTTTAAAACAAACTTTTTTGAATTTATCATGAAAGTAAATCTTTCAATATCTTTTAGTCATTCCGTTATACATCAGATATACCAACAAAGGTTCTAGTTCTAATTAGATGTATTTTGATGAGATTTGAACCATTTAAATTTCATCTTACGCCCACTATTTAACTTGAAAACTATTTTCCTATAAGTATTCATTGAAATAAAAAAAATAGAAGGTTATGTAAGTTTGTATCCATCCTTTTGGATATCTCATAATCTTTATTATCTGATTTAGTTCTAAACTTAATGGATGGAATATATGCTTCAACTAAGGATCACATCCAGTAATCATTATCTTTGACTCTTTCAAAGTCATACTAGTTCATATCTAATATGAAATCTTACTAATTGATTTAATTAAAACTTTTGATGCTAAGTTTTAGTACGAGGAACAACAATAAAAGAAATAAATACTACATCATGAAATATCTCATATTGCATTTTCCTTCTTAAATACTACATCATGAAATATCTTATATTGCATTTTCCTTCTTACACAATTCCATATTATTATGGATTTAAAAAAAAGAAATTAATAAATTTAATATTGTAATGATAGAATCATTACAAAACCTTACTAATCAAACCACTCCAAGTCAATGGAGATTACACCAGCTACACTTACAGAATTATAACATAATTAAGGAAATGATGTTATTTTACAAGTTTAGTCTGATTTTCAACCTTCATGTGATGAATTCTTTGTAAGAACTTCTCAGAGCAATCAATCTTAGTTTGGTAATATACCTCATCCAGTTGTAATTCAAGATATCCTCTGCTTCCTTAAATCGTTTAGCATTCCTCATTCTCTATATATAGTTAACTAACATAGCAAAACTAGCTATGAATAGCTTATAGTCTCCTTTTAAGTTGTATTTTACCTTCGTTACCCATATGAGTGTATCTGCCCATGTCTAATTATTCTCCTTCTTATTGAATGTTAAATAAATTCTCTACAATTGATTAGTTGGAGCACATTTGATGAATATATGTTCTAGTGTCTCCAACGTGTCTCCACATAATGCACATTCTAGATCAGGCACTTGAAATTTCAACTAGTCCCGTGTTCCTAACCTGCATTGTTGCTAACCATAGAATGAATGAATGAATGAGTTGTGCAATCTTTGAGTCCCATATGAATTTGTCATACTAGAATTTATTTAAGGGCCCCAATAGTAGTCTTTTACATAAATCAGTTGAGAATAATTTGGAATTGTACAACTCCCATACTGTAGAATCAGGTTAAAGTTAGGTAGCCTAGTAACTTGGGAGATTTCCTATAATGATATCAGAACCATTAGATGAATGAAAAGGCTAGCTCCAATTACCATTTTAGACTAGTATTTGAATGTTAGTGTTTATAATGATAGAACCTCTTAGGCTATAGGAGTATGGCTTGAGATATAATGGCTCCAATAGATGCCAATTTTCATACGAGAACTTTATATTACTTCCATTTCCAATAATGTAGTGGATATGGGTTGCATAAGCTTTCTAGTGTTCAAGATCTGCTGAAATGCATAGGAATGTGTTCATTTACACTAAATGGTCTATATGCTTTCTTGTTTGATATGCGCCATATGGATCCATTTCACCTAAAGACTTTCTTTCTCCATATAGATTCTTTAGAGTATCTTAGACATTAGTGCTTTAGCCATCCTGGTAGCTGAAGTGATTCAAAGGCCTCCATGTACATTAACAAATCAAATTGTGCACCATTTGACCTTGAGGAGTTTTTCCATTATTATTATTCCATATGAAATCTTTGATAATTCTATCAATATTCTAGAGTATACTCTATGGCAATGCAAAGTGAGATAACTAATAGATGTGTAAGTTGGTAAGGATAGAGATAGCTAAATGTAGTCTCCCTCCATAAAAGGAATCTTTTGCTCTATATTGAGATTATCTTCTCTATTAAGGATATCAAGGGCCTGCATTCTATTTCTTTAAGCTTTTTGTTGAGACTAGAACATCGACATAGGTTAAGGAGTGTTTGTAGAATCTTCAAGGCTGTATTAGAGATCAAACTTATACACTTTACTCGATTATGTTTGGATAGATAGATAGAACTCTTGTTTGGGTTCAAAGTCAATCCTAAGATTTTTGTAAACATTTGTAGAGAATGTAGCAACACTCCAATTGATAGAGGATCATTAGCACATAACGTTAATAGATAATTAGCAAAAGAAAGTTATGAGATTTTGAGATTTCCACATCTTTGATGATACCTAAATTCTAGATTGTTTGCAACGTTCATAGTATTGATTATGTGTAATACCTCCTCAGTGATTTCAAATTGATAATGGGATAATGATTCTCCTTGCCTCATACCTTTTAAACCTTTAAAGAGTTATAATGGCTCTCTATTAAGTTGCTCAACAAAGGAGACAATTGTGATGCAAGCATGAATCCATTTGATGAATTTGTCTAAATAGCCAAAAGCTTGGAGGGCATGGATGATGAATGTCCATCCTAATGTATTAAAGCCTTGGTGAAATCAATTTAAAGAGCATAACTATTGATGTTAAACTAGGACTTATAGTCTTTGAAGAGCTCTTGAGCTATATTATCTCTTATGCTTCTTCTAAGTACATGTGCTCTTTGGCTTCCATTTATCACCTCAGGAAGGTATTTCTTACGTTGAAAATTTTATATAAAAACTTCAATATTGCAAGTATAGAGACCGTATCTCGTAGTATAAAAGGTATCACTCCCATGAAGATAAATTAGTCACCCAATAAATCAAATGCACTTTGTCTAAAGTAATCAAACATTGAATGAATTGAATTAAAATTAATTAATTAAAATTGAAATTATTAATAAAGTTAAACAATTGAATAATTGAAACTAGTAATAAGAATAAAGTTAGTTAGTGATGGAAACTTAGGAATTATTTTATCCTTGTTTTGTATCCCTTTTATCTTGTTGATTCAATTATGTTAGATCATAGATATCCTAAAGTTTTGATTACCTTCTTTCGAGATCTAATCAAGTAAACCTAATTGAAATCGACAATAATAAACTTGTAACCTCTCGATTCACAAAAGTAATCCTAAGGATAATCAATTCACAATTAATATCTCTCTTTAATTATTTATTAATATGATATTTATAGGTATATTAAGATACCTACTCTCTTTGTGCATCTTAACACATATGACTTAATTCAATCTCTAGATTTATTGTCAAGTATAAGCATAACAAATATGACAAAGGATTAATATGTATTGAATTCAATAAGAATAGGCTTTAACAAAATAGATCAAGAACAATCACTAATATAGATTTATAAACCCATAATCATGTTCGACATCTTAATAATCCAAATCAACATCCAAGAAAATGAAATATATGAAAAGAAAAAAAAAGAAAAATAGTTGGTGTCTTGATTTGGAAATTTAGAAATTTTAGAGTTACTCTTAATGCCTCTTTTATCTCTTTAATTCTAATATACAACCTCCTTTTGGAGTTTTTATTATCTTTAAATACTTCATGAGGCTTCTAAGGTTTCTCCACTTAATTTAGTTCCAAACATAGCCACAAAACGTTAATAATATACAAGTTTTGCATGATAAAAAACACTATATCGCAATAGTGACTAGAGTCATAATTGTGGCTACTACTTTATCTATACTCTCTGTCACTATCGTTACTAAAGTCATGACCATGACAGAGAGGGCCTCCATGTAGCTACTCCTTATACATGACAGTCCAATTTTGCACAATTGTGACTACTTCTATTCTTCAAGTTCTTCCTCTATTCTTCAATTTCTTGTATCCACTACTTATCAAACACATCTTAAAATAAGAAATTAAGAATCCTTGCTCTAAAATAATCAAAAAATTAAAAAAACTAACAAGAACGTATTTCTAAGTCTTAAACATATGATTATGATCTAAGAAAACACTTCAAAACACACTCAAACCCTTGAAAACACACTATAATATACACCTATCAACATCCCTACATTTAAAATCTTTGCTTGTCCTCAAGAAAAATTAAAAGCACACACAAAAAAATACAAAAACATATAACACACAATCATGCAGGAATGCAATAATAGTACAATGGCATTAAATCTCATATAATGAACTTAACCTCAAATGTCAACCACTTAAAAAAGTGCTAACATACTAACTTATTCCATTGATGTTTAAGTGTTTTGATTTGAATATAAATACCAATCAAAATAATAAAACCCTATTCATACAACTATGACACTTGTAATCATGCACTTATTGTTATTAATCAAGCAAAATGGCAATTTATCACTAAGTAAGCCTTCATGAAAATTCTTCCTACTTTTAAAAGATTAGTAGGTTTTATTTTATTATAAGCACCATATTTTTATATTTTCTTTAACGATTACCTAGTCTTTTGATGCAAAGGCAAACTCCTTGTCATGAATGTCCCCCAGTTACTCATCTATGTTACTTTTTTTATTTAGCTTAGTTGTAGTGTCATTTTAGCCTGTTGATGTGAAGATAAACATTTTTTTGTGAATGTACCTAGTTACTTAGCTATATCACAACTTTCAAATAGTTACCAACTCTATTCTTAAGCCAATTTTCTTAAAAAGGGCTAGTAGGATAGGAGTTTTTATTTAACACTTTTTTATTACATTCTTAGCCTACCTCATTTCTTTTTAGTTAATCATTCTCATGAATGGATACTAATAATGTCAAACAATTTATTTAAATGTAATTATAAATGTATATAAACAAGTGTCATAAAGTCAAAGAATAGGTTCCATATCCTAATTATCATGCATATTCATCCCAAAGACACTTAAAACATAAATTTCACAAGTTATTATGCCTTTATAATTTAAATGACCATGCTCAAAGGTAAGCCAATTCCATTCAGTTCATGCCGTTGACACAATGCACATTATGAAACAAAATGTTCACACAATGCCAACATAATCAAAACTAAAACAATGCAATTCTAAAATTCACACAAAAATAATATGTAAATGCATATAGGTCCCTACACTTGAAAAACACATCATCCTTAATATGGTAACCAAAATAAGACAAATAAATAGAAATAAAATAAATAAAAAGTAAGAGTAAGAAAACTTATGGTGATCTAGGTAGTGATGGTGATGGATATGGAACTTAAACACCTTGGACAGTGAAAATTCTTAGCAATTTCTTAATATTATTTGTTTTCCCAATATCATTAAATATTTAAATCATAAAAAAGAGAAAGGGAGGGTCTAATCCATTATGATGACAACAAAATATGTGACTACTAATATTTTTATCGTTATGATAATATATGAAATATAAAGTTCAAAAGAAGAGTAAAATGATAAAAAGATCCAAGTAAATTAGTTGAGCAATCAAAATATGAAGAAAGTGAGCAAAGTGGAACACATATGTGAATCAAGTATATGAATACCTAAACAAATCATTTTAATACTTTTTGTAACCTTATCTTAGACATTTCAATGAATTAAGGGCTCAATCATTGGATAGTCATTTGTATATAGGGGATAATGCATAAATCCTTTCTTAATCAAGAGGATATTTATTTTGATCCTTAAATAAATCCTCTTAATAAATAAAATTTTGAAAAAAATTGCATTGGCTTGGAATCAAGTTTTTGTATAAATAATATTATTCTATTTTTGAAAAACTTGTTTCCAAAAGTTAAATTAAATTATATGGTTATTTATGCAATCAATATTAAAATTTTCGATAAACTGGTTGACTAGCGTGGCAATGTGATTGATCAGTACCTTTCAAAAATACGTAAAATGGACTAATATGGAACATTAGCCGGTTAGTGTATTATAATGGTTGACCAACATGTAAAATGATAGACTAATGCTACCATTGATTTATAAAAGAAAATATTCATTAAGGTATCAAAATCTTGGATCAAGAAGTGGACACGCTTACAAATTTTAGCCAAAAAAAAAAGAAATCTTACAAATTAGACCAAGCTGCAAAATGCAACGTTTCATTTTTTGCTAAGCTTCTATCTTGACTTAAGTCTTTAAATGTGTTCAATTCTTAAATGCTCCATTTGTCTTTAATCAGAGTACTTAGTTTTTGCTAATCCTTGTAACCATTAAATTAGCTCTAATTTTGAAGAAAGGTTCTTCAATGAAAGATGATGACCTTCTGATTACTCTCTGAATGCACAATTGTTCCTCTCCTCCATAGATTTCATACTAGGTAAGAAAGCACAATTTGATAGAACCATTTGTCTTCTTTTATTGCATGTGCAATTTTTTTACTCCACTTTGTTATATTTCACCATGTATTTGGTGGAGGACCAATCTTGCATTTATGATTAAATGTTTCCTATCCTTTATATAAGTATGAGAAATTGAAAATTATGTAATTATGTGTTTATTGATCAATATTACATAGGTAGTAATGATTTGGGATTTCTAGATATCTGGTTTGTCTATCAATTTTAGGTAATTTATGTTTCATATCTAACCTTAGTAGATTAGAAGCAAGTGGTAACGTATGTTTAGACCAAATCAGATTATGTCATATAACTTCTGGTTCTTTTTCAAGATCAATTTCCTAACCCATTCTTTTGAAAAGTCCCTAACTTAGTACTTTCCCATACTGATTTATCCTGCTTTCTTAGGTCTGGTGTTATATTGGATAGATAAGATAGGATTACAGAGTCTGAAATCAATCTAGTTAGCACTGCTTTGTTAGAGATGACTTGGTGTATAATAACATCATATTGGCAGATAGTTTTAAAGGGTTGTAATGGGATTTGGTTTTACAATGTCCTATAAGGTGACCATTTATCCTTCTATAACAGTATTTTCCTCACATCCTCTATTTTCTAAGATATTGATTGGTTTAGTCTATCCTTAATCTTGATAATATTCTACATGATTAAGGAGACTTTTCTTGGAAAGTTATAGCTCTAAAAGATGAATCTTTGATGTAGTAGCTATGTACCAATCTAAACCATAGTGATAATTTATCTTTAATTCGTCTCCATATGTTTTTAGCTCATATGATCATGTTTAGTACCTTTATAGGAATAAATCCAAATCCTCCTTCGTGAGGTACCATAACTCCTTCATTTAAATATGGCCTTACTTGCTTTCTTATCAATTCCACTCTAAAGGAATCTTCTCAATACTTTTTTCAATTTTTTTGATAATGATATTTAGGAGAATTAGGTGGGCAGCCAAGTAAACACTTAAAGAGCTCAAAACTAAGGAAATTAGTTGGGCTCTTCCTATTAATGATAAGGATTTAAAGCTCTTATTGTGAATAAATGGCATGTAGTATGAGAAAGTTGGATTATTAGAGGATATTAGGATGCTAAGGTAAGTTAGAGGGAACTTTTGAAACTTGAAAACAGTTAAGGAAGTAAACCAGTTTGCATACTGAGTTGCACTTATAAACAAATACAATCCACTTTTCTCATTTTTAACATACATTCCAGATATTTAGCCAAACATCTTCAGAGTTATAATTAGTGAACTTATTGAGTTAGAGTCAGCTGTAGAGAAAATGATTAGGTCAACTACAAAGTTTAGGCTTAAAATTCTCTCCTTTTTAAATCTTGAATGGAACTTAAAGAGGTTATCTTTCCACCACTTGACTAGTAATCTATTGAATATCTCCATGCCAATTGCAAATAGGTGTGATGGTATTAGATCACCTTGCCTAAGTCCTTTGGGGCTTCTAACCATACTAGATGGTTCTCTATTGACCAGGGTGTTGAAAGAGACTTTAGTAATATATTGTTCTATCCATTCTACAAATATTCGAAGAAATCCAAACATATAGAGAGTTTTAACTATGAACGACCAATCTATAGATTTATAGGCTTTCTAAATGTCTAACTTTATGAAGCAATTTTGCTACTTTTCTTCCTTATATAATGTTTAAATACCTCCCGGACAAAATGAATATTATCTCCAATTTGCCTCCTTGAAATATAAATACCTCTCTAGTATCCAATATAAGCTAGCAGGACTTGGTCAACCTTTTAGCTAGAATTTTAAAGATAATTTTACATATTGAATTACAACAAGCTATTGATATATAGTCATTTATTAAAGTCTTCTCACTTCTTTTAGGAACCAATATGAGAAAGTCTTATTAAGTTCCTTTAGGAGTGTCCTTTCTTGGAAAAATTCCTTAATAACTTCAATTACTATCTCCCCAATAATTTGTTGTGGTTTTTGGTAGAAGAAAACATTCATTCCATCAGGCCTACTGCTTTGTTAAGGTTTAGTACTTTTAGGGACTTCTCAATCTCTACTCTAGTAACTGGTATTGAAAGTAGTTCTACCTCTAGCAGTGTTATTTGAACTTGGGCTATTTCCTTAAGGATTTGAACTGAAAAGATGGCTTTAAAAGATGCCTCTAAAGTATTAGAATAGAAACCCATAGCCTTTTTTAATAGCTCATCTTGGTGTATAATTATGAAGTTCCTTTTTAAAGGGATACTATTTTGTTTGAAGTCTCCTTACCACTACACTTCTATGGAAATAGGCAAAATTATTATCTCCATTTGATAAATAAATAGCTCTTAATCTTTATTTTATAACTAAAATTTCAAATTCTAGGAATTGACCAAAGTTATACAGTTCTTATTTCCCAAGATCTAAAAGTATTTCATTAGTAGGATTCAACTAGAGTTCATATTATACCTTTGTGAGATGTATGGTGGCATTCAGTAGGTGGTAAATGTTGCGAAGTATGTTTCTGCTAAAGGTCTTCAATTATTCTTTGATACTTTGCATTTTTTGATACATTGGAATTGTTTAATATCTATGATTCTTGCTCTTATCCATCTAGCTACTGCCTCCTCAAATCCTTCTAGTTCATTTAAAAAAATTTAGAATTAAAACTATATTGAAAAGAAAGAATAAAGAACATTCTCAGAGAGGTTTGAATCTCTCCTTAGTCTTTTACAACAAAAGCCAACTTAAAATGACATCACACATCAACACCTATTAAAACGACGTCGTTACACCAAGAACACACTCATTTACCAAAACATTGTCATTTGAAACTGAGGTAAGGATCTTCCCTTTCTATGCAATGAATTTTCTAGTATTACTAAATTAGGGTTTTATGAAAGGAAAAGGTATGATCGAAGATAGTTTCCTTTCTTGGATTCCTTCCATCTAACTAAAGGTAAGGATTTTATCTTTATTTATCATCCCTCTTTTCACCCTCCTCGCAACTTGGATTGCAATCTCACAGCCATGTGTTTATCTTCGCAGGGGAAATCAGTAAGTGACGAGGAACTCGTGGAGATCTAATGGTTTTGATTAAGTTGGTTCAGCTGATTAGGTAATATTTTAGCTTCCTTTTTACCACATTTTCTATTCTATATTTCCTCTTCATCACTTCCCTATACATATGTTTACATTCGAAGCGTAGCTTTAAGTTATACATTCAGTGAAGCTAGGATAGTTGTGTTGCATGTCTGATTGAGGTTTCGAAGTAGAATGAGATCTCTGAGTTTATAGAGGATCTTGGATACGATAACCTCTTTGGGCAGTTGGTTCCACTAAACCATCTAAGGTTCCTTTGCCTCCATAATCCATATATACAAAGTCCTAGGGATAGAACATGGATTTTTCTATTTGGGTATGGAGATGTTATGTGGTTGGTCATTTTTTGAACAACCACTATGATAGTGCTCCCAAGATTTGGCCAAAGGCACCTATTAGCTATAGATTCCCATACTTTATTGCTATAAGAGCATGTGAAGAAAAGATTATCTCTTGTTTCCACATGGTTCTTGCTCATTGGACATGTTCTGTTTTGCAGATAGTGAATTATATCAGTAGTGTCCAGCCTATTTAAGATTGTTAACTATAATATGAAAGATACCCTTGGGGTCAACACTTTGCTCCAAATAAATCTGTGTCATTCTTCCTTTTATTTCTTACATCTTAATAGATCTCGCATAGCCTTATTGGTAAGTTTAAGGATGGGTTGAGTCTGACAATAGAATGTGTCCAAAGAGTTAGGTTGGGGAAGATATGATAGTTGGAGATGCCTCAAGTTTTGAGGAAAATTCAAGGTGCCCTTTATAATCATTGAGTTAAGTTTAAGTTTGAGTGAAACAGTTTGGGGACTATTTAGACTGCTATAATGACATATGAGAGGTCCCAAGTTCGACCAGTTGTCAAACCAGACATATCTCAAGTTACCATTCCTAATTTTGCAAGAGATCCCTTCTCGAACTTTATCCCTCAGTTTCAGAATCTAGTTAAGAAAATGAGAGTATAAGGTTGATTTCTTAATGCTCCATAGGCTTCTTTCCTTGAGAAAATAATAGTGTAGCCATTTCACCCCAAGTGAGTTTTTATCCATGAGAATCCACTATAGTCTTTTCAAGATTAGGTCTTGATTTGTGATTTTGATAGGAGTTATGCTTAGCCCTCCTTCATCCTTAGGAAGATAGATATCAGTCCATTTCTCTTTAGCTGAACCTTTAACACCATTTGGGTGATTCCATAGGAAGTTCTTAAGGATTTTTCAATGGTTTTGATTATACCTTGAGAAAGAAAGATGCGAGAGATAAAATAAATATGGAGAGAGTTTAAGACCAATTTGATGAGTTGAACCTTCCCTACATAAGACAGAGACTTATTAACCCACAAACTAATTCGTCTCTGTATTTTTCTAGGAGTGGAATGCATTCCGCGTATAAGAGTCTTTTAGTAGACACTGGTAATCCAAGATATGATAGCGGTGTCTATTTAAAAAGCATTTCGGTTGATTGAGAGATGAGAGGTCCCAAAGCAATAGCTTTTTTGGATAAGAGAAAATGTCTTTTTTTTGGGTTAAATTATAGTCGAAAGAAGCTTTTGAATTTGTTAAGAGCTACCATATAACTTTGTATGAAGTCCATCGAGGCCCTATAAAATAAAAGTAGATCATCTGCAAAGTATAGGTTAGTCAAATGAATCTTTTTGTATTTAGCATGGTATCTAAACTTTGGGTTTTTGAGCACTTCATGCTTCATGAGAAAGTTAAGAGTCTCCACACAAAGAATGAAAAGGTAGTGGCATAAGGGGTCCCCTTGCCTAAGTCCTCTTGTTGCCTTAAAAAGTGTGGTAAGAGTGCCATTGATCAAAATAGACAAGGAGAAGGTTAAGATACACTCTTTAATCCTCTTTATAAAGGTAACTATAAATATGTAAGCCATTAGTAATGTCCACAGGAAATCCTAGGTCACACTATCAAAAGCTTTATGGAAATCAATTTTGATTGTGCAATTCGGAGAGTCATTTTATTCGGAGTAGACTTTTAGGAGCTTTTGTGAAATAAGAATGTTATCTCCTATATGTTTGTCTTGCATAAAGGCACCTTGGATGTCACTGATAAGATCGGTTAGGGATTTTTTCACTCTTGAAGTAAGTATCTTGGATATGACCTTGTGGAGGAACTTAGTATATGCAATAGGTCTAAAAATGCCAAAATGTGTGGGGTTGGAGCATTTAGGAATCAAACAGACAAAGGTTATGTTGATCTCTTTAAGGAGGATCTCGTCAGAGAAGAATTCTTTGACTGCCTCTATAATAAATGGTCCTGTCTCACTCCAACATTTCTAAAGGAACTACCCATTTAAGACATCAGGGTTAGGAGCTTTAAAGCCATCCATGGCAAAAACTATAGCTTTATTTATGTATTTTCTATTAGTTTTATGAGAAGATTCAAGTCAGCTAATGAATTTGTTTAAGGGAGATGGTTCTGAGTTCATCAAAAGTAACATTTGAAGGTTTAGGAGTTCCTAAAAGATCTTTAAAGTAGATTACTGCCTCCTCTTGGATTTCCTATTGTGTCTGAAGACTTGCACCATCTTTGGAAGCTACAGAGTGGATTTTGTTGTAGCTTTTCCTTGCAAGAATGGAGTTGAAAAAGAATTTAGTGCAGTTTTCCTCTTCTTTTAGCCAATGCACTCAAGCTCTTTATTGCAAGAGAGAGTTGTGGTTGTGTGTAGCCTTTAAGAATTGTGATAGCATATTCTTTTCTCTTTCAAGTAGAACTAGATCAGTAGAGCTAGCTTAGATAGTTTGAAGTTCGAATCTCAAGGAATTTAATATAGAAGTTGTGGGCCTTTGTAGAGAATTTACGATCTTCAATTCCTGTTTAATAACTTTAAGCTTTTGAACACAACAAAACTGTTTGGTCCTTTGATAACTCTGTATTGCTCCTTTTATATATGCCTCGTAGAATCCTAAAACATTCATTAGGAAATTATTGAATTGGAAAGGATAATGCTTGCTAACTTTTTGGAATAAATTGTCCACTACAGGGGGAGTGTGATCTGAGAATAGGGGGTCTTTGAATGTAGTAAGGTTGTTAGGAAATGTCCTAAGCCAAGTGTCATTTACTAAGGCTCGATCTAATTTTTTCCTGATGTGCCAAGTAGATTGTTGTTTATTGGACCAAATAAAAGTATGTCCAACATACTTACAATCTATCACCCTTAATTCCTCAACCATATCTTTCAAATTAGCTGTATAATTCTTTAGATAGCAATGTCCTTGTGCCTTTGAGGGGTATAATATAGAGTTAAAGTCTCCACATCTTATCCACAGAATAGAGATAGTGTTACTGGATGATGTTAAGTTATTCCATAGATCTCTTCTTTGGAATTGAAAGTTGCTTACATAGATGAATAAGACATTTATCTGGATGTGTTTCTGTAAGAAGGATAATTTCATATGCATGGCTTGTTCATTTGAGTTTAAGAGATCCACCTTGAGCTCATCCGCTCAGTAACATATAAGTATTCTACCTAAAGCATGATGTTAATAGTTGGTAATCATGTTCCAATGGGAACTAAAAGTATCCAACTTGGATAAATTTTGAGTTTGAACTTGGTTTCTAGTAATCCGAATATGAAAGGCTTCTATCTCAAAACAAATTCCCTTAAAGCTAA
>JANSVA010000218.1:29537674-29552906 GCA_025504915.1 Erythroxylum reticulatum
GCTTAAGCTCTATGTAGCTAGCACTTCATGCTTAACCCTCTCTGTAAAAGTTACAGAGTTCTCTCAACCTATTCTGTAGATACCGTTGGAGGTCGGATACTTGTGCGGCTACGGTGGTTGAGACGAATCAGTTTCGGAAACGGTTCGAGGGATATGACAAGATAAAGATCAAACTTTGGAATAAGGTACAAATTAAATTTCCACTTTATTTTGATTCATGTTAATCATTTTATATAATTAAATAGATCTTGGTTTTCAGGAAATCAAAAGTCACGGAAAAGTTTCGTGATTATTCCGCTGCTGTTCGGATCAGATCCCGACCTGATTTTCGAACAAGTATAAGGTATGCAAATTGCAGAGGTCCATTATGGCCTTAAGCAAGTATCTAGGTCTTGGAAAAATAGGTTTGATAAGTCTATCAAAACTTATGGGTTCATACAAAACTAAGATGAGCCTTATGTCTATAAAAGGATAGAAGAAGGCAAGGTTACTTTCCTAATCTTGTATGTTGATGACATTCTGCTCATTGGGATTGATGTAGGAATGTTATCTACAGTTAAGTGATAGCTGAACGAACAATTCTCAATGAAGGATTTAGGTGAGGCTAGCTATGTTCTAAGGATCAAACTTTTAAGGGATCGTAAGAACAAATTGATAAGCCTTATCTCAAATAACCTACATTGAGAACATGCTTAATAAGTTTTCCATGCAAGATTCCAAGAGAGGTTTGACACCTACTAGACATGGAATCAAACTTTTAAAAGAGCAAGCACCTAAGACCCAAGAGAAGGTTGACCGTATGCATAATATTCCATAAACTTCGGCAATTGGAAGTTTAATGTATGCTATGCCTTGCACTAGACCGAATATCTGTTACATAGTGGGACTGATAAGTAGATTTCATTCTAATCCAGGAATAGAGCATTGGACTGCGGTGAAGTGCTTACTGAAGTATCTTCGTAGGACGAAGAACTTAATGCTTGTTTACTCTAGAAGTAACCTTATTTTGACAAGATATATAGATTTCGATTTCCAATCAATGTTGATTCAAGGAAATCAACTTTTGGTTCTATATTTGTTTTAGGAGATAGAGCCATAGTCTAGATGAGTGTCAAGCAATCTTGTGTTGCTGATTTGACTATGGAGGCTGAGTTTGTTGCTTCTTGTGAAGTAGCAAAAGAAGTAGTCTGGCTCCGCAAGTTCCTAAATGATTTAGAGGTGGTTCCTGAGGTAGACAAGGACATTACATTTTATTGTGATAATAGTGGGGCAATGGTTAATTCTAAAGAACCTCGGAACCATAAAGCTGCCAAACAACGCGGTAAGGTGAATGTGGTAAAGGTTCCCACAGAGCAAAACCTCATTGATCCATTTACGAAGACGTTATCTCAAAATAGTTTAGAGGGTCACACAGTAGGGATGGGAATGAGGGATATATCAAAATTGCTTTAGGGCAAGTGGGAGATTGTTGGAGTTATGTAAATATAGTGCCCTGGAAAGTAAGTTTATTTCCTTATAACTTAATTTTCTTCCAATTCCTTTTGTAATGAAAATATTTATTATTAATAAAACAAAAGAGTTTGGTTTATTTGTATAAGCATTATCTATGTAGTCATAAGGTATCGAGATGCTTTTGTAAGTAATATACATATACATGGAGATGTATGGGAAACATGTATATTATTAGAATGTAAAAATAATTGATTCATAGTTGAATAATCAAGTTGGTCGCTTGATTATGGTTTAGGCTATAGTGTTACAATTTATCTCTGTGCGAGTAAAGGAGTTTACTTCAAGGGAATGATGAGTTTCATATCATGATAGTAGTTGACTATCAATAATGGTACTATTAAATAAATATGGAATCAAGTATGTTTTAAAGAATAAAGTAGGCCATTACTTTAATCTTAAGACATACACTTAAGCATTTGTTTATTATAGACCACAATCTTGATGAGTGGTAAACTCATATGTGTTTTATTATAATTTTTGATATGATCATAATGGATTTTTACAAAGTATCAATCCAATGTTTGCATGTTGGAATTATTAATTGAAAAATGTATTAAGGAACATTCACTCGAATAAAGAGTTTATAGTGATATCATCACTTCTAGATATTTTAAGAAGATTGGTGATTAATCTAGCGCCAGTAGTATGATGGACTAGCTACCCATCAAGTCTTAACACCAAGATGAGATCTTGTATGTTACTCACTATATATAGTAAAATGGGAGATCTAGAAGGAAAAACCAACATTAGGACAAAATGGTAATTTTACCCTTTATTGTACGGATGACTATAATATGGTTCACATTAGAGTTTGCAATTGGACATCTTATTTGAAACATGTGTTCTGATAATATTTAGTAATTCAATAGTTAAACTAATTATCTTTAGTGGAATGACATTTAGTTAATAAGCTGAAATTAATTCTAATAAGATTAAATTAATTCCAGGCTTATTTGAGCTTTAATTATATAAGTCCAATCAGATTCTCCATTTGGCTTCTAGAAGGTTATCAAGCAAAGTAAGAAATACAAATAGAGATTTTAAAAACTATGATTGAATGTTGGGCTTATTTTAATTAATTGTTAATTAGAAGCCTATATGAACATTTAGAAATGGGCTAGACTTTGGTTTAATTTGATTAATTACATTAATTAAATTAAAACAAAGTTATTAAAGATAAAAGGAGGTGGATTTTCGGTTTGTTATATTTGAGATGGGTTTTAACATGCTTTATCATCATTAAATGGAGTAATGATCTTATCATTAAATGGTTTAATGATTGTCTTTTAATGATAGCATGTAACCATTTAGCATTCATTGGATTAAAGAAGAAAGAGGTGCATTTGATGGACCGTCTTCCTTCTTTCATCACACAAAAACCAAAAATGAGATGTATCATTTAGGTTGTTAGTTTTTTCATATAGCCATATTAAAACAAATGAGAAGAGTCTCATTTATTGGCTTCTTTATGACTGATTAAGGAAGGATGTGATGCACTAGATGTACTTCACTTCTTTCTTTGAGGCTTAACCGAAATTGAAAAAAGGAGTACAAGGTGTTGTTGAATTTTTGTCTCTCTCTCTCCTATCTTGCATGTGTTGGCTGAAATCTTCATGAGAGGTGCCTCATCATTGGCTTCTTTCTTCTAAGGCAAAATCTCTTTAAGTTTTCTTCTCCTTTCCCACCAAAGAATCTTGTTAACTAAGTTGTCCAAGGAGAACAAGTGGTAGATCAGATTGGTAGAGGATACAATAATAGGAAGAGGATACATTACCTAGGATAGGATAGCATAGAGAAGAGTTAAAGATGTAGTGAAGGAGTCGATAATAATTTCCATCTTGTTGTTTATGCATATTATTTTCCTTATACCGTATCATATATGGCTTGGCATGTTGATTTGGCTATATTGCTTTTGCTGTAATTTTGATTTCTAACATGTCTTGAAATTTACTGTTTTATCCAAATATAGCATGCTTATATTTCTGATCTAACAAAAACAATTCCCAGTAATTCAAAATGTAACAAAACTAAGGCAAGAATTTAATTCAATCATGCAACTCAATTCAAAGAATTAATTACGAAAATATTAACAAAGTAGCCATTGCAGCACACACTCAAGAATCAACCTAAAGGAACTATCAATTGAGAGAAAGGGAAATTTTTACCTATCTTTAACATTGACCTAATTGATTATGAATTATTGGATTATTGGTCTTAGACAATCCTAGGGTTGATTACTCTCTCTCTTGAGTTATAACCATTAACCCTAGATTTTAAATAGTCAAATTATAAAAAATTGTAATCTCTCAATTAAGAATCTATCCAAAGCCCTAATTAGATATAAAGTTGTCCAATAAACTATCAGGAACCTATATGAGATCTCTGTTTGCACAATTACCTATTTGATTAATTTCTCATTCTTATTAAATCACCTAACTCTAGTTCGCCCAATTTAATTATTTATCATTTTATTTACCCTCTCAGTCTTTTACCGAATTATGCAATCACAGAAGTCAATCAAAATAAATCCAATAAACATAAAACATTAAGATTTTATTAAATCGAAGATTAAAAAAACCCGAAGGTGAGTATGGAATATCTCAACATTTGCAATCCTATCATCAAACTACTATTCCCAATTCTATACAATAATAGAAATGGAGAATAATAGGAAATATGATTCTAAGCGAGGGCAGGAGGCGGAGATGTCAGGAAACTCCAAATCTAGAAAGTACGTCAATGTCAACATCTTCTACACCTCTCTCTTCCTTCTTCTCTTTCTCAATCTCTTAATAATTCGCTCTAAGGTTTCTCTCCAAAAGTGGATGATGCAAAAGCTCACTCATCTTCTTTATCTAATTCTTCATAAACCTTTTGTGTTCTGGGAAGCCCTGGGTTTTTTCTAGGGTCTAAAAAGGTCCAAAAACTCCCTCAAAACTTGATGTTTTTGAGTGTCTGCACATCTGCCCGACGCATGCCACAACCGTGTCCCTACAGACCACCATCATGGGCCACAGCTAAGCCTTCTATTATGATCATGGAAGGTAGGCCATGATCGTGGGCCATGTCTTAGGCTTCTGTCATGATCGTGGCATATAGGCTACGATCGTGGGCTAACTCTAGTGCTTCTGTCATGATCATGGCTCATTATCTCACAATCGTGGGCCGTTGTTTTCATCCAACTGTCTTCGAAACTTCTCTGTTCTTCGATGTTGACCCTAAAACACTAACAAACACATCAAAGTACCTCAAAGACATAATAATTAAGCTTAAAGACATGTACTAACCTATAAAACACTTAAAGCACAAATAAATCACAAACTAACACAATTCTACTACACATACTAAACAATTGAATAAACAACTAAACACATATCAAAGTATACCCTAAAATACGATGCATTTCACACCTATTAATAGTGTTCCTAAGATTTAGCCACAGGTAGCTGTTAGCTATAGATTCCTATACATTGTTGCTATAAAGGCATGCGAAGAAGAGATGATCTCTTGTTTCCATGTGGTTCTTCCACATTGGACATGTTCTGTCCATTTGTAGATAATGAATTCTATTAGCAGTGTTCAACCTATTTAGGATTGTTAACCATAATATGAAAGATATCCTTAGGGTCAACACTTTGCTCCAAATAAATCTATGTCATTCCACCATTTGTTTCCTATATCTTAATAGATCTCTCATAGCCTTGTTGGTGAGTTTAAGGATGGGTTGGGTCTACCAGTAGAATGAGTCTAGAGAGTTAGGTTGGACAAGATATGATGGTTGGAGATGCCTCAAGTTTCGAGGAAAATTCTGGGTGCTCTCTATAATCATTAAGCTAAGTTTAAGTTTGAGTGAAGTAGTTTAAGGATTGCTTAGACTACTATAATGACGTACAAGAGGTCCAAAGTTAGAATAGTTGCCAAACCAGACATATATGAAGTTACCATTCCCAATTTTGCAAGAGATCCCTACTCAGACTTTATCCCTCAATTTTAGAATTTAGTTAAGAAAATGAGTGTATGAAGCTAATTTCTTAATGCTCCATAGGTTTCTTTCCTTAAGAAAATAAGAGTGTAGCCATTTCACCTAAAGTGAGTTTTTATCCATGAGGATCCACCATATTCTTTTCAAGGTTAGGGCTTGATTTGTGATTTTAGTTGGATTTATGCTTAGCCCTCCTTCATCCTTAGGAAAACATATATCAACCCATTTCACTTGAACTGAACCTTTAACACCATTTGGTTGATTCCATAGGAAGTTCTTGAGGATTCTTTCGATGGTTTTGATGATACCTTGAGAAAGAAAAATGTGAGAGCTCCAATAAATATAGAGAGAATTTAACACCGATTTGATGAGTTGAACCTTCCCCGCATAAGACAGAGACTTATTAACCCATGAACTAATTCGTCTCTGTATTTTCTCTTGGAGTGGAATGCATTCTACATATGAGACTCTTTTAGTAGAAACTAGTAATCCAAGATACAATAAAGGTTTCTATTTAAAAAAATCCCAGTTGATTGAGAGATGAGAGGTCCCAAAGTTGTAGCTTTTTTTTATAAGAGAAAATGGCTCTTTATTGGGTTAAAGTGTAGTCCAGAGAAGCTTTTGAATTTGTTAAAAGTTGTTATATAACTTTGAATGGAGTCTGTCAAGGCCCTACAAAATAAAAGTAGATCATCTGCAATGCAGAGGTTAGTTAAATCAATCTTTCTACATTTAATATGGTATCTAAACTTTAGGTTATTAAGCATTTCAGGCTTGATAAGAGAGTTAAGAGTCGTCATACAAAGGATGAAAAGGTAGGGGGAGAAGGGGTCCCCTTGCCTAAGTCCACTTGCTACCTTAAAGAGTATGGTAGGAGTGCCATTGATCAAAATAGACAGGGAGGAGGTTGAGATACACTCTTTAATCCACTTTATAAAGGTAATTGAAAATCTGTGAGCCATCAGTAATGTCCATAGGAAATCCCAGCTCACACTATCAAAAGCTTTGTGGAAATCAACTTTGATTCTGCAATTTGAAGAGTAATTTGATATAGAGTAGCCTTTTAGGAGCTCTTAATCAATAAGAATGTTATCTCCTATATGTCTGTCTTGCATAAAGGTGCTTTGGTTGTCACTGATAAGACGGGTTAGGGTTTTCCTCAGTCTTGAAGCAAGTATATTGGATATGACCTTGTAGAGGGAATTAGTTCATACAATAGGTCTTAAATCCCCAAAATGTATAGGGTTGGAGCATTTAGGGATCAAACAAACAAAGGTTATGTTGATCTCTTTAAGGAGGACCAAAATGTATAGGGTTGGAGCATTTAGGAATCAAACAGACAAAGGTTTTGTTGATCTCTTTGAGGAGGATCCCCTTAGAGAAGAATTCTTTAACTACTTCTATAACAAATGGTCCTCTCTCACTCTAAAATTTCTGAAAGAAGTGCTCATTTAGGCCATGAAGGCTGAGAGCTTTGTAGCCATCCATGGAAAAAACTGTAGATTTTATTTCTATATTTTCTACTAGTTTTATGAGAAGATCCAAGTCAAATAATGAGATTTGTTTGAGGGAGAGGGTTCTGAGTTCATCAAAAGTAACATTTGAAGTGTTAGGAGTTCCTAAAAGATCTTTAAAGTACCTTACTGCCTCTTCTTGAATTTCCTGTTGTGTTTGAAGAATTGCCCCATCTTTGGAATTTATAGAGTGGATTTTTTTGCAGTTTTTCCTTGCAAGAATGGAATTGAAAAAGAAACTAGTGCAGTTGTCCCATTCTTTTAGTCAACGTACTTTGTCTCTTTGTTACAAGAGAGAGTTGTGGTTGTGTGTAGTCTTTAAGAATTATGATATCATATTCTTTTCTCTTTCAAGTAGAACCAGATCAGTAGGGTATGTAGCAAGGATAGCTTGAATAGTTTGAAGTTCGAGTCTGAAGGAATTTAATGTGGAAGTTGCTGGCCTTTATAAAGAATTTAGGATCTGTAATTCCTGTTGATAACTTTCAGGTTTTAAACACAACAGAACTGCTTGGTCCCTTGATAACTATGTATTACTCCTTTTATACATGCTTCATAGAATCTTGTAACATTCACTAGGAAATTATTGAGTTGGAAAGGATTATGCTTACTAACTTTTTGGAATAGATTGCCCACTATAAGGGGAGTGTGATTCGAGAAGAGGGGGTCTTTTAATGTAGTAAGGTTATTAGGAAAAGTCTTGAGTCAAATGTCATTTACTAGGGCTCGATCCAATTTTTTCCTGATGTGCCAAGCAGATTGTTTTTTGTTGGACTAGGTAAAAGTATGTACAATATATTTAAGATCTGTCACCCTTAATTCCTCCACTATGCCTTTAAATTCTTTAGATAACAATGTCCTTATGCCTTTGAGGGGTATAATATGGAGTTAAAGTCTCCTCAAATTAGCCATGGAATAGAGATAGTGTTGCTAAAAGATGTTAAGTTATTCCATAAATCTCTTCTTTGGAATCGAAAATTGCTTGCATAGATGAATGAGACATTTATCTATATGTGCTTTGTTAGTAGGATAATTTTATATGCATGCCTTATTCATTTAAGTCTAGGAGATCCACCTTAAGCTCATCCTACCGGTAGCATATAATTATTTTGCCTAAGGCATAATATTGGTGGTTGGTAATCATGTTCCAGTGGGAACCAAAAATGTCCAAATTGGCTAAATTTTTTAGTCTGACCTTAGTTTCTAGTAATCCAAATATGAGAGGCTTCTCTCTCAAAACAAAGTCCCTTAAAGCTAACTATTTAATAGGACACTTTATCCCACGTACATTCCACGTGATTATAGACATGGTTTAAAAGGTTTGGCTTATGTTGCCTTTCCCTTTTACCCTCTTGGATCTCCTTCTCTCCACTGCATGGAATTCAATGAAGTAGAAGGTTTAGGAGTTGCTATGATATTAGATTGGATAGGGTTAGTATTACTCACCTCTGAATCTCCTTTGACACTTTGCACAATCCCCAAAGTAGAGGATAGGGTGACATGGTCAACATTGGCTTCAATTTGAGTAACATGTATTGTATTAGGTGTTTGTGAAACTTCCTACTCTGCATTGCTTGTTATACTATGCTCCTTAACTTTTTGTATATGTGCTGTTTGAGAAATTTACATTAACTCATTGTTATGTCTCTCACCATTGTTAGGTAATATAGCATCATCATCCCTTTGCAACATGATGGTCTTGAGTGTCAAGGAAAGGGGGGTTTCTAGGGATTCTATTTCAGCTGACTCCGTAAGCTCTTGGTAGCTTCCTACTTTGAATAACTTGGCCATGGCTTTCCGAAATTTGGTAGGGTTTGTACAAGGTGGTTTCCAATGGTAAGAAGTTTTCATATTGTCTTCCCATAGCTTATCTTCCTCTCCTAACCTCATAATTGGAATTTCCTCAAATATTCACACTGATGCTAATCTGGGCATATCCAACATATTTATTCTTTGTTATATGTTCATCCATACATAGTGGCCTTACAATGTAGCTAGCTAATACTCCAAGCCCTTAGGTTGTCCAATACTCAAGTGGGATGTTATGGAAGTTAATCCAGAGTAGGATGCTTTGGATTTTAAGTTCAAGATTTAAGTGTGGTTACCAAGTTTATAAGAAGATTGGGTGGCTTCTAAAATGCCAAGGACCTTCCTCCATAATCTTTTGGATATTTGAAGTGGAGGTAAAGGTGAAAAGGATCAAGTTCTCTTCATAGAGAAGAACATTTATCAAGCCTTGAACTTTATAGTTTGTTGTCCCATTGGGAGACTAGAAGAAAAGGTGGTCTTTTTCCAAAGAAGAAACTAACCATAGTTGATTCCCAAGCCTGAGCTCCCTTCTTCAGGACTTTAATGTTAGGGCAAACCACTAGTCTACCATCCATGTCCTTAGGTGGTGAGTAGGATAAGGTTAGTTGATTCCCAAGCCTGACCTCCCTTCTTCAAGACTTTAATGTTAGGGCAAACCACTAGCCTACCATCCATGTCCTTAGGTGGTGAGTAGGACAAGGTCGAGGGAGATTCTTCCCCTACTACTTGCTTCTAAGAGCTAGGAGGAACAACTGATGGAGAAGGTGTTTTTGGAATTGTGGGAGAAGGTTAGAGGATGGAGGAAGGTAGAAGTGGAAAATATGATGGGGAAGGGACATATGTGTTGGCTATTATGAAAGAAAGAGAGGAAGGGTTCAACTTTTAGTTGAGTGTTGTCATAAAAAAGGACTACTTAACAAAGGAAGTATGCAAGGCAGGAGGGGTAATTTTAATGAAAGGTCGTTTATGGCCTTGGGTTGTTGATTCTTGTTTAGTCAGGTTATGAAGCACCTAGCAGAGGGATTTGTAGATAGAATGATGTGCAAGCTTTGCTACCGAGGATACAGAACGAGTTAATAGTGGTGTTATGAATAGAGAATAGAGAATAGAGAAGCTTAAAGGGGAAGAAGATCAATGGAAGATGGAAGAAGGAAAATGGCTAGTTTGTAGTGAGAAGAAGGAGACACTCTCTCTCATCATGTTGTGAGTTCATTCAGTGTCATTAGGACACATACAAATACATATATGTGTAAATCCATGGATTTTAAAATGAGATAGGGAGATATAAGTGCTTAATCCTATAAGGGTTTTCTCTGATGCAAATTATCATTTAGTGAGAGAACAAGTTTCTCTAATGTTTTTCAGCATAAAGTTTAGAAAAATTAAGAACTACAAACAGAAAGATCATATATTCAGTTTATACATGTATCATCCTAGTTTGTCACACTCTATTTTCTAATTCATTTTAGTGAGGTTTTAATTATGCACAATTGTATTGTAATTGTGTCACACATGACATATGCATTTGATTTTTTTGGTATCGAAATCCTTGCGGGACGAAATAATAGACTTCCATTATCTTTGGATTAAATGGTTTTTAAACTTAGTTGACCTATACATTGATTTGGCTTTTTACCGTATTTTTTATAATTGTTACAACTACTTTAATTAATTATTGTCTAAGGGGGAGAATGTTAGTAATTTTCCTAAGGAAAGATAACAATTAATTATAATTTTAATGATTTTAATAAATTCACAGTTAAACAAATCAAATTTGATCTGTTTAAAGATAATAAAGTAGCCCAATAAAGGATATGGGTTAATGGATTCAAGTTTAGCGAAGAAAATGGGCCCTAGTCAGCATGGATCAGACTTGTATTGGGCATATGATGGGGAAGCCTGATATAGATGCTATATATATAAGGATAAGGTCTCCTGTAGGTGCTTAAGCAAATCGTGAGCATTTAGATTCTCTGACCCATTAAGATGTTCCCATATTAGGAAAGCTACAGAAAGACGTTAATGACATCTTGGTGATCAACTTTTGTAAAGATTATGAAAACTCATTCGTTTTGACTTCTAAAAGCTCAATTAAAGTCATGGAAGGGAAATCAGGTATTTTTTTTGTCTTTTCTTGACTTCTAAAAGCTCGGCTAAAGTTATGGAAGCGAAATAAGGTATTTTTTGTCTTTTCTTCATTTCTTCTCTTTCACGTTAGATGCTAAGTACGTAACTAAGGCTCATATTATGCACTACAATTCTTATAGAATTCATGATAAGTGATGCTCAGACCTTAGTTTATATGTTTTGATTTTTTCCTTATTAAGGGTGCTACATACTTTACAGTTAATCATAAAAGAAAGTTGTTTTCATTTGGACACTTGTCAAGCCTCCTCCAATCATCAAGCTAACAAATGGTGATTTTTTTTTCTTAAAATAGGCTTTAAAAGAAACACAAAACTTCTTTTTCATTTAAATAAGGCCAAAAGGGCTAATTAGCCAATAACGTTTTCACGGATGTATAAAATAGTTCCTAATATTTCAGAGTATTCAAATTCAACCTTAACGTTTGAATTAGACCCCAAGGTTTGGAAAACATTCGTAATTGAACTCTGAGCACTGAAATCATAACGAACCGTTAGTTATCTATTGACATGGCCTGTTAAAAGATTATGTGGATTTTATTTTATTTTATTGAAAATTTAGTGGATATGGGATGCATCCGATGCTGACGTGGTCATAGAAGTGGATCCCACATCCACAGATTAAACGCAACGTCTTCCTCCTCCCTCACACGCAACGTTTTGGGATAGACATGGAAATATATTGTTTTGTCCAATCCCATACGCACTGTTCTAAACCAAACCAAACTCATCACACAACGTTTTATTCTTACCTAATCCCTAATCTGCCATCTTCTTCCCATACAATCCCTCATCTTGCACTTCTTTCCTCTTCTTCCCTGTACGTTTTTCCTCATCCCTAATCCTTGTGTGTTCTTCCTCAAATGATTGGACCATAATTAATTGTTATGATTGTCACACACACTAAGCAACTTAACTCATACACTTATCGGGTGTCTATATCTAGAGGTCGACATTTCATCGTGGTAGGTCCATTGTTGTTTGCCTTTTATGTTTTTTGTGGTCCCATAAATATGCTTGTTTATGTGCTTTTTGTTTGCCTCAGCTTATACTTGTTTGTTTATGATTGTATGTTATGGTCCCTTATGCTTGTTATGGTGATGGATGTAAGCCTTGGTCCTCTATGCTTGTTGTGGTGTTGGATGTAAGTCATGGTCCCCTATAGTTGTTGTTGAAGTTAGTGTACTAGTTTAGGCCTCACTAAATGCTAACAATGATGTCTTCAATTTTTGATCAATGCATCCACTTTCATATTGACTTATTAGGTTCTAGCTTAATATGGATCTCATTTATGTAGGCTTCCAAATTTTCTTTTCATAGATATGGCTAATGGAACTTTCTAAAGGATGTATATGGCTCCATTAACTCTCCTTGGATAATTTTAGGTGACTTCGATAGTATACTTCTTGCATCTGAAGTTAAAGGGGACAGATGCACTAGGAACCCTTGGAATGAGTTTAGATCCTACATCTCTAGTATTGAAGTCTATAAACTTAAATCAGAGAGACGTTTCTTCACCTAGAGTAATAGACATATTCGTTCTCCTGGGTAGATTAAGATTCAAAGATTGAAGGATATGGCAATATAGTTATCAGAATTTTTGATGGTACTTTTGTATTATTTTGTACGTATAGTTTCATTTATTATAAAGAACTTCTAGTTTTAGTACTACTTTTAGTACATCTATCTAATGTTCACTTCATATACTTTCTATCATAATTGTTCATCCAAAGAGAGCATTTTAAAACAGATGTTTCTTCTTTCTTTGTCTACTTAGATTTAGAAGGTTCTAATTTATCAATAGATAAGCCTTTTAACATCAATGGTTCTAGTCTAAATAAGGTCCAAAGATTTAGTTACCAATAACATCTTTGAGCTTTCTTCTTCTTGTTATTATATATAGACAGATGACATGTTATATATTCTAAAGGCCCTCCATTTATAAATATATTGAAAATGGTTTTAGCTAAACTGAATAAGATTAGTATAATTACAAGTTCTTCATTTGTTACTACCAACATTTCCTAAAAAAATTGAATTATCTTGTTATGGCTAATGTATTATACAATAATGATGGATGTGTTATATGGAAATATTATAAGAAAATATAAGTTTAAAAATGGATATGTTATATATTGTTGGAAAAAAATTTGTATGCTACATAATGTTGTATTAGTGTTATGAAATGAATAATGTCCGAAAGTGTAAACTCATTGCTTATTTATGAAGCAAAAGTCAAGAATTTTTTGGCTTAAAGAAGATAATAGTAACTATAAGTTTTTCCATAAAGTGCTTTAGGCATGAAGGAATAATAACATAATCGCCTCACTAAGGCTAGAGGATGGTAGTGTTATTTGTAACCAATCCTTGCTTCTGGAAAATTCATTAGAATATTTAAATGTCTGCTTTTTGGTGAAGTATCCATTATATTGTTGATAATATCATTTAAATTTATGTTTTTTGCTAATAAACTTGACTTTATAAATTTTTTGTGAATAGGTATATGATGGCTGAACATGGAAGAATAAGGTTGCTTTATGGTGGAAAGTTAGTTGTAGAGCCAAAGTTGAAATATGTTGATAGGGAATCAAGTATTTTTGATAAAGTAGACCTAGATTTTGTTAGCTATGGGCAAATATGTAAGATGGGGAAAGAGTTAGGATACCTTCAAGTCGATAAGGCCTATTATAGAGAACCTAGTTTTAAGTTTAGTGAGCCTTTGAAGTTGATTGACTCAAATGAAAGTTGTATACGACTTATCAATTTAATGAAAATTCACGAAAAGATTGATGTATATGTAACTAATATGTTAGACATCCCCATCATTTTTTACCTAACATCTTACCTATATCTAGAGGAGAGGATGGAGATGGGGAGGATGAGGAGGAAAGTTGTCGAGCTACTGAAGGTGTTAGTACTAAAGGTGTTGGTTTAGGAGTTGATGTAGAGGTGGATCATGATTATAATGATGCTTTTAAAATGTTCAAATTCCCGATGACCACGAACTAATTGAAATTGAGTCTATAGATTTTGGTTGTTATATTGGTAGTGATTAATATCCTAGCAGAGAAGAGCCTGGTGGGGCGTTGTGAACACCAAGTAGTACTTTTAGGCATAATGCATCCGATGATATACCAAACTGAAGATTGGGAATGGAGTTTGACTTTGCAAAAGAATTTAGAGTCTGTTATGAATTATGCAGTGTGGACATGCTACAATGCAAGTTTATGACAAGTGAAAGACATAGGATAGAGTGAGATGTATTGAGGGATGCCCATAGGAGTTTTATGTCATTTGTGATAAGAATGAAGGGTGCTTTAAAGTGATTTTAAAGTGGTGATATACAATTATAAGCATAGGTGTTTTAAAACCAACAAACCAAAATTGGTTTCCGTTAAGTTCCTAATGAGACATTTTAAGGATAAAATACTTGAGAAGCCTAGTATCTCAATGAAAAAGATGGTTGAAGAATGTCAAAAAAGCTCAATATATCTGTCAACTTAAGTACATGTAGAGATACGAATAGGATATTAAGAAAAGAAAGGACAAGTGATTATGTGAAACTATAACAATACGCTTATAAGTTGAGGAATAGTAATCTTGGAACAACAATTGAGTTAAACCTGGTTAGAAATCTAGAAACTAGTTTGTTGTAGGTATGCAACTATTAAGTTTTAGATGTTATGATGATGATAATTAAAACGTGTAGTTGTCTATGAAGTTTATTCATTAATTCATACATATTTATCTCTTTTTTATAGTTCAAAAGATTATACATATGCTTTGATGCGATGAAAAGAGGATGGAGGAATTTAAGGCCCATCTTTGGTATTGATGACTATTCTTTAAAGACTGAATTCCAAGGTCAACTATTGAGTGCATCTGGGAGGGGTAGGGATGGAGGTATGTATCTGTTGGCATGGGTAGTTATCGAGGTAAAGAACGCTGATTCATAGAATTGGTTTATGAATTTGTTGGCCTCGAACTTGGAGTTAGGTAGTGGTGAAGGAATAACAATATTATCATATATATAGAAGGTTTTTTTTCATTCATTGATTAATAAGCATATTATCTTCTATCAACTATATATTAACTTTATCTATTCTATTATTATAAGGATTGATTAGAGCAGTGGAAGACACAATATCATATACGACTCATTGTTGGCCTCCAATTTTTTTTAATAAATGAGTGTGATTTACATTAATTATAAGATCTTTATGAAAGTTTGTGGAGTTAATTCTTATGTTGATGTTAGAAAGCTTATATGA
>JANSVA010000218.1:29589332-29611094 GCA_025504915.1 Erythroxylum reticulatum
TTATTCACTTGTATGCGTATGCATGAACATATCAAGGCAAATTTTTAAACGCTCATATCCCATTCCAAATTACTATTATACCCTTCCCATCGGTGATGGGATGTTACAAATAATACCATTCCCAAAAATACTTCAAACGAATGACTTGGATGTACCATTTGCAAAGCTTGTGGAAAAGCTAAAGAAATGACAAATTTATTGTCTTTTGTGGAAAAGTTGAAATACAGGCCCAAAATATGTGAAGTGAAGTTCCTTAAAGACATATTATCTGCCAAGGAAACTTGGGACAATAATCAAAGAACCTCCAGCTCCTTAATTACCAACCAGATGCCCTCACAATTGATAGATCTAAGGAGTTTTACAATACCTTGTGTAGTTAGTGATTTAGAGATTTCAAAATGTTTATGCGACTTTGGTGTAAGAATAAACCATATACCTAGGTGTAAGTGTAAACCTTATACCTTTGTCAATTTTTAGGAAACTAAGGCTAAGAGATGTGAAACCAACATCTATGCGTATTCAGTTGAAACATCAGTTGATAAAGAAACTATTTAGCATGGTGGAGGATGTACTTGCAAAACTGGACAAGTTTATAATTCCTATAGATTTTGTTGTGCTAGATTTTGAAAAGGATCGAAATTGTCCGTTAATTCTTCGTATACCATTTTTAACCACTGAAAAAGCCTTTTCAGATGTCCATGAAGACAATCTCATCATTCAAATTGGAGATGAACAAGTGAAATTCAACATGATCATTCATGAGAATTGATGATGTCAAATCTCTAAAGGAGCAAGAGGATTAAGAAAAGATGCCAGCGGAGATTGAGTTTGAATAATATAAGGAAGCTTTTGTTCAAGAAGCTAATGAAGAAGAGAATGAAGAACAAAAGATACAAGACATAGAGGTTGAAGAAGATACGAAAGTCTTTGTTCATGAAGTAAAAGAAGAAGAGGAGACGGGGGTGACTGAGGAAGAATAAGAACAACTTACCCTCTTATAGGACAAATGGCTAGATTCAATAGAAGATTTAGGGAGATTTTTATTCCCTATTTTATTGATAGTTTGCTAGTAAAAAGGATATTACTGAACCTAATTAGTTTTCTTAATTTAATAAATATTTTCCTTTTGATTATCTTGCAATTTGTAGCTTATTTATAAGCTACAAAACTAAAATTTGACTACATAGGTGAAAGCAAGCCACTCATAATTGATCCTAGTACTTTTATCTCTTTGGTTCTAATGTGCAGACACCTTTTTATGTTTTTCCTTTCCCTAAATACTTCTTGAGGCTTTTAGGATTTTTTCTAAGGTTTCCCCCATTTAATTTGGTTCCAAAATTAGCTCCAAAACATCAAGAATACAAAACAATTCAAATGTTGAAAAACACTACAAACGATTGTGCATTGTTTCCTTACTCTCTGTCATAATCATGTATGGGATGCATGATCACACCAAAATGTGTATCTCATTTAACTACTTCTTATACACGATAAAGCAATTTTGCATGATCGTTCATATTCCCATTCTTCATCTTTTCTTTAATTTTCCTGTTTCCACTCCCTAAAAAAACACATCAAACTACCTTTGAAACATAAAATTAAAATCAAATCCTTGCTTTAAAATAATCAACAATTAAAACATATATAAACATTAACAAGAGAACAATTCTAAGTACTAAACATATAATTATCATCTAAGAAAACACTTAAAAACACACTTAAACCTTTAGAAAATATATTATAATATACATATATCAACATCCCACACTTAAATCTTTATTTGTCCCTAAGTGAGACTAAAACCACAAACAAGCAAAACACATACAAACATTAATAAGAGCACAATTCTAAGTACTAAACACATAATTATCATCTAAGAAAACACTTAAAAACACGCTTAAACCTTTAGAAAACATACTATAATATACACCTATCAATATGCCCACACTTAAATCTTTACCCATCCCCAAGTAAAACTAAAACCAAAAACAATCAAAACACATATACACATAAATGCACAATTATGCAACAATGTAATAATCGTATAATGGCATCAATTCTCATGGAATTAACTTAACCTTAAACATCATTCACTTAAAAAGTGCAAACATATTAACCTTAAACATCATTCACTTAAAAAGTTCCAACATACTAACTTATTCCATCCATGTTTAAGTGCTTTAATTTGAATAGACATATAAATCAAAATATTGACACCCTATTTATGCAACTTTGGCACTTGCAACCATGAACTTATTATTATTGATCAATTAAAAAGGTACATTGTCATTAAGTAACCTTCATGAAAATTCTTGTATTTTTAAAACATCAGTAGGTTTAATTTTATTGTAAGAAACATCTTTCTATATTTTCCTTAATGATCACTTAGTCTTTTGACATGAAGGCAAACACGTTGTCATGAATCTCGCTCAGTTACTCATCTAGGTTATGTTTTTTATTTAGCTTGGTTGGAGTGTCATTGTAGCCTTTTGATGTGAAGAAAAACATTTTATCGTGAATGCCTATAGTTACACAATGATATCACAACTTTCAATTGGCTTCACCTTTATTCTTAACCTATTTTTTGAAAAAAGGCCAACGAAACATGAATTTTATTTAACACTTTTTTTCATAATTTCTTAACCTACCTCATTTCTTCTTAATTAATCATTCTCATGAAAGGATACTAATGATGCCTACCAATTTAAATGAGTGTAATTATAAATGTATCCAAACAAATTTCACAATGTGAAAGAATAGGTTTCATATCCTAATTAATATGCATATTCATCACAAAGATACTTAAAACACAAAATTCACAAGTTAAATATACCTTTACAATTTAATCAATCATGTTCAAAGGTAAGCCAATTCCATTCAATTCATTCCATCGGCACATTCATGGAATGCACACATCTTGCAACCAAATGTTCACATAATGCCAACCTAATCAAAAACTAACATAATGCAAATGCAAAATTCACACATAATTGATATGTACACGTCGTATACATCCCCACACTTGAATGTCACCTTGTCATCAATGTGGAAACCAAAATAATACAAATAAAGAGAAATAACAATAAATAAATAGTAAGGGCAAGAACACTTACGGAGATGCAGGTGATGATGGTGTTGAAGATGGAACTTGGACACCTTGGACAGTGAAAATTTTAAGCAATTTCTTTGTTTGATATCTTTGTTGACATGCAACCTCTTTTAGCTAGGCGTCCATATTGTCCAAATGACCCTCCAAGCAATAGTTATTTTCTTCCATTGTGTCAAGCACTGTCTCCTAACCTTCTTCTTCCTCCTCAAATTCCTTACTTAATGAGACTTGTAGGTGGTGTTGTGCAGAACTTGAAATTGCCTGTATTGTCTTATGTTTAAGTTTTTATTTTGAACTAATATGTCAGAGTTCCATATCATGACACTCCAAGATCTCAGCTCACCTCAAATGTGTGTGGTTTAAATACTTAATAAAAATTAGGGTTAGGTCACTAACACTAGCAGCATATAATTAAGCCACAGCAGTGACAAAGGAAACCATGCCTAATAGCTACTTTTCTTATCAAACAAAGTACCTATCATTTGAAAAATATGGGTGGATGTACAAAATTGAATCTTATGATCCATACACCAAAGAGGGAATAAATCTTTTTTAGAGCTTTTATTACTCTTAGTCTTTATAAAAACAACATGATGCGTGAATTTATATAGTAATAAGTGCTCAAGATTTTTAATAACATTGCTAAGTACATTATGTGGATTAAACACATCCAACCCTGTTAATTTTTTCAATATTTTCTAACATTGAAATTTTCATGTCTTTCAACAATTTTATTTTGGAAAACTAAATACTTCTTCCATGATATCATAATCCAAATTATAAAATTTTCCACTCAATCGAAACCAAATTTATCTAACTTACTCGACTCATAGTATAAAGTGGTGTAAAAATCAAGAATCAATTCTTCATACACAATTTAATCAAAACGTATGAATTTGTCTCATTGAATTCTAGTGCTCAAAGCCTCAACTTTTTCTTTCAAATCTAGATTTCTAAAATTGAAAAATAAAAAAAAACAAGTTTCCATAATGAATTTCTTACCTTTTTCTTACGTAAATATAGTAAAGGAGCTCCAAAATCTTTGGCTAAGTGACATGCACCATTACCCGACACCTTTGCCTTTCTAGTAGCATTTGAGCATTTTGTAATTCGCTTGATTCTTGCAGAAATGATTGAAAGTATAACCTATAGAAACAACTAAGAACCTATAACAAAAGCAAAAACGATAAGCCAAATATGTAGGAGAGAGAAAGTGTAAAGAAAATCTTGCAAAATCCACTAAAAATGTGATTTTTAGCGGGAATCACTAGATTTCTATGGAAATAGTGATATTCTAGAAGAAATATGAAAGAAAAGAGTGAAATCCAAGTAAAATTTAAGAGAGACGTGAGAGAAAATAAGGAGCTATAAAGCTGGACTACTAGCTAGAGAGAGAAGATGACAGACGGAAGAAGAGAAAAAAAAGTGTTTATAGGGTTAGGGTTTAGGAAAAGAGGCAACTTTAGGCTTCCATTATCATGCGCGTGTTACACAATAGTGCAAGCATTATTTAACGTCTTTCACAATCATGTATGGCCTAGCACACTCCAATTTTGTCACGCTTTGTGACGTTTTCCTTGTGCATCCTCTAGAATTTGCTCACTAACTTGTAATACCTTTCCAAATATGAGATTAATCAATCAAAATCACTATATAAAACAACAAAATAATAAAATTTCATGAAAGAATTGATGAAAACCCTAACTAACGTAACATGCTAATTTATTGTAATTAGTTTGACCATTCATCATTCAAATTTGTTCAATGAAGTGAAAGGAAAGAAATTACTTCCTTTTCTTGTGAAAAGTCTCCTCTGAGATAAGGATTAAACTTATTTCCAATCACTTTGAAGGTTTCCTTTTTATTTTTCTCCAACTCCAAAGCTCCATGTTTGAATATGTGGGTTACTTTGAAAGGCCTACTCCATTTCGACTTGAGCTTTCCTAGAAACAACTTCACTCATGATTTAAATAATAAAACTACATCTCCTACCTTAAACTCCTTTTTCTTGATATGAGAATCATGTTATTTCTTAACTTTTTCCTTATATAACTTGGCATTTTGATGAGAATTCAATTGCATTTCGTCTAGCTAGTTCAACTGTAGAAGTCTCTTTTCACGAGCTTTCTTCCGATCAGAATTCAAGGCCTTTGTCAGCTAATATGCCCTATGCTCTAACTCCACAAACAAGTGATAAGCCTTTCCATAAAGAAGCCAAAAAGGGGTAATACCAATTGGAGTCATGAAGGCAGTTCGATAAGTCTATAGAGCATCGTCAAGCTTCAATGCCCAATCTTTCCTTGAACTATTAATCATCTTCTCCAATATTTTTTTAGGCTCACAGTTAACAACCTCCACTTGCCTACTTGTTTATGGATTATAAAGGGTGGTAACACAATGGTAGACTCCATATCTTTAACAAAACATAAAAATATTTATCATAAAAATGTGCTCCTTCATTCACTAATTATGGCTCATGGCACTCTACATCTATTAAATAACCTCTTAATGAATTTTTTCACCATCTTTCCATCATTAGTTAGAGTCACCATTGCTTCAGTTGATCATTTTTGCACCATATTTCCATCATTAATTGAGTCCTCCTTTTCTCCTTCTCCCTCACTTTCAACTTCCTTAAAACTAACTTCATCATTGCAACAATTCTCTTACTCTTTGATGCATTCATCCACTATGTCAATCTTTATACAAGATTTGTTTTCCTTTGGATTCTTCAATACTTTGTTCATATTGACTCTACTTGATTGTCAATAATTTGAAGGATGAGTATCCCTTCATGAACATCTATTAAAGCTCTCCTTATATTTATAAATTTCCTTACAAGAATAAGTGGGTGATTCTTATCCTCTTCAAAGTCTAACACCTCAAAGTCCACCGGAATAATGAATTTGTCAACTTTAACAATGATGTCCTCCACCACATATTTGTTTCTTTATCGACTAATCCACTAATTGATTAAGCATAGAAGATGGCTTCATATTGCCTAACCTCAATTTCCTGAAAATTAACAAAGTCTTAAGATTAATACTTGCACCTAATTCATATAAGCACTTAGCAAACTCCAAATCACCAACAACACAAGGTATAGTAAAGCTCCCTAAGTCCTTAAATTTTGAAGGCATATGGTTGGTAATTATGGACATACAGCTTTTTATCAGAGAAATCATTTGGTTGTCCTTCCAAGTCAACTTGTTTGATAGTATATCCTAGAGGGACTTTAAGTACTTAGAAGGAGGACCATAGGAAGGGTCCTCTTTCTTCTTTTCATCCTTTTCCTTATTCTCTTTCTCTTCTACATGGTGGGGTTTTACTTATTTTTCCATTGATCCCTCAAACTCTTTCCTACTCTGAAGTGTGATGGCCTTAAGTTACTCCCTTGAATACGCTTCCTTGATTCTTAGGAAACTCCCTATACTTCATGTAAACAATGCATTGATTGATTGACCCATTTGAACCTCTAGATTGTGAATGGAAGATGCATGATTTTTCATTATTTGTTTGAATTTATCTTCCATCCTCTTTTGGGTCTTTTCTTGGCTCGTGAACTTTAAAATTGAACAGGTCTATTAACTTTAATTGAGCTTATCTTACTGAAATCTCAATGGGCTTAAACCTCTCCTTTGAGTTTCAACATTGTTAAACTAAGAGAAATTTAGGTAGTTCTTTCACCTAGACTATAAGTGTTCAAGTAAGGATTATTAACTCCTTGACCATATTATGCTCCCATTAATTTGAGCTACTCCACATTGTTGTTGTCTACTGAGAAGTAATTAGTTGTGATATGGCTATCTTATTTATATAGCTTGCATCCATATTGCTGAGTAAGGAGGAAGAGGTGGATTTTAGTGTATTTAATTGTTTAGTTACGTTAGCTACCTCAGCCTATAACACTGTCACTAAATATACAGTAAGCATTCCATTTTTATCCCAAAAGGTTTATTGTTGTCTACTTCTTTCTGATGTTTAAAGATAGCCATTATTCTCCATCTTCTCTAACAAATCATATGCCTCCTCAACTATTGTCGCATTAATGATCCTCTAGTTGCTGTATCAATGGTGCCTAGTGTGGGTGGATTAAGTCCATTGTAAAATGTTTGCAAGAGGAATTCGTTTGGCAAGTTGTAATGCAGATAAATTATTAGTAACTTCTTATATTGCTCTCACACTTCACATAAAGACCCTCTTTCATTTTTCTAGAAAATTGTAATTTCCTTGATGAGCCTCATTGTCTTTTTCAAAATGAAGTATTTTCCAAAAAGGCTTGCATCAACTGCTCCTATGTTGTGATGTTTGCTGGGTTGGGTGAATTCAACCACGTATTGGCTTAATCCTTGAGTGTAAAGAGGGAGAGCTGCATCTTTCAACAACCCATTATACCACAATATATCATAAATCTCTAAGAGATTGGCTAAATGAGCATTGGGATCCTTATTGGCCAAACTATAGAATTATACGTTAATGTGCAGCACGTTAAGTAGTGCTGGTTTGATTTCAAAGGTATTCGCTTACATTAGTGGTCGTGTAATATCTTGTTAATTGGCATTGAATCCTAGCCCCATAACGTCTATAGGGGTTTGTTGTTGTTCTCATTGGTTTACTTCCTCCGCCACCGTTCTTTTTATTTCTTCTTAATGTTTAGCTTTTTAAATCTCTCTTTCTTACCTTGTGATATCTAGAGTTGATATATCTTCTATTTTATTTGACCACTAAATGATCCTTGTGCTCATGCACCTGTAATCACATAAGAAAAAGTAACAAATCTTTAAATAAAAGGAATTTAAATCATACATGACACTAATTTAGTCCCTAGCAACGACACCAAATACTTATTGACAGTTTTATATAAAAATTTTCGTACTGCAATTATACAAATCATAACTTGTAGTATAAAAGATACCATTTCCAAGAGGAATGATTAGTCACCTAACAACTTGAGTGCATTTTTTCTAAGGTAATAAAAGATTAAAAGAATTGAATCAAAATAAATTAACAAAAATTGAAATAAACTAATAAAACTAAGCAATTGAATACTTGAAGCTAGCAATAAGAATGAAGTTAATCAATAATAGAAACTTAGGGGTTATTCTATCCTTATTTCAATTTAATTATGCTTGATCGTAGATATCCTAAGATTTTGATTACCCTCTCTTGAAATATAATCAAGTAATTCCAATTGAAATTGATAATAACATAATTCTAACCTCTTGATTCACAAAACTACTTCTAACTATTCAATTAGATATGAAACAATCTTAAGGATAATTAACCCACACTTAATATCCCTCTTTGCTTATGTATTAATCTAATATTTACTGGTTTGTTAAGTTACCAACTCTTGTTGCGCACTTCAACACATATGACTTGATTCAATCTCTTAATTTATTATCAAGTATAAGCATAATAAATATCACAAGGCACTAACATATCTGTTGAATTCAACAAAATAAGGTTAAACAAAACAGTTTAAGAACAATCCCTAATATGAATTTAAAAACCCATAACCATGTTCAACATCCTACTAATCCAAATTAACATCGAAGATAACAAAATATAAGAAGAGAAAAGAAAAAATATAGTTTTGTGTTTTGATCTAGAATTTTGGAAAAACTAGAGTTACTCTCGATGTCTCCACTTTTATCTCTTTAATTTTAACATACATTCTCCTTTTTGTTGTTCTCCTTAGTCTTAAATACTTCTTGAGGATTTTAAGGTTTTTTTCAATATTTTCCATTTAATTTGGTTCCAAAATAGCCCTGAAATGTCAAAAAAAACAAAATTTTCATATGATGGAAAATATTATGCATTGTTGCCTTGCTCTCTGTCACGATCGTGCATAGGATACATGATCGTGCCAGAATGTGCATCCTATGCAGTTGCTTCTCATACATAATAGTGCAATTTTGCACAATCGTGCATCTTCTCATTCTTCAAGTTCTTCATCTTTTCTTTAATTTTTCTATTTCCACTTACTAACAGACAAATCAACAACCCTTCATAAAACTAAGATCAAATCCTTGCTCTAAAACAATAAAAAAAATTAAAGCACATACAAACATTAACAAGAACAAAATTCTATGTCCTAAATACATAATTATCATCTAAGAAAATAATTAAAAACACATTTAAACCTCTAGAAAATATACTATAATATACACCTACCGATAAACTTGGGGAGGAGAGCAACCATTGAGAGAGTAATAGACGAGGAAGGAACTAAGATCAAAGAGGATAGATTAGAGCTGAAGGGAATAGACAAGGAGGAGTTATAAGGAAGAGGAGGGAGGGTTTCAAAGGTTAGAGACACGGAACTCGACATTTAATTAAAAGAGGAAAAAAGAAAATAAAATAAAAATTTTAAAAGAAGAAAGGAGAACAAGGAATTTTTGAAGGAAATAAATTGATAAGATGGACCAAGTCAAAGTGACATAGAAAATGAGAGGAAATAAAACTAGAAGAAAGAGATGCATACTAAAAAAAGGCTAAAACACTAGAAAGAAAGATAAAGAAAGAAGAATGGTGAAAAAGATAAGTAGAAGAATACATAAAAGTTTAGGGTAAGGGAAAACAACTTTAAATCGAACATGCAAAACATATAGGAAGAGAGAAGGGCTCTCTCATTAGTCACAACTTGCTAAATTCAATCATTTTTAAGTTATCTTTTCGTGGAAATGTTAATTAGCATTATAAGTGATTTTAGGATGATCTCCTATTATAATACCACTTATAAGGTGATCTTGAAGGTATTAGCTAAGAGACTCGAGCTAGTTTTATCTAATATTGTCACTACTACCCAAGGAGCTTTCCTGCCAGACCGTAAAATTGGTGATCATATTATGCTGGTGCTAGAACTTATGAAGGACTATAACTCTCGCAAAAAACTCAACAGCTACATTATAAAGGTCGACTTCTTCAAAGCTTTTGACACCATTAATTGGAAATGTATTCAACTATATTGAGAAGCTATTCAAATCCCTCCCAAATTTGTGCAATGGATCATGAAATGCATACAAACTTTCTCATTGAGTGTGCTTATTAATAGTTTTCCATCTAAACCTTTGAAACCAGCTAAAGGAATACGACAAGGCGATCCCTTATCATCATACCTGTTTCCTTTAGTTATGAAGGGTGTTTCTAGATTATTAACTCAACTTATCACATCCAATGGGGGCTTTAAATTTCACCACAATTGTAAGGAGATCAAGCTTACTCACCTTATATATACGGATGACTTGTTATTGTTGTGTGAAGTCAATACATTTTCCATTACTATAATGAAGCACGCTCTTTGACTATTTGCTCAATGGTGTGGTTTTAAGTACAACCGAATAAGAGCAACCTATACCTCTCTGCATATGTAAGGAATCTGGATGATTTAAAACAAATGACTAGTAACACTTGATGATGTAAAACGGATGACTAGTAACACTATTTCACATACTTTATGCTATTTGGGAGTCCCTACTACTACTTCTAAACTTAAGTATAACGACTACCTTCCCATTATTGAAAGAGCGAAAACTAAGGTCCTAACTTGGAAAATTAGGTTCTTATCTTATGCTGCTAGGGTAAACCTTATTGTTTCAGTCCTCAATAGCCTTTATCTCCATTAGACTAGGCACATAGCTTTTCCCAAGAAAGCTACAAAGGAATTGGACAGGATTATGAAAAACTTTTTATAGATTGACACTTCTGTCAACACCAAGCAAGCTAAAATCAAAGGGAGCGATATCACAATCTCAAAAAAGAAGGGAGGCCTTGGGATCATTTCCATAACACAAATGCAGATTCTCGGTAACCGGAGATTGTATACTAATCCTGACACATTATGGATCCAATAGATCCATGAATATTACTTGAAGACTACCAACTTCTGGCAACTAGACTATTCTAGGATCAGTTCTTCCATTTTTAAACAGGTAATGGCACAGAGGGAGACTATCTACCCTTGCACTCAGCATCGAATTCGAAATGGAGCTAAGACATGTTCTAGTTTGACAAGTGACTCGATATAGGTTCTCTTTCCAAAGTTCCCGATCCCTAATAACTAAAAAATTGATTGCCCCTCAATTCTAAAGTGTTGCCCCTGATTACCGATGGTGAATGGCATGGTTAATTTATACTATATTGAACTATCTTCCTCAGATAAACATTGTCATCCATAAAGATGTTATCTATTGGAAATTGACTTCGAACGGGCTGTTATTGACTCATTCTTGCCATCAGTTTCACTACTCAGTCATTGGAAGCTCCTTGGTTTAAACTCTTATGGAGAAACTCTATCAGCCCCAAGGCTTCCTTTATAACATGGCTATTAATTAGGAATTGGCTTTAAACAAAGAGTCAACGTATGAATATGAAGATATCACATATTTCCTTTGTAACATAATTGTTAAGGATTGAGACTACCTTTTCTTTCAATGTCAGTACTCCAAAGCTATATAGAGTTGGATATTGCACTTGTTACCCGTCAGCAATTGTAATTACAACTGGGACCACACACTAAATTGAATTGTTTGTTATTTGGAGATTGGGAAAAGTAATGCTCCCCTATTTCAAAAGCCACTTTCACGATCACAATACACATCATTTGGAAAGAAGGCAATAGTGCTATTGATAAGAAGAAAGAGAAATGCAAAAAATGTGCAACACTCACTTTCTATGAACATGCAGCAAACTTGGTACTTATAGTCTCACCTCAACTAATTCAATTAGATATATGTCATATATTCTAATAGATAATTCCCAACCATTATAAATTATCAGGCATGAGAGTTTGTCGCAAGCCAACAACTCTGATTATTTTTTTATTTAGAAAATCTATGGATAAACCATCTTTTAATTTTCAAAAAGAAAAATTTTGATTAAAGTTGAACAAATTAAATTTTAAAAAATAAATAATAGAATTTAATTGGACTTTGAAATAAAGTTGAACTAGTAATTTTTACTTTAAATTAGTAAACTTGTAGAAATATAAAAGAGTTTGCAAATAATTTTAGTTTTATGCAATAGAAATTCAATATTATCCCTCGCATAAGAAAACCTGGTCGACAACGGGAAGTGTCCTAACTATTTGACGATCAACCAAGGCAATCAAATGAAAATTTGGGCTATTGCTGGTCAAAGGTCAGCACCATTTACATGCATCATTTGTCCTCATGTTGGAATTCAGACGACAAATATTTTGGTAAGTTAAGACGACAGCCCCGCAACAGTTTTGACCAGTCGTACCGGGAAGTGAAGCCAAAACCCAAATACAGGATTCTCCGTTCCCCGCCCCTCAATCATATAATACATTATTAATATACCATCTCACATCGATGGTTTGGTTTAAAAAAGGTTGGATCTTGGATGGTCTTCGAGGTCATCGTTGTAAATTACACGTACACGCTCAAATAAAAAGAAGTATAGACTTGAAAAAGTAAATATACACTGAACCATCATATCCATCCCTCTTTGGACTCGTCCTCTACCTGCGGAAAACACGTGAAGGCAATGCTCCATCTCAAAAACTGCAGCTAATTTGAGTGGACTTTCGATTCTTGTGTGCAATATTAAAACTCCATTGCCCACCAAAACGAGAGCAATCTCTCAATCTCATGTCCTCTTCCCCGTATTATTATTAACTTGTTGTGTTTTCCTATTACAGTTTCTGACGCGCCATTATTTTTTATCTCATGCCACTACAAAGCACCTACGCCCTTAGGAGATATATTGGAGCTCGTACAACTTTAGATTCTGCGCACAAAAACATCACAGTCACAGTCCCCTTTCTCTCTCTCTCTTCTTTATTGATTCTATTACTTTGCAGTCATAATGGTGAAAGAACCCATGACTCCCATCACATTAATGTCAGCCCTTGTCTCTATGTCCTGGAGTCTTTTTAAGTTTTGATGTTATGTGATGAACTTATATTGTGACTCTAAATATGAAAAAGAAGACTGATACGTCATGGCTTACACTAGTTAAACGAGCATTCAAGTCGCCAACTAAGGAGGAGGAGAAAAGTAGCAGAAGAAGAGAAGATCATAATCAATTGGAAGAGGAAGGGAAGGTAAATGATCTCGTAACCGGGAATCGTGGTGTCCATAGGTTTGAACATTACGTGACAAATTCGTATATAGATATGTGTTTGATGTCTTGGTTCATGGCTTTTTGAGTTCACGCAGAGGAGGGAGAAAAGAAGATGGCTATTCAGCAGGAAAATCAATCAAGTTCAACGATGTGCAGCAAAGACTACGACAACCAACACAACTAGTCCCACAGATGCCAATTTGGGTGAGGAGCAAGGGCATGCAATTGTAGTGGCGGCGGCGGCGGCCTCTAAAGCTGTTGCAGTAACATCCCAAGCGGAGGTGCAAATCATTAGAGAACAACGGGCTGCCGTCGTCATTCAAACAGGGTTTAGAGGCTACCTAGTAAGGAACCAAATTCAAGACTACTATTTTCTCACGAACCCTTTTATGATTACTGATCCTGAAAGAGTTTATATTTATGTGAAATTAAGGCTAGGAGAGCACTACGAGCGCTAAAAGGATTAGTGAAACTTCAAGCACTGGTCAGGGGACATAATGTTAGAAATCAGGCTAAGTCGACACTGAAATGCATGCAAACGCTGGTTCGAGTGCAAGATCGAGTTCGAGATCAGCGTGCTAGGCTTTCACATGAAGGGAGCAGGAAGTCCATCTTTACCGAAATCAATGGCTTATGGGACTCCAAGTACCTTCAAGACATCCGTGAGAGGAAGTCCATAGTAAGCAAATATCATTCCATTTGTGCATTTAACCTTTGGGTTTTTAATAAATGGTCTAGAGATCTAAATGAGTGGAATGATCGAACACACAAAATTGAGGAGATTGAAGCGGTGGTGGAGAACAGCAAGGAAGCTGCGTTTAAACGGGAAAGAGCCCTTGCGTGTACATTTTCAAGCCAGGTTGATTCTCTCTATCCTTATGTTTGTGTACAGTACATAAAAATTCATGCGTGAAGACTAATTTGTTATCATCGTAAAAACAAAGATATGGAGATCTGAAACTGGAAGGAAGGCATCAGCAGGAAGTGAAAAGGAATTAGAAGAAAAAATAGGATGGTTGGACCGTTGGATGGCAGCAAAGCAATGTGAAAAGGAATTAGAAGAAAAAACAGGATGGCTGGACCGTCGGATGGCAGCAAAGCAATGTGAGATCAATAACAGAGCTTCAACTGATATAAAGACCATAGAAATTGACACGTATAATCCTCAGTTTTGCTCGCGAAGATACCGATGTCAAAATCACCCAACCCCAACCCCAACAACCCCCTATTCTGTTGCTTCCCCTCTCCATATGTTTACCCCGTCTCCATGCAGAAGCAGAATCAAACCCCTTCAAGTGCGTTCTGCCAGCCCAATACTCACGAAGGAGGAAAAGCACTGCTACTCACACTCTCCAAGCTTCGGCTATAGACAGTATAGTATCAATAATCCTGCCACTATAGCAGTGCCCAATTATATGGCATCTACCGAGTCTGCAAAGGCTCGGATTAGGTCACAGAGTGCACCAAAGCACAGGCCATCAACACCTGAGAAGGCCAAGAAACGTCTATATTATCCACCACCTGAGCCACTTGGTTGCAACTTGAGAAGCCCGAGCTTCAAGAGCTTGCCGTGTGGGCACGTTGGAATTCAGCACCTATCCAACTACCATACCCTGAGCCTTCCTGCTACTGGTGGCGAAATTTCTCCTAGTTCAAAAACTGATTTGAGATGGCTAAATTATTAGTGGATTACGCTTTGGATATTCAATTAACCCACTTCCCCATATTTGGAATTTTAGTTGATTAATGGAATGGCTTTCAATTCAATCTCACATTTTTCTATCAAGAGTAATTTTCTTCTATCCAGATCAAGATCTGTATTCCATGAGAATAATGATGATCTAGCATGATGAGGTAAACGCATGCATATTGCAACTAAAATCAGCCTCGCACCAAGTCTCAATTGCCATAGAGAAACTTGACCAGATGAATAAAAATACATTTATTTTGCAGGAAGAAAAATAGATCTCTCATTCTCAAAAAAGAAAAAGAAAAAAACTCCTCTGTAACATGACCAACCATAAAGAATTTGATTTTGAAAAAATATATATATCCACGACGTAGTATTCAAGAACTTCAAAGTGATCACTTCGCATTAACTTCTGTCTTCTTACATTATGCAAATATTACCAAGGATTTGGAGATCTGAAGCTAAATCCAATAACAAAAACTCCCACAGAACAGCGAAGGTAAATTATCAAGGCTTCACATATATTACCAATTATGCCGAGGTATTGGCTCGACCACCCTGGAGAAAATGTGCACACAAAATGTGACATGAGACTACGTCATTTTGCAACTGCGGTTCTTTTATTGGATCAGCTCATATACCATCACAATCGAGAAGTAGAACGTTATCATGATTTCAGAGACCGAATAAATTGCAGAAAAAGGTACCGCAAAGGCCACGCCTTAACTTTTGTTGACATCGGGAGCTGACGAATTTGGAGTAGCATTTTCACCACCAGAAATTCCATGGCCTAATGCTTCAGCTAATGGTCCACCAGGCGGCGAACTCATCCACGACCCATGGTTCATCCACTGGCTTCTCATAACACCTACATCCGCTCTGTCAGACCTCATGAACCCAAAACCCCCCATTTGAGCATTTGCACTATATTGATTAGCTTCGCTTATCCCAGGTATTGACAATGTAAGAGATGATAATGGTCTCTTCTCATTTGAAGAAACATACATCTTCCCCATTTCACTACTGTCCTCCGTCAATTTTGTTCTCCAGTCATCAATGAAGTGTCTTGATGACAAGCTATAACTATCATTTGGCCGCTGAACTTGGAATAAATCTCTTCGATCTATGCCTGAGTTCACGCTGTCAAGTTGCTCTTCTCTACAATGCTGTGAATTATAGACTTCCCCATCACACTTGCTCCTATCTTTCCTTAACAAGTGCCACTCTTTGTCGGAATTGCAAGCAGCGGGCATGATCTCACCTCTCGAAAGCCAATCCAAGCTCCTTCAGGGGACAAAACAAAATCATCTTTCATTAAATTAGGTGGGTCAAGGGAAATGGACAAAACAGGATAAACTATGTACAAAACATCAAATGAAACGAATTAAGACCTGATACATACATAATTTTTAGCTAGGAACCAAACATATAAGAGTATAGTAACAATTTGGACCAACCAAAAGCTCGCGATTCAGAGAACACCGGGCATTGAAATCCCATCTCACCTGGATTCATATGATGAGTTGGGGGCAGAGGGCATTGCACCAGGGAACATGGTTAAATTGGTTTGAGAGAGAGAGTTAGACGTTTGATTAAGCAAGGGTGAGGTAGAGCTAGATTTGTTGGTATTTGTCAGCACATAGTCAGGGTGTGATTCCACAGGCTTTCTTGAACGGGGACGGCTCTTATGGGAATGCCTCTCACAGTACTTCTGGTCTGGAGCCACATCTCTTGAGCACCTCCATTTCTTTCCATCTGTTCTTTTGCACCTCCATGGCTCAGGATCCGAGTTACCCGAAACCCCCAATTCCAACGACCCTCTAACCACTAATACATAATCAACAATAGTTAAGAAGGCACACTCACAATAGGAAATAAGCAGCTGATTATCTTATATGTACAGAAGGTATGAAATTGACAAAAGATCCGTGGTTTAAAGCAAAATAGAGAGCGTTACTGTTGGATTGGGATGAAAGAGTGTCCATTTGACTTTTTTGGATGTTTATAAGGAGTTCAGGAGGGACAGGAGCAGATGCCATCAAGTACTTAAGAATCATGGTTTGTCTCTCCAGCTCCCTCAACTGAGCTGCTGTAAAAGGCATTCTCATCATTCCCACAGATGGTACCATTTCTCCTACAGTCAAACACAACGCATAATAACTTTAAAGAGTTTTAACTACTGTTTCCATACCTAAGCAAGACCAAGTGAATATGCAAAAATAGTTCCAAAACTATGCATGTACTTAGAGCTGAGAACTTTTTACCTGAAGGATTAAAGGAAAATGAAGAAGAGTAGGAGTCAAAGAGGCCAAGGGACTGTGATCCTGCTGCTATTTGTGCTTCATTAGAACCAGAAGCAGAAGCAGTGCCAACAACATCAAACATATCCAAACAAGCAACGAAGTTGCTTTCATTGCTTGTGCTACAGAACATGAGTCCACCACTTCCATCTCCCGATCTTCCACTGAAACGACCACCACAAGAAGAAGGAGAAGAAGAAGAGGAGGAAGAAGATGATGATGATGATGATAGCTGAGATGGTGGATCATGGTGATGAGACATCAGCATCAATCTCTTGTGAGTAGAAGGTTCCATATCAGATTGTTGCATCCTTAAACCAAACCCAACTTTAAACTCTTTACCCTTATCATCACCACCACTTTCCTTTGAAACCACAAAAGAAACCCCACTTCTTGTTCCCATCATACAACAACTATCCAAAACAAAAATGCTAATTTTGCCATAAACAACATTAACTCTTTCTTGCAAGTGAAATACAACACATAACCTTAGGACTCACGCCATTCCATTTTCCTCTTACAAACAAAATCTGTTGCCACACTAAAATCCCCTTCTCTCTCACACTTACACAGTTGTCTCTACATGCAACTGTTGTAGATAAAGCAATGGCGTAGCGGTGCCGCCGTTTTTAGCCATGCGTTTTTGCTTTGCTTCCTTAGCTTCCAACATTCGTACTCCTTTTAGAATACAGACAAAACCCCACTTCTTTCGCTCTTACACTGACACATAACTCTGTTGTAACGTTTCCTTCACGTCGGGTTTTTATAGCCTACAATTCGTATTCCGACTTGCTCCATCACCGCTACATGTAATTGGCCAACTTAGGTTGACTTTTAAATGCAAGTACAAGTCCTTAAAAGTCATTGGCTGTTATATTATTTATTTGACCACTTTTGACTCCAATGACTGACGATCGCTGTCGAAAGTGAAGTGTTTCCCGTCAAATCACGCCGTTAATCTAAATGTGGGCATTGCGAGTAGTGATAACTAATAAGTGGGGATTCCTATTGGATTTGGTGAAGGCAAGGGGACCAAGGGTATGGTAAAGTTGATGGTGATGCAGTAACTAATCAAATTCTGATGGCCCTATCCTTCTTTGGGTTAGTCACTCATTTAATTTACTGCTAGTGGGTTACATAATAGAGCTACTTACTGGCTTTTCTATGAATGAAAATGGACCAGTTTGAGTTGATATCTTTAAGTCCAAATGCTGGACCAGGACTTGAATCCATCTACTAGCTCATTCTTAAATGTTTCATAAGAATCTTGGGTTCTCGAAGGCTCTTGTCCACCGGATCTTCTTATTCTTTCAGGACAACAACCCCAGACCCTAATAAGTCACATTTCATGTTGCACATCCAGCCATGGAGGTTGCAAACCATGTTCTCCATTAACATACAAATTATCAGTATAATTCTCACTCCATTCAATTGAATTCTTTTATTCTTTAATCCAACTTTTCAAACATACCATATCTTCAAATCTGTTATGCACTCAATCTATCCAAAAAAATTGTTGGTGCATGTGTTAATATGATAATATATTTATGATATATTTAATTTAAAATATTTTTAGTTTATATCCTATAGTCAATCGATTCGGTTATAATTTAGTGAAAATTATTTAAAGATGTTCTTTATCTTGTACATATTTAGATGTATATAATAAAACCTATGAGATAATTATACATTGCAAATGAATTTATAATAAGATATAATATGAACTTCATATTATGTATCATCTTTAAATTGTTCGTAGTCATTGTTATATTAAGACTGAATATTAATAGAACGAAAAAGACTAACACATGTTTTTCCTTTCCTTATGAAATAAATAGTCGATTTCATATATTAAAGTATAAAGATACTTAAACAAGCATATCGGTGCTTGTCAAAAAACAAGTTTATTGAACTAACCCAATATAAGAAATTCATTTGGAATATTACTTATATATCTATGAAAATTTTCATTGTGATGATTATATAAGAGATCATTTGACTTGAGATCTTCAAAGTTATCTTGTATAGAGATTGCTATATTTTGATACTACTTATGACATATTCTAATCATGGGTAGTTCAGTCGATAGATATTAGATGTAATATGAACTATATAAAGGTAGTTGAGTGATCGAGATATGATTCATCACCTTAAAATAATTAAGGAGAAGGTTCTATTTTTTGTTAATATTCATTCAAAAATTTTTTGACCAAAGTATAATGACGTTTTGTAAACAATTTACAAATATCATTAATTGAATTAATAACTAACGACGGAGAACTAATATGATTTGAACTTAAAATAGAGTAGATATTAATTTCATATTTTATGTCTAATCGAAACATTATATGATGAAAAGATCGAATTATACAAAAAAATCATGCACAGAAAGGTTAGTCAAAATCATTTTGAAATTTTCAAATATTTAGGTGGTCATGATGTGTTACCAGATGTCATTCTTGATCTATAATTATAAATTGTTTAATTGGATAATTAAAGATAAATTGAAAGAAGTTTTAATTTATATAATTCTAATTCCAATTATGAATTATAATTATAATTTATAATTATTGTTAATATTTAGGAACCTAATAGGTCTCACATAAAGAATAGGTTAAAGAGAACAAAGATATTTTAATCAAGTTGGACTTAATTGTAAAGTTTGATAAACTTTATGGTTGAATGTGAAATATTCAATAAATAAGGATTAATATGAGATATTATATCTTATTTGGGCATAATTAGTATTTAATTAGAATTATTTGTATTTCTAATTAAATTTTAATTAAAATTAGAATTTAATTTCAATTAAATTACTAATTGAATTAAATTAGAATTAAGATTCATATTTTATTATGATTTATGTGTTAATCATTTTATAGAATTAAAGTGATCTTAGTTTTCGAAGAATCAACATACAAAAAGTTTTGTAATTATTCCGCTGTAGTTGGGATTAGATCTCATCCCAATTTTTTAATAGTGATATCATAGTTGACCTTAATTCTAGAATTTAATTAAATTGTTTGATTATTATTGATCTTAACTTTTGGAATTGAAATTAAAGCCCTAAAAATCATATTTAAATTTGATTAATTTTAATCTAAAAAGGTTAGATTAAAATTTCAGAGAACTTTAAATCTAATTCAATTTAGAATTAAACTATCAAAATGATTAATAATTGTTTAAGAGTTAAACAATATATTACACAATACATGAATAAGAAACCCACAAACTAAGAATAAGATTAGAAACCGAAAAAATTGTGAGACGGGATCCTCTATCCAATTTTTATGATGTCTTATTCTATTTCATGAATCTCAGTCATTCATTTATGAGGGTCTCGCATTTATTTATGTGGGTCCCACATGCAACCCACATAAATGAATGGTTGAGATTCAGGTGACAGAATAGGACACTATAAAATTGGACAAGGGATTCGAACTTGAAAATTGTGGCATGCGGAACCCACACGGGACCTACATAAATGAATAGCTGAGATTCAGGGGACAGAATAAGACATTATAAAATTGGACAGAAGATCTGGACTCGAAAATTGTGGCTGCTGAAAAGACCATATTCTTGGTGTGTAAAATCTAGAAACGAGAAACTTTGTTGTTTGTGGATTGTTGTTAGATCATTTCCTATCAGTAAGCTCATCACATCGTTATTATAAGGCGAGCTAGTCCACAATGGTGAGGAAGGTCATTATTTAAGCAAACATTCCAAAAGGGCCTTCAATGATCTGAGTTTCATGAAGTTTCTAAAAGTTATCTTTGTTTGTGCTAGGCATATTTCAGCATTTGACAGTGTAGGAAGGGCCACCGAGCGAAGCAACCCTTTGGGAACTAGAAGTGAATAGAACTATCAAAAGGGAGCTTTAAGGTGGTGGAACTTGGGATTAGCTCAAAAAGTTGGATTTTGTGTTTTTGTTTGCTTGTTGTGCCGTTGGTGGATGGATAGTTTATGTCGTGTGGATGCTACTGCAAGGGCATCTCGTTGCAGCTCCCTGATCGGGGTGGCTCCATTAGACAGTTGTGTGCATGAGAGCAATAGCAGTAATGTGAAGGTGCAACGAGGAGCAAACAGTTGTTAGGAGTCATGACGACTATGGTAAAGGAATTCCCAGTAGGCGGCAAAACTTCCTTACGATGGTTAGGCAACTGATGGTGACATGTTGGAGAAGAAGATGTTGTTGGTCACATAATACAAGCTGGTGGTAGAACTAGTGGCAGGACATTGATGGAGAAGGCATAAGGCTGGGAGTAATAGCTTGTAACACAACATAAGCTAAGGTGGCGGGACGTTGATGGAGAAGGCGTAAGGCTGGTGGGACGGCAAAATCAGCCTGACCCAATTTTGGCCCAGTTTGAATAGGTCACGGGTGAGCCACGGGTTGACTATAGTTTGCTCAACCAAATCACAAGCAAGCTCGGCTCGGCCCGTGACCTAACTGTTTCTTCAAGAATGACGTCTTTTTGACTTTTTCTTATATATATATATATATATATATATGACGGGTTGGGTTTAGTTCAACCTGTCCGCAGCCTGTTAGGCCACGTGCCGGTCAGTCTGTG
>JANSVA010000218.1:29624258-29654025 GCA_025504915.1 Erythroxylum reticulatum
TATGCCTCTTAGAGTTCCCGTGAGACGGGAGAGGAGGTATGACAGACTGCGCAAGCAGGGGGCTGTGGATTTCTACGAAAATATTTTTGATCAATTTTCAAAATTTTCAATTTTATTAATTTTTAACTAATTTTATAAAAGTTTAAGTTAAACCTTTTAAATTTTAAAGATATTATCTTACCAATTTAAATTTCAGTCTGATTACGAAAACATTAGCCCAGGGACTGTCTTCCATTCGTTAAGATGATAATTTAATATATCGTGATGTAAGTTTTTGTTGTTGAAATCAAATAGCTCCAGTTGCCCAGTTGATACTTAACACTTGGCCTTCACCGTCCAATCTCTTTCGGCAATCAGGGTCATGTGCGAATGAGGATTAGCGTTCAACAGATTATGAAATGAACAGTTGATACTTTGCCTCAGATCCAGATCCAACGCTTTCTGAGTTTAAAGCTTCAGTAAATTAAAAATATCCAACAGACTGAGATGATGGCTTTCATACTACTAGAAAACCCCCTCTTAAAACACTTCAGTTAACCCCAAAATTACTCTATTTTCTCTACGCATAACAATCTTCAAAGAAAGAATAGGAATTTTATGAGGCACAGGCACAGCCTTCATGCACTGTTACCAGCCAATCAATTCCCCAAAAGGGCAAAAAAGCCGAACAAACCAAATCAAGTAGAAATAATTACATGCTTAACAAATACCAGAATTAATAAAAGAACACAGAATATTGGAACCAGAAAAATGTTTGATCCTTCAACTCATGATCAGACTATTTGATCCAATGGGGTGTTTGTGTTTCAGCAGAATTCTTAGCTGAGCCTTTTGGCACTCCAGTTTTGCACCCCAAGGCCTGTTTCTGGATCCCACTGCTCGAATCACTCTTGGGAATTCAACGAACCCTTTGATCCCTCGCCTTATGTGAGGATTCTCGGGCTCTGGCGACGCTCTTCGATGAGCTGCAATCGATGAAGCACCGCTAAAATTATCGCCTAGGGATGGATATTTTTCTCTTAGCGCCGCCTTTGTTGATTCTCTTAGATCAATGCCACTATTATCATCACAGGATCTTTCTGTAAAAGAAAACTTGGTCAACTTTCCATGAAGATTACTAGAAGCGTTAGTTCCAAGTTCGAGCATTTTATGATCATCGTCTTCTTGACTTGTCTGTTCCATCTTCCATGTTGGCGACTTCCCTAAAGCTCTCTGTTTATTACCTTCCAGTTCTAACTCTAACAACTTCTCTTCGAAAAGAATCTTTGCCTCTGCCAACTTTATTTGCACTCTTTCTTCTCTGAAAACTTCTGCCATCCTTAACATCTTTCTCTCCTCATCCATTTCTTTCTTAATGTTCTCGATTTCCATTTTATCAGATGAAATTTCTCTAGCAAGCTGTTCGCAAACTTTCTCAAGTGCTCGTCGCCCTCTCCTCTCTTCTGCAAGTTCTTTGGCCAATCTCTTGTTTATAATATCGGCTTTCCTTCGTGCCTTGCGCTCATATTCAAGCTCAGCTTTCAAATCCTTGATCTGGGTTCTTGCAATGTCTAGCTCATTCTCCATTTCAGGCCCACAGAAAGTCAGATCCCGGTAGGAAGCTGCAAGCTTTCGAGTTGAGATAGGAAGGTGCTGATTATGAAGATTAAGCTTGTCACTTTGGTAGTGTTGATGGAGCTGACGCTGAAAATTATAAAATGGATTCTCGTACAATTTCCAGGTAGGGAGAGTGGTGGAGAGCTCTGAGGGGAGGATAGATTCATTCATGGGATTATCTGGGCTACTGATCATCATCACTGTCACTTCCTCCATGCTTTTTTCTTCCGTTGCTTTCTTTTCTTGGTAGCTTTTTCTAGCCTTTCTTGATCACTCCTAGTGGGGATTTTCCATCCATCAATTATGGTAGGCCCGCAACCCGTTGATCTTTCAATTAACATTGGTCTGAAGATGAGTGGGATCGTGAAAAAGGCAAAGATGGATCACATGCACCTCCTATTCATTAATTACTACTTACTGCTACTACATCCCCAACTCAAGTCCCACGGTCTCGTCACTTCTTCTTTTTTTTAATTATTTTTAAATTCAGTTCACATCTCCCTCTCTCTCTTATCTACGTGCTAGTAGAGGCTCATAATGTCTGCCGTGCTTTTTCCACCGGTCTATCGGTCTTTATACTATTCAAGTTCCTGAACGTCGGCGTAATGCAAGCCCCACTCGGCAATTACTCGAGGACCGTGCAATGTCAGAGCAGATATGAAGTTAGTTAATTGCATAACCCATTGAGTGGTAGAGTTTTCAGGTGTACAAATTATAATCTTGAATTGGGTTCCAAGATGTTCACTTGAAATGCCAACATTTAGGCTCAGACGTGTAAAAATTGGTGAAGCTTCTAATGTCAAGGCCTAAAGGATTCTTGTAGGGAGAACTGGACAAAATTGCGGGTTCTCTATTATCCAATGATGAAACCCAAAAGCTTTAGTGAACAATCATATCAGAACTGGTCTTAATGAACTTTTTACCATCCTACTTCAAATCAAATCAAATCAAATCAAATCTTTTAACTTTAGCAGAGGCAGAACATGATGGTCTTAAAATAATCATCTATTCATTTCTATTCAATTATAGTTTTCATTGTCGTAATGTATTGCAACGATCAATAGCTGTAGCAGGAAAAAGAAAAATCTGTACTTCTTTATATCTAAGTTATAACAAAGTCTGATTCGAGGTCAAAGGAAAGATTATGACAAGCCAAGCAATATAATGTGGTTCCGATCATTGATTTATACCGCAAATAATTATTCTTAAATTAATTTCCTTAATGGGTGGAAAGAAATCGATAATAAGCTCTTCAAATTTAATGGGTCTGGCTGAAATAGAACACTTTTTTATACTTTTATTTGAAACCACATACAAGTAAGGTTATTGTCGAATCAAGGCATCTAAAGCCTTAAAAATTGATATTCCGCAGGCATTTACACTTATTTAACAATTGGCAACATTTGAGTAATCATTCAAGCATAAACTGTTGGAAACAGCAACACGTGAGCTTGCCTTCCGCTTTCCTGTTTCTCGATTGACAGATGACAGTACCTCCTTCTGCTGGACTAGAGACACAGGCCAGTCCTAAGCAAGGGCCCTCGCTGAGGGCTCATGCTTAGAAATAACCTATTAATTATAAGTTATGTATTACAAAAGTTGGTATGAAAAGAGTTACCATTTTTTAAAATGTGAAAGAATTTATTTAAATAGCAAAACATCAATCTCAATTTAGTAAAACAGATAAGCTTGATCTGACAGTATACATACATGAACTTCTTTTCGAAAGGTAAAATAACAATGAAAGTGGGCATATCGAAATGAAATAGCATTTTCAATCTAGGTAGAATTTTCTATTTTTTAAATTGCAACACATATTAAATTTTAGATATAATTTATTTCTCATTTATTTTCTGTTTCAATTGTAGTTTATCTGAATAAATTGAAATCTGTCAATTTAATTATAGATGACATGTAGTTTATTTTGATAAATTGAAATATGTCAATTCTATGTATAATTTTAATTCAAATTGAAGTTTATTAGGATAATCTATCTCTTTTTCGTTTCATAAATATCATAGTTGATAGTTTTTACCTCTTATTTCCTTATTCAATTGCAATTTATCTTTCTTTCAAGTCATAATTAGCATTATTATTTATAATTTTATATGATTTGGTATGTATAAATTTAATTTTGTAGATTATTGATGAAATTTGGATTCAATATTTTTATAATATAGATATTACTGCTAATCTATATATTTTTTGGTGAAAAGTAGATCATTATTAGCTTGAGATATTTTAGAATTACTTGAAAAATTGAAAATAAATTATGAGCCTGATAGTTTTCATCATAACACTTTGCTCTTTATTTTTTTAATATAGGATATTAAATTTGGCTCTTTATTTTTTGTTATAGATATATAATACCACTAATATATATTTGTGATAAATGATCGAATTATTGTTGTTCAGTTTCGCTTACTTGTTTCTTCTAGTTTCATACATTTGTTTTCTTTTTCTTTTCCTAATTCAATTGTATTATAATTATTTCATGTAATATTGCCTAAAAAGTATTTATCTAAAAATAAAAAAGGAAAAAAAGAGAGTAAAACAATTAATTGAATCCGGAAAAGAAATTATTGATAAATTTGAGAGTGGACTTCTCTATTAAGAATTCTGAGGAACTAGTATAATAAAACTTAAGTAATGAGATTCATATTCGTAAGAATATTAATAATTTGAATTATCATAATCATGTATCAAATGCATCAATTTTAGAAAATTTAAAGACAGATGAGCAATCAATCTTTTTGTTAAATGTTTATAATCTTAGAAATTAGAATAATGTTGATAATAAAGTAATGAACATTTTAATTGAAAAGGGGTTTGTAAGATAACTGAATCTTCTACTTATTTTTTTATTTTGTCTAGGCCTATAAAATGTTAGGAACGTCGTTGCTAGAGCATCAAGAATCCGATACTTAAATTGCTTATAAACCTCCTACTTTTCTAATTTCAATCTTTTTAAACCTTGTTCAACCTCAACTATATGCCTCTATGGTTCCAAGCACTTCACACAATTTTTATTTGTTCAACACGATTTAAGATCATATTTTTCTTTTCAGGTGGGTCTCTTTTGCATTGAAGCCTAGCAAGCAACTAGAAGTACAGTAAACTATGTTAGAAAATTTAGAGGCCTAATTTAACAGCTAAAACTTAAAACATAGTATTTAACTTCGACCTTCAATGCCATCTTTTTATTGTGTGAATAAATTTGTAATAATTGTTATATTTTTTGTTGGACATATGATTTAAAATCATAATTTTAAAAAGTAAATAAAACTTCATGCAGATGGGTCTTAGTTATGTTAAGCGTAGTTCCATCTTTAAATGGTATTTTGTACTTAATACAATAATTGCTTAATATAAAAGCCCACAAATAAAATTAATTTCTTTTAAAATAGATTTACTATTACATAACATGATCCAAATCTTAGTCCAATGAAAGCCCAACTAGTTAAAAGTCGAACTTAACTTTAGGAAAGTCCAAATCAATTAGTTTGTTTAGCTTAAATAACAATCAATTTCAAGTCAAAGTTTAGATACCTTACTCAAGCTCATTTTATGACATCAACTCCATTTCATTATATTATGTTTAATTATTTTAAATCAAATACATCAAACTTCATTAACTCAGATAATTTAATTCAGTTTTATTAGGCCATTTCATTTTAATATACTTAGTGATTAGAATCCAAAATATAGAACACATTTCATTTAAACATATTTAGTTATTTAAATTAGTTTATTAAACCCATTTTATTTTAACATATTTAGTCATTTAAATCAAAATCATTGATCCCCTTTCATCTTAAGCATATTTCAAATCGTTTAGATCCATTTCATTAAGACATCCCATCATGTCACATTGAAGTAATCTAGATCAATTCCATTTAGTCCATTTCATTATATCACATATAAGATTATTTCAATCACTTTATTAAAGCTCATTCCATATATCATCCTGTAATGCATTTACTTCAATTTCATCAAACCCATATTATCTTATAATCTATATTATGTTTGAATTCAATTATTTTAAGGCAATTTCAATAAATCATATCATGTTGTTTAACTCCAAATAATGTGATTCTAAATTAAGTTGAATCCATCTTGTCTAAATTCTTTTGAAAAAGACTATTTAGTTAACTTCATTTCTTTCAGCCATTTCTATTTAATGTTTCTTTATGTATTTCAGATTCATTTTATTTTGAAAATTTCATTTTATCAGGTAGTTAAATCTTACATTTGGCTTTCTTCAATAAATGCTTATAGGATCTTATTGAATCAAAAGAGGTCCCAATCTATGTTTTGATGATGACAAAACATAAAAACTACTAATGAGTTTATTAGTTTAAAGAGAAATAATATAAGAAGAAGATGTAGCCATAACTTAAGAAGATATTCATGAATATGATAAAGAAATGTTGTAATTTTTAACCTTCAAAGTGAAGATCAGATCAAGAACAAAAGAAATCAAGGCACGTCAAGATTATTTTATAATTTGTAATGTTAATTGTAATCTCATTTTGCTCCTTTTGTAATCTAAGAGGCTCACCATGCATATACATTTCATATCACTTTATTATCTGAGTCTTTTGATATCAAGAGGTATTAAAGATTTTGTTTTTCTAGAGGAAAGTCTCTTAATTTGTCAAACACTCTTTAGGAGACATCTTGAAAGTTTTTCTAAATTGTAATTGCATTAAACAAACCAATATTGATATTTAGGTAGTTATGATAAATTTCCAAACACCAATTTTGATATATGGATATAAATTATTTAATTGGAGAATTAAAGATAAATTAAATAATTTTAATTTATTTAATCTTAAATGTAATTTATGGTTATAATTTAGATTCATTGTCAACGTATTTAAGACTTAAATAGTTACAAACAAAGAATGAGTTGAAGAGAAAAAATACATCTTAATAAAGTTGGAATTTGATGTAAAATTTTATTTTTAATTAAATTACTAAAATATCCATAACATGTCATAAATATACTTAGGTTCCAAGGAAGCTAGTACTCCTTACCTAATCGGCGATTGCAGAGTTCTATCAACACATGCTGCGAATACTTTTAGATATTGGACATTTGTGGGGCTGTGATTGTTAGAATAAGTCAATTTTAGTAATTGTTTGAAGGAAACAAAAATAAAATGATATAGGACAAATAGAAGAATTATTCCCTGGTAGTTAAAAATCACAAAATTAGAAAATATGGTTGATATAAGGCTGTTGGAATATCAAGTTTCAGGGCTAAATTTTGTATAGGTAGAATTTTAAGGTTTGATTGTTGGATATTTAGGTTTAGTATTTCAAGGTTTAATATGGCTAGAATTTAGATTTGAGATTATTAGAATTTGGTTAGGTTTGTTGGAATTTTAGTGAGTAACACAACCAATGGATAGTAGGAAATTAAGAATCACTGTTAAGATATAAGGATTATTCTTAGAAGAAAACATCATACCTTTTAGTTGAAAACTCAAGTTTATAGAAAAATTTAAGATTGCTTGTTTTTCAAGGGTTGAATACACACATTTATAGAGAAATTTTTAGAACTCTTATTCTAGTTAGAAAAGGGTTCCTAAAAAATTTAAATCATATTGTAATAAATATCTTACAAGTCTTAAACAACTAGAATAATATATCTAAAATATAATAACATATTTATCTTACTACTACTTTCTATCCGATAAGAAATTCTAATACAATATGAATTTCAACCCTTATCTTTGATATTAACTCAATTCTCATTCCTTGTTTTTCTAAATTAAAGCTTACGGTTGACTAATCTTTCCACTTGTATTTCTTTTATAGATGTGAAGTTCTTTTGTATTAAAAAAGGATCAAATTTCATGTTTTATTATGTTTTATATGTGAAGTATTTTATAGACTTTAAGTGATATTGACTTTTAAAAAATTATAAAATTTTTTTCATAATTATTCCGGTAATTACATAATCAGATCTAGCCGCTGTGTCTCTAGGGATGTTTTATCACTTAATAGCTCAATTTGTTTTATGTGAATATGGGTCTTTGGTTTATGCGTGTCTAGCATTTGGTACGGGACATGGTTACATTTACCGTGTTGGATGAAACATAATTACACAAGTAGAGGAAAGACCGTGCGTTATTGTTGATTAGTTAACTAATTGGTTTATTTCCAAATCCGAGTTTGGGCGTACAGTGCATGTCAATGCTGCAAGAAACTCTAAAGCTGGTTACTGTAGTTGGAAGTTACTTTGAAGAGCTTAGAAGCTTATTTGATAGGCTTGAGATATTGAGTTTCAGTTTTGAGTTATAACCACTGAGAAACATAACTATAATGATGCTTAATCTCATTTACAGTGCCGATCTATTTCAATTTTGGGTAGAGAAGAAAGCAACAGCCCCAACGAATGGTGCATTGATGTATGTAGCAGGCTCCGATTGCTGGTAATTATTTCGATCATCAGAGAAATGGTCACTTCTATCAGGACCACCGATTATGGCTCCAACGAGGACATTCGGATTGGGTAAGGCAGAGTAAAGGTAATGAAAGCCATCGTTGCAGGAAATGTGCGATTGGTTGGTGTGAATGGATGGTGAAGAAGATCCTCTGTGGTGCACATGTTGTGGATACCTGCTTCCAAAACCCACCATGTAAGACGTCTTTGCTGGATTGTCTCCTAAGATATAGTCCACCTGCTTCTTTGCCTGTGCCACCAGAGACTCTGCTGTTACCGTTGAAGCCCCACATCTGGTGACTCCACCATTGGACTTGAGGTATTTGGCATACGTCACGAGAAGGAAAGTTGTGGAAGTTACATACTGCATATTGCCCTCACTTGCTTTGTAGAAAAGACCCCCTGAATTACCCAAGAAATTAATGATATTTGTAAAGATGAATGAGAGACAATGAAAATTGCTCACCAGGTGTATACTGGGCCTGGAAACTGGAAGTTCCTGGAATTAGAGAGCATATATAGTTGTCGGAATGGGTTTTATATAACTCGAAGTCTGCTGCATTTTTCTCGAAAAATCCCTGTGGAGTAGCACTACAAAGTTGAGGCTTTCCTTAGTCTACAAAAATGTTGTCAACTTGAAGAAGAAGCTTAGTCAAAGAAAAGACCTTGGAAAGAAGAATCTTGGTCCCAGGTCTCTTGTCATCCCAGCTAAAGGAGTAGTCATCATCTTCTGCACCCAACGTGTGACCATTCGACTTTATGTAAGCCAAGTAGGAGTTGTTCTGTGAAGCTCTATGAATCCATGATGCACCCCACAGAAGCTCATCCTAAACAAATAAAGGATGGATTGAACATTTTTGATTGACCTCATGAACCACCTAGAAGAAGCAGATGATCACCTTACCTGGTATCCTGAGTATGAACAATAGAATGGACAGACCACAGAACCAAGAGTGTCACTGTAAGAACCTCGATACCTATCTGCAAAATCAAACACCTGCGTAGACAAAACCAGCAACTCTGTTATTGCGAGGGGTGAGCCAGGAACGTTGTTTCTTCATAGTCCTTACCGTCATTGCTGTATGGAGTAGTGTAGTTGAATAAGTAGGGTCAGAATCTTTAAATACAATTGAGGCTGCAGCTAGTGCAGCAGCTGTCTCCGCAGCAACATCAGATCCCGGGTTCTGAGTAGTTACTTTGTATACATTTCGAGGTGTGTCCATGTCTTCAGGCCTCTCCCAGCATCGGTGGTCTATATTTGGATCCCCAACCTGCAGAATTTAGCTTAATTTTTCATGAATTATCACTACAAGTCTTGTTTGATTCTACATTTTATGCTCTTGCAAAATGCATTGTCATTTAGTTTGGACTGCTCACTTGAACATATAAAGTGCCAGGAGTAGCGGTTGATTCTTTTAATAGATAATCAGTGCTCCAACGGATGGCAGTTTTCGCATTCTCTATCTGATTCTCCATTGAACCCGCGAATTCAATCACACTCCACGCCAACATTGTAGTAGTAAAGGCCATTGGCAGACCAAATTTGACATTGTCTCCAGCATCATAGTATCCACCAACGAGGTTCACCTACAACCACCAATAAAAACAGAACAACTGAGTAAACATGGTTAGTCCTCTCGTGGCACTTGACATAGTCCCATCTCCAATTCAAACTGAGAATTTAAAATTACATGATAAGTGGAGCCATCAGACAGCCCTGAGTCTCCCCTCCATGTAAGCCTCTGTTTAGAAGGCAACTTTCCTGAGCGCTGACCCTCAAAAAAGAGGATCGATTTTTCAAGAGCATCAGCATAATCCTGAGAGGTGAAGGCAGAGCATAAAAAGCAAAGTGAGCACAGAATTATTAAAAAGTTTCGCACCAGTGTGGTAACCATAGTAGCTTGAGCTATTTTTCTTTTGCGCTAAAGCTAAGACAAGTTGACAGTTCAATGAAATCGAGGGTTGGGTCTGAGTTGGGTGGAGGAGTTGCTATATATAGACAGGAAGATACAGTGGGAGTTCGTTGGTAGTTAAGGAGAGTTGGGAAAAGGAAATTCATGCTGTTCACGGAAGCAGCTGCATGAAAATTTGGAGTTTTGCTGCGGCCCTGTGGGGACAAGCATCACAACTTTATCCATAAGCGCAATGTATGCTAACCTGAAAGTCACTATCAAACATGCAAAAGCACAGAATAAATCACGGCTTTCGTGCATTTAGAAAGCTATTAAATTTAGAATAAATGAATTAGCAAGAGGTTTTTCACTGTTTATCACGACATACTCTTGTAGAACTGTTTAAATTAAGCACGGAAATTAAGCTAAGCCTAACGCATGATTGCTACGACTTTGGATACCGAAATCAATGGCGAACTGCAGATTTTTGGCATTGAATTTTGTACATACATATTGTCTTTTAGCAAGTCACGGATACGTGTGCTAAACATCACATGGGAAGTAATAGCAAAGTTGTGGCTGTCTGTTATCATAATGGTTTTCTATTTTTCGCTGTCAAGTAGAATGTGTTCAGTAACTATTTACAGCAACAAATTGTTAGTTCAAGTCTTCTGTACAGCGTAATTGTCATCCCTCAACCCATGTCATTTGGACATAGAAGTAAGCTTCGAAAGTCACAAGACTAGTCAATAAGCATTTTTCTTGCCATATGGTTGATCTGTTTTTGATTTCGTATGAATGAGGCAAGGAAAGACAGAATCAAATTGCATTATCAAGTGCTTAAGACAAAGTTGCTACTGTTAGGATTGAGTAGAATTACTTGTACTTGTGCTCTTTTTGGTTCCTATTGTCTAGTGTATTAGTTCATAAAGTGGGAGACAGGATAGTTTATTTCAAAGAATCGCGTGAACATGCTTGCTGTTTGACCCTTAAGTTTGAGATAGCGGAATAGTGCATACATTGACGAGCCTTGATTAATGTTTGACACGTAGAATAACGAAATAAGATCAAGACTTACAAGGAGGTTAGGCACTGGCATGCGTTGGTGTACATTGGCAGAATTCTTTGACGAGATGTAAGGTTCAGATGTGAAACCAAAATAAGGCTTGAGATGGACATCGAGTAGAAGGTTAGCTAAATCACACATATGACAGAATATGTAAGAGTTCCAAGGTAGCTTAACAAGTAGATCAAGCATGGAGTGAGTTTTGGTGGAGTTTCGGACCTTTTACGAGTTGACTTAGCTAAGACTATGTTCTTGATGGACTAAGGACTTAGTATGTGCTCAAATAGACAGACCATGGCTGATGGAATTGACATGAGAAAGCATTGGATAGACTAGTGTGTTATTAGTTGGGATGACTCATCATCAACAGATAGAGATAGGGAGATCTTGGATGATGTGGCAGATAAGATCACAGTGGACGAACATCAGCTATAAGAGATAAAGATCACCTGGAAGGATCATCTGAAGATAAGGGAGATTTTCGTAGATATGGATAGATAATTCATAGGTAGATATAATCTTTTATTTTGTTATTGTGATGTAGCTTAATCATATCGGATACAGTTCTAATTGGATGAGGAAGTCATCTATTGGTTAGTGTGATATAAACTGATAAGGATAAGATAGGATAAGATTGTAATCTTAGCTAGTAGAGTTCTATTAGGATTCTAACTTGATCATCTAAAGGTGCCTATAAATAGCTCATTTGAGCCTTGTTCTTTATATAATCAGTGTGGGAGACACTGAAATGTGAGAGAGCATTCCTTTTGTATACTTTGAGGGAAGTAATAAAGGTTGCGTTTGCCATATCTCTTTCTTATTCTTATTGTTGCCATGAATATTTGGTTCTTTTGTGGTATTCTTTCAAAGGTGTGAGAGTGAAACATTGCGAGGTCATGAGACGTTTGAGAATAGGTAGGTTGGTTGATAGCCATGAGGAAAGGTTAAATTTTGCTTTAAACGGATCTAAGTGAGATTGTCGTGCAAAGGGGTTGGCATAACTAGCGGATAAGTTGGTGCTTGAAGGAAAATCTTTGTAATAACTAGTATTAGAGCCTAATTTCGAGATGGAAGGTGGTAGCAATTTGATAGGGCGTGTCAACAAAATGGAGGGACTCATTGGGTCAATTCCTTAAGTGGAGGAGGATGTCACTTCTTAACACACTCGATTTGAGATGTTGGAGGCGCGAATCCAACAGTTTCAATATCAAATAATGGAGTTGATGAAGGCACAAGAGGATTCTATATGCAAGATCACGATCCTAAGGCGTGTTGTTGCAACACAGGAAATTGGACGAGCGTAAATTACTTTGATGAAGGTGTGAGAGCCACAAGTTTTCGATTATAAGCGGGGTGTCAAGGAGCTCTAAAATTTCTTGTGAGATATGGAGCAATACTTTGCGATGACAAAAGTTTATAACTCAGAGAAGGTGTCGATCACAATTATGTATTTAGTGGACGATGCAAAGCTATGGTGGAGAACAAGGACATCCAATAACATCAGTAGGGGTAGATCTCCCATCGACACTTAGGAGAAGATGAAGAATGAGCTAACAGATCAGTTCCTCCTTAATAACACTTCATAGACCTGGAGGGAAGCTTTGAAGAACTTGAAGCAAGACGACTCAATGCGAGTGTATGTGAGGAAATTCACACAGAATGTCTCGGAGAAAGGCAAGGAGAAGGTAGGCAATTCTTCTCAAGGTAAGTCCAAGAAACAATCAAAAGGAGATATTGCTTGTTTCATATGTGAAGGGCCACACTTTCCTTGTGAATTCCCAAGACGGAAGGTGGGTGAGGAGCAAGTAAATACTATAGCCATGAAAAATCAAGGAGAAGGAGAGAAGGACTCGATGGAAGAAGTCTACCTCAGTAGTTTTGCTGTGTTGGGTGCAATGGACCTTGTGAAAGAGCCTTTGGACAAAAACAAGGAGAAACCCTAATGGGGAGGGAATGTGGTACGTGGGAGATGTGCCAACGGTTAAGGAGTCATCGAGGAAACCATACTTGGAGGATTGTCCATAAATTACATCGATGAGGGCATCAAGTTTTTCTGGTGGGGTGGTTTTTTAGACCCCTAAGTTTAAGATAGTAGAATCATGCGAGCATTGATTAGTCTTAACTAACGTTTGACACGTGGAATAATGAAACAAGGCAAAGACTTATAAAGAAGCAAGCAGAAAAAGGGGCAATGTCAAGGGATGACATGCATTGGTGCACATTGGCAAAATTCTTCGATAAGATACAAGATTCAAATGTGAGACCAAAAGAAGGCTTGAGATGAACATCAAGTAGAAGGTTAGCTAGATCACATGTATGACGGAATATGCGAGAGTTCCAAGGTAACTTAGCAAGTACATCAAGCATGGTGTGAGTTTTGGTAGAGTTTCGTACCTTGTATGAGTTGATTTAGCTAAGATTAGGTTCTTGATGGACTAAGGACTTAGTGCGCGCTCAAATGGACAGACCGTGGTTGATGGGGTTGATATAAGAAAGCATTGGATGGACCAGTGTCTTATTGGCTGGGATGACTTATCATTTACAGATAGAGACGGGGAGTTGGATGATGTGGCAGATATGATCACAGTGGATGAACATCAGCTCTAAGAGATAGAGATCACCTAGAAAGATCATTTGAAGATAGAGGAAATCTTCGTGGATATGGATAGGTCATTCCTAGATAGATGTAAATCTTTTATCTTATTATGGTCATGTAGCTTAATCCTATCATATAAAATCTTAATTGGATAGGGATGTCATCTATTGATTAGTGTGATGTAATTTGATAAGCATAAGGTAGGATAAGATTGTGAGAGAGCATTCCTTTGCATACTTTGACAGAAGTAATAAAGGTTGACATTTGCCGTATCTCTTTCTTGTTGTTATTGTTGCCATGAATATTTAGTTATTTCATAGTATTCTTGTAAGGGTGTGAGACTGAAACACTGCAAGGGTTATGAGGTGTTTGAGAATAGGTACGTTGGTCGATGGTCACAAGGAAAGACTGAATCTTACTTTAACGAACCTAAGTGAGATTGCCATGCAATGGGGTTAGCGCAACTAGCAGATAAGTTGATGCTTGAAGGAAAACCTTTGTAACACCTACACTGGTTAATTGTTTGTTTTAATCGTCTAATTATGTTGTTAGTAGGATCTCAACATATGTAGCAGGCAAGTGCATGGTTTTAATGATAGTAGTGATGCATATTTTCTTGTATAGATATGTTCAAGTTGGGTGAGACTCATGGGGTTATATATAAAGCTTCTGGTTTGTTGTGGTTTTGCATTGTTTCAATTCCAGGAAGTATTTGTTATGCTAATTTTCTTTATTTCATTGATTTCCTATTATTATTTTTCTATCATGTTCTATTGAATGAGTAATTTTCTATCTTGGAAAATGCAAGAGTTTCATGTTGTTCAATTTTTTGTATCATTTCTATTCAAGAAAAGATTTGTTACTCCAATTTTCTTTATTTTTATAGATTTGCTAATATTATTGAATTGAAATATATGTATTCCAATTTTTTTATTTCACAAAATTGCTAATATTATTTTTATTACTTTTAATTTAATTACTAATTCTCTTTCTTGGACAATGTAGGAGTTTCTAATTGTTTTATTTTTTATAAATTAATGGATAAAAGACATAAGTCCTCCTATGGTTTGAGTCATTTCAAAATTTTTTTTGAGAAAAACTCTTTTGCGATTTTAAATTTTCTATAGCATCCTTCTTTTAAAATTTCATTTAAAAATAATGGTAAAATACATAAGACATGAAAATCACATATGGGCCAACAAAATATTATTAATATGATAAGCTAATCTAACTATTAAACTCAACAGAATCAATATAATCTAACTCAAAATATCAATTTAAGATAATTATAATAAATTGTTAATTTAAAGAGGATAGACTAATAAAATCCCTCATGAAGAATCTTGGGGGCTATTTTTGATGTACTAGTAAGGCTGCCATAAGATAAAGCAGTCAGTGAAAGATTATAATCTCCACTTCATCTTCGGGAGCATACCTTCTAAAAATTATATAATAGACTGTTTGGTTGGTAAGCGCTCATCCTATTAATAATGATTCACATATGAGAACTTCTATCATTAGTAGCTCAAATTAGATGGCAGAATTTTGTATATAAGGAAATTCACAAAGTTAGCATAGCATAGAGTTTCTAACATTGAGATGATAAGCAATTGGTCATCTGGGAAGGAATCATCTATAGGTTGCTCATCTTGCCTATTCTCATCCAACTCTTACCTTAATTTTAAAAGATGATCATCAACTAAATTTTTATTGTCCTTCTTATTCTAAACCTATAAATTAAATTCTTTAAGAAGAAGGATCTATCGAATCAATCTTGGTTTGGATTTTTTTTTTCAAAAGATACATGATGGCTGAATGATCAATATAGACAATAATCTTCAACCCTACCAAGTGCAACCTGAAATTATTAATGATAAAAGAAATAACTAACAACTAATTCTTAGTAGCATAATAATTAATTAAGCCCCATCCAATATTTGATTTGCATAGTAAACATGTATGTTTTTATTCTTCCTTTGCCTCAAAGCTACTTATACTATATAATCATTTGCATCACATATAACCTTAAAAGGGAGGTTCCAATCGAGAGGGGGGTGTATAATTTCTATAGACAGAAGCTCCTCCTTTAACTTGTAGAAGGCATTAATGCATTCTTAGTGAAAATTGAAAGTAAGATCCTTAAGAAGTAGGTTAGCTAAAGGTTTAACAATTTTAGAGTAATTTTTTATAAAACACTAGTAGAAACCAGCATGACTTAAGAAAACCCGTCATGTCCTTGATAGTGTTAGTGGTAGTATCTTCTCGATTACATTAACTTTTTCCCTATCATCCTCACTTCTTTACTTGAATACCAAGTTTCCTAAATCAATTCCTTTCATTAATACAAAATGGCATTTCTCCCAATTTAAAACTAGGTTAACCTCTTTGCTTCGTTGTAAAATTTTGGACTTCCGCTTTCATCAAAATTAGTGTCATATATGAAGAAATCGTCCATAAACACTTATATATTATTCTTAATAAAATTAAAAAATTACATCATACAACATTAAGAATTAATAGGGGCATTATAAATACCAAAGGGCATTCTTCAGTAGGCAAAGTTGTTATAATGGCATATAAATGTGATCTTTTCTAAGTAACTAAGATAAATAATAATTTATAAGAAACCAAAATAATAATCTAGGCAACGTAAATACGAGTGATTTGTTAACTTCTCAAACATTTGATCAAAGAAGGGATGGAGAAAATGATCATTTTGGGTTTCTTTATATAACTTTCTATTTTCAATGTTTAGTTTCCAACTGGTGACTATTATAGTGTGGATTAATTTTTTATTCTAATTATTTATTAAAGTCACTCCCCCTTTTTTAAGATTCACTTAGACTTAGATAATCCATTCCCCATTAGAGATATGATAGATTATCTCAACATCAAGTAGTTTAAGTACCTTTTTTGAGCAACTTCTTTTATGCTAGAATTTAACCTTCTTTAGTGTTTAATAGAGGGTTTGTAATAGTCTTTCATAAATATTACATTTATGCAAATGGATAGGTTAATGCCTTTAATGTCATTAATAGTACATCATATGATATCTTGAAGTAATCCAAGGACATTTAGTAATTTTTTAGTTTTAATTTCATTAGACTTGCTTTAAATTAGAGGACAAATGGAATTTGGTCTAAGAAATTTCATACATGAGAATGGAAAGAAGAGCTTAATAACTATTTGCGGGACTTCATCTTCACTCTTATCATTTAAAGAGCCATCATTCACTAGACATTCTTTAAACAGATCCCTTTAATTATATAGCTAGCTACTCCCTTACCATCTAATTAATCATGCCTCTCCTACAACAAAAATCTCTAAGAGAAGGATACTTAAGGTAAACACTTAATAACATCAGGTAAATTAATCACTAATACTTAAGGAAAGCTTTTCATTTTTCATATTAGGAAAGGCCATCCAAGGATGATGGAGATTTGAATATCCTCCTCTATCTTTAAAACAAAAAAATCAACAAAATTGAAAAACATACCAACCTTGATAGGTATATTCTCCAACATACTTACTAAATACTTGATATAATGATCCACCAATTATAAGGAAATAAAGGTGGGCTTTAGATCACCCATCTTGAGCTTTTTACAAATGGATAAAGGTATGTATGAGACTTACACTTGCCCTTAAATAACATAAACATACAATTAAAACTTACGTCAACAATAACACAAGGAATAGAGAAATCTTTAGAATATTTAAGTTTATGAGGCAACTTATTTTGAATTATGTTAATACATTCCTCACTTAAAGCTACAATTTTATAATCTTTAAACTTTCTTTTATTAAATAATATCCCCTTTAAAAATTAACATAGGAGGGTATTTGTTTTTTATTATCTATGAAGGGGATATCAATATACAACTTTTAAAGTGCATTCTAAATTTTTTTAAAACTGTTTATTAGATTTATCTCAGCCAATCTTTAGGTTAAAGGAATGTTTGGCTCATAAGGTCTAGGGAGAACATATTTGGGTTCCTTATTTTCTTCTCTTTAGTACCACTTTTCTTATTAGTTAACTCATCCTCATGATTTTCTTGTCCTCAAACTCTCTCACCTTAGGGTTTTCTAACAACTCCTTAATACCATAGCCTTGCAATACTCTCTAAGGTTCTTAGGTTGGCTAAGAAGTTGATCAAGTGGTCTAATAGAAGAGTTGGCTTGTTGAGCAATTTGGAATTTGAACATCTTGTTATAGTTTTCTAAAGAGTCAACCATAAAGATTAGCTACGTAATTACTTCAGTGAATTCCTCATTTTACTTTACTTAGTTTGCTAGACTATTTTTAAGTAAAGACTCTAAATTGCACTTTTAAGTTACTACTTGCTTTGAGGAACATGATTAAATTTATGCAGATAGGAGAAGTTAAGATGATTTCTCTACCAAGGATTATATGTGTTAAAGAAAGATTCATTCTTTTGATTTATGCTATCAACATAATTAACCTACAAAAAAGATGAATCTTGGAAAAATAAATTTCCTAGTTGAAAATTGGTAGTTATATTTCCTAGAGATCCGCATATGTCATAAGAAATATTAGATTTCTGCACATAATTTACTATCATATGATCAAATTTCAAAGATAAAGCCATCAACCTTAGCAATAAAAAGATTAAGGGCATTGATATCATACTTAACTAGGACCATCTTTGGAATGAATCTTTCATTTGATCATTAGTAATGGTTTTGATTCATGTTCTCATTCAAGTTATAGGCATCATCCATGATCATGTTCATAATAAAACCATCAACAATAGCATCCATTAAGATCTTAGTGTTAAAAGTCATTTTGTAATAGAATTTCTTATCAATAAAACACTTTGAAAACCCACAATAGGGGTATAACATTAATATTTCCTTATACCTATCCCATTTTGTAAAGTGATTTACCATCCCTTTAAGAAAAAGTTCTAATCTAATTTCTAATTTGAACAGTTTTTCCTAGTTTAAAGTACTTGGTAGGAAAATTTTAAGATAGTTGAACCCATGTTGTCATGAATCTTATTGGCAAGGTTTGTAGCTATGCTCTTATTTTGTCCCTTTTTGAAAAAGGGAATTGTCTTAATTTGATGGCATCTGGTGAGACACCATTAGGCTTTAGTGTGTGACAATACTTTAAGAAAATTGAGAGATGTATACTTGGACATTTAATGGGGAGAACTCCAAACTAATTCTATTATACCATGGAGAGAAAAGAAGGTTTAGTTCAAAGTTTTTGGCTTCAATATTAGACCTTATAATACCCGAACTAATCCTTTAAGCACTAAGTGTGGCAAAATCCTTTAAGATCTCAAGTTTTATAAAGTTATTTTTACTTATTCAACCTCTATTTATCTTTAAAGTCTCCTTATATGTAGCGTTCAATCCATATTAAGGTCTGGTTCAACACGATTCACAAGTTTTTTGTTTGTTTGTAATAAATAAGAAGTCAAGTGCAAAATAGATATAATAGAGAAAACTTAGTTATTGTTAATAAAATAAAGAAAAATAAAAAGTCTAATCTAATCAATTTATAAATTAAATTAGTATTAGCCTAATCCTTGGTAATAACACCAAAAACTTAATGTATGTTATATTTTAATTGAAAGCATAGAGTGTAACTACGACTGGCACTAGTGAATATAGGTCCATCCCACAAGGACCAGTTGCTAATTTCTAATTTATTATAAACTTAATTATCTATAATATCAATTACTATCGAATAGATGAAAATTAATGAATAATTTTAAATAACCAAATTGAAAAGTGATCAAGTATAAAACAAGCTATGAATAAACTATATCCAGGTAGATATTCCTTAAGAACTTTCCTACATTTTGCCTTCAGTTCAATTTAGTGAACAACAATAGTTCCTTCGATAGGTAAGAATTACTAAGTTATAATTATATTCTTTCTTAAGAAAAATCTAAATTCTTATCAAGTTAATTGAAATCATTTTCTAGTCAAGATAACTAAAGAATTTATTATTCTAATTAATGAATTCTCACGATAAGTTTTACCTTAGCTTAGAAAGATCACACAATTCTCTCTTGAGTATGCCATTCAACTACTAAAAAATTAAAACGGGATCTAATTCTGTGCATAGTAGAATAACAAGGAAAATTTTTTGTTTGATTTTCAAAAACTAAGATTACTTAAAGTTTATAACATGATTAACATATGAACACAATAAAATATGGATCATAAGTTCATACCATATTATGCAGCATGGTAGCATGATTCTTTTCTTAAAGTTTACTTTGGACAATTTGTGAAATTAATTCACATAACCGCTGTAATCGTACATATGTCAAGCCTCTAATAGTATCTATATAAATGTGTTGAAAGAACTCTATAACTAGTATATAAAGGGTTAGGAAAGAAGCATTACTCCTATAGAGTCTAAGTAAATATATAATAGGGCTTAGACCTTTTAGTAATTTAATTCACATAAATTTCTAATTTCAATTTGAACTACAACTAATTCAAATTTAATACTAATTTAGCTCAAAAAAGATTTAATATCTCATATTGCTCTTTATTTATTAAATATCATAAGTATAATTATAAAGTTTCTCATATTTTATAATCATGTCTAACTTGATAAAGATTTTTTCTTCTTTTTTATTCATTTTAAGTTTGTAACTTATTAGGTTCTTAAATATATTGGTAATGGATATAAATTATAACTATAAATAATATTTAAGATTATATAAATTAAACACCTTTAATTTATCTTTCATTCTTTAATTAAGTTTGTATCCATAGATTAAAATTGATGTCTAGCAATAGATCATGACCAGTCAAATAGTAGGAATGTCAAAGAAGTTTTGACTAAGTTTTTCGTATAAGATTGTCACATATAACTCGATTATTTAATCATATTATGTCCTAGTTAGATAGAGCATATAACGTTAATCTATTTAAGTCCAATCATATTAATTATCCATAATTAATAATTAATTTAATTAATGACATTTGAAAACACTTTTCAAAGTCTCATTCCTTTTTGGTCAAGGACCTTTTGAATCAACATTATTTGAGAACAATGGAACATTTTTTGTAATCACTTTAGAGTAATGATTCCTATATTGATTACTCAATTACATCTATATATTTCATATGATATTGAATAACTACCCACTAAGCTACCTTTGAATAGAAAATGTCTAAGTAGTATAAAAAATAACAACTCTTATATGAGATACATTAGAGATCTTAAGTCAAACGATCACTTAAACAATCATCACAATGAGAATTTTAATAGATATATAAGTAATATTCTAAATGGAATTCTCATATCAGGTTAGTTTACTAACTTATTCTCTAATAAGTACTCACATGTTTGATTAAGCATCTTCATACTTTAATATATGATATCAACTATTTTCTCCATAAAGAATAAGCATAACATGAACTAATCTTTTTACATTTTACTAATGTTCAATTTCAATATGATAATGAATTAGAACAATTTATGAATAATATATAAATATTATATGAATATTGTTCAAAACATGCCTAAATATCTGTATATTGGATTAGGATGACTTTTTCTTTGGATATGCTTTTGTGACTTAGTCTTTAGGAGGTTGTTCACTTTTTTTTTTCAGATTAGGGAGTTTTTATTCATGCCTAAGAGTAAGGAATTTATTTTAGGTTTTGTTAGACTTTAGCTTTATTTAAAGAGCTTTGTAATAGAAGTTTGAAATCATCCTCCGTATAATTTCTTGTCTCCAATTTCATAAAATAATTTTTTTTCTCTAATAACAACAAATTGGTATTAGAGCTTTCATCTTGAGGGATTTATGAGTTGAGTGAAACTATAATGGAGGTTGATAATATATCCACAACTGTTGCACTGCTTTAATGGTGACAACTATAAACCATAGGCTATGAAGATGACTATTCATCTTGAAGCTTTGGATCTTTGGGAGATTGTAGAAGAAGACTATAAAGTGTTTCAATTATTCAAAAATCCTACAATGGCTCAAAGTCTAAAAACTATCCAGTGAGACCAGATCAGCCAGAATCCTTGGTGTACTAACAAAGCATTCCCTCAACTAAAGAATCACAAAGAGCAAAAGACAAAGAAGTCTAAGGCAAAAGCTTGTCTTTTTTCAGCTATGTCGAGTGTGATTTTTACAAGAATTATGAATCTACAATTTGCTAAAGATATTTGGGATTATCTCAAATATAAATATTAAGGCAATGAAAGAACCAAAGGTATGTAAGTGCTCAACTTGATCAGAGAATTTGAGACGTAGACCATAAAGGAGACAAACTATTAAAGGCTATGCTAATAGGTTGCTAAGCATTGTTTATCAGGTACAACTTTTTGGCAAGGATTTTCTTAATGAAAGAATTTTACAAAAAATTCTTATCACTGTAACTAAAAAATATGAATCCAAAATTTCTTCATTAGAAGAATCTAAAGATTTTTCAAGCATCTCTTAGTGAGAATTGGTAAATGATTTGCAGGATTTAGAGCAGAGAAGAATGATAAGGCAAGAGGAGGCAATATAAGATGCTTTCATATAAAAGCACAAAACCTAGGAGGATGCAAAGATAACAAGAATAACAAGAGGAAAAATAACAAAAAACTTGAAGACTCTAACAAGCAGTAAGATAAAGTTTTTCCACCTCGTCCAATTGCAAAAAGATAAATCACGCTTAAAGAAAATATTGGGAAAAGCTTGATGTCAAATCCAAAAGGTGTGGTAATATGGGGCATATGGAACAGATCTACAAGTCTCAACCTGATGAGAAAAGGTGTCTATAGAGCAAAACCAAGAGGAGCAACTCTTTGTTGTAACATGTTTTGCTACAAGTAACAATTGTAGTGATTCTAGGTTGATAGATAGTGACTGCAAAAAACCATATGACCAATGACCAGAAGCTCTTTAAAGAGATTGATTAAGCCATTATTTACAAGGTGAAAATTGGAAATGGTAATTTTATCTCAGTCAAGGGAAAAGGAACAGTAGATATTGAGATTTTGACAGGTTTGAAGCATATCACAAATGTTTTATATATGCCTAACATTGATCAAAATTTGCTTAGTGTAGCATAACTAGTTGAAAGAACTTTCAAAGTTATATTTGAAAACATATGATGCTTGATTAAAGATGTGAAAGGTAGAGATACATTAAGGTTAAAACGAGCGTTAAAAGCTATCCTCTAATGGAGGATGAGTAAATAAAATTTTCAAGCACTGTGAGCACTGCTGAATTATGGCAAAAGAGGCTTGGATATTTCCACCATGTTAAAATTCTTTACATGTAGAAACATGCTTGGTGAGAGGTTTTTTATTTCTTAAAGGCAATTTAGTTGATTGTGTGGCTTGTCAATATAGAAAGCAACCCTCAAATAACATAGAGAGTAAAACATAAGTTACAGATGGTGCACACAGATGATGGAGGACGTCAGAAAATATAATCATTAAATGGTAATAAATAATAAATTACGTTTATTGATTATTTCACTAAAATTTTCTGGATTTATTTCTTCAAATACAAATTTGAGGTTGCTAATATATTATGGAAATACAAAGCCTTTGTGGGAAATCAAAGTGATCACAGGGTTACATATAATAAAATCAAATAATAAAAAAAGAATACATAAATGAAGTCTTTGACAAATTTTATGAAGAAGCTAGTATTACACACCAACTTATTGCACTTTACACCCTATAACAGAACGGTGTAAGTGAGAGAAAAATTTGAAGTTTTTTAGGAATGACAGGGTGTATGCTATATGAAAAGATACTACTAAAGAAACTATGAGCAAAGGATACACAAACATTACTGTATTTTACTAAATAAGTTGCCAACCATAATTTATCTTAAAAAAATCCATTTGAAGCCTGGTTTGGTTACAAGCTAGATTTGCAAAACCTTAAAATTTTTGTTGTGTTTGTTCTTCTTATATGCCTCATGTTAAGAGAGATAACCTTAGTAAATAGGATGAACTAGGTGTTTTCGTTAGGTACAATAACACTTCCCAAACTTATAGAAATTTTCAACAATGAAAATAAATTCTTACAAGTAGAGATGTCAAATTCATAGATGACAAACAATAGAGCTGGGAAAAGCCAATGAAAAAGTAATTTCAAGAAGTTCTAGAACACTTTGATGATGTTGTAGATGACATAACAATAAGAGATACAAGGCTCTTATTTGAAATTTATGAAAGAATCAATGTTGTTATCCTAGTGCTTATAAAATTCAATGAAGCTAAAAAGGATGACAAATGGACAAATGCTATGAAAGAAGAGCTTAGGATGATTGAAAAAATGACATATGGAAATTGGTGGATAGACCACAACACAAAAAGCCTATAGGAGTTAAATGGCTCTGTAGAACCAAATTTAATGCAGATGGTTCTATAAATAAATACAAGGCTAAAAGGGAGCATAGTCATTCTAACATTTCCTTATCAATCCACATCAAGTTCTTTATTCTTTTCTTTGTTTATTTTCTTTAAGCTTCTTATATGAACTAGGATTGAAGATGCTATACACATTTATTATGTTTTAATTTTCATATTAGGATTTGTTCTTGAGTTATTTTGTGACTTGATCATTATTGACTTTAATATAATGTTATGGTATTTGGGTATGCTAGCTAATACTTTGACAAGCAATCAAGAGAGTGAGTCAAAAGTAATTTGGTTAGATTAATGAGAGTTAACAAACTAATAAGTCACGAAAATATCAAATTGATAATCATTTGAAGAGAGATCTTGTGTGGAAACTCAACTATCTGATAAATAATTTAAGAACTAGTTCAAAATGTTTGGTTGTTTTTGTGAATCGAGAGATTGTAAAATCTGAAATTTCATAATTGATTAGGGGTAATTTATTAGAGCTAAATGATTAGGTCTTAAGAGAGAGTAATCAACCATTCAAAAACCTAAGATCGACTCCCAATTGAATCAAAAGTGGTTAAGGGAACAAAATAGCCATAGCATGAATCCTAGAATTTTAATCTTTGTCATCCTTATTTTATTGTGACAGTTTAATTTTTAAGTGGTTAATTGCTCAATTTTATTTAATTGTCTTAATTTCTTACTATTCACTTTCATTCAAATCATATTTTTAAACCTTAGACAAAGTTAGGTTCATTTAGTGTTACCTATTTCCTTGTAGGATCAATATCTTTAATAATACAAACTTACGATCTGTATACTTGTAAAATTGAGAATTTTATTATAGGTAAACTTGCTCAACAAGTTTTTGGTGCCGTTGTTAGGGAATTAGTTTAGGACTAGTTGAATTCCTTTGTTATGAGGAATTTTTGCATTTCTTGTGTCTGTGTGACTATATGAACACAAAAGTTACTTAAAATTTAAGCAAGGTCTTAAAAACTCTGGCACTTGATATGGTAAGACTAGAATAAGCAATTCGAAGAGCGAGATGCCAAGAAGAGACCAAAAGAGTAATGGCAGAAGAATATAGTCAAGGAGACCAGCAATGAACCCTAATGGATTTCATAAGACTAGGGTTTATCATTGCAAATTAAGGCATCACTTGACCACCATTACAAGTAGCATCATTTGAGATCAAGCCAAGTTTGTTGAACATGTTGCAAACTAATTTACAATTTTATGGGTTAAGTAATGAGGGTCCTAAGCCCATTTGGTGAATTTTTTGGAATATGTGATACTTTCCGATATCATGGAATGTTGGAAGATGTCTTTAGGATAAGGCTCTTTCCCTTTAAACTAAGGGATAAAGCCAAGATATGTTATCATTCTCTAACCCCAGCAAACATCACAACTTAGGAGTAGTTGGTGTTTGCATTTTCAGACACATACTTCCCTTTTATAAAGATGACAAAGTTAATAAAGGAGATTACAAATTTCCAACAAAGTATTGGGGAGTCACTTTATGAAGCATAGGAACGTTATAAGGATTTGCAAAGGAGATGTCCTCACTATAACTTACTCAAAGAATTCCTATTGCAAACCTTTTATAATGGAGTTAATCCACCCACAAGGGGCACCAATGATGCGGTACCTAGAGGATCTTTAATGAGAAAAATAGTTGAGAAAGTGAAGGAATTGCTAAAAGAGATAACAAGCAATAAATCTCTTTGGTCATTAAGTAGAAGTAGACAACAAACAACCTTCTGCAATTATAAAGGAGCCATTATTGTTGATTTGATAAAAAAAATGCAAGACAAGATTGACAATTTAACTAGATAGCTTAATAGTATGAAAGCCTCTTTATTAGCTCCAGTTAAAGAAATTCAACGTATGTGTGGATTATATGGACAAGATAACCACTATAACATTGATTGCTTCTTGATGCAAAAGAGTGAAACAAAGTAACTAAAGTATATGGGAGCACAATTTGGTTGAGAAGGAGGAAACAATCCTTATTCTAACACTTATAATCCTAGGTGGAAGAAAGACCAAAATTTTTCTTAGTCGAACAAAACAGGAAGTCTATTTTGAAATCAAGGATCATTTGGATTTCAAAAAGAGAAATCCAATTTTACTAACTCTAAATTTAAGAAGATCATAGATAAGCTCATAAGCCTGGATGAAACTCATAAAAGACTAGAAGGGAAGATTATAAGTACGGATGATGCCTAGAAAAGGCTGGAAGAGAAGTTTGAGCAAGTCACTAAAAACCATGCCTCTTCTATTCATAACTTAGAGGTCCAAAAGAGTCAACTGAAGAATGCATTGAGAACAAAAAGTGTATGGAGACTCTCGAGCAATACTGAAGTAAACCTAAAGAGCAACTTAAAGCAATCACACTCGTAAGTGGGAAAGAATTAGAGCAACCAACGGAGAAGCAATCTGAAATACACCTAGATGAAGACCGAGAAGAAGAAGAAGGATATATATATAAAAGTGAATACCCTTCTTATGTTGCCCCTTCCCCTTTTCCACCTAAGATTCCATTTTCCCAAATATTAATAAAGAACAAACTAGATACACATTTTGCAAAGTTCATGGAGAAGTTGAAAGCTTTGCAATATAACCTATCTTTTGTAGAGGCACTGGAACATATGCCCAAGTATACAAAGTTCCTTAAAGACATATCAACAAAGAAGCAGACATGGGAAGAGAATCAAATGGTAGAACTAAACAAAAGTTGTAGCTCTATGATCACTAGTCATATGCCTTCTAAGCTGAAAGATCCTAGAAGCTTTACAATACCCTGTGTGGTTGGTGGGTTAGAATTTGCAAACTGTTCATGCGACTTAGGCGCATATATAAATCATATGCCTTTGTTGACCTTTAGGAAATTGGGGGTTAACTATGTGAAGTGAACTTTGATACGTATTTAGTTAGTGGATTGATCCATATGGCATGGTGGAGGATGTTATTGTAAAGGTGGACAAGTTCACTATTCTTATAGATTTCTTCATATTAGATTTCAAAGAGGATAAAAACTGTCCACTAATTCTTGGATGTGACCCTTCATGAACAATGGAAAGCACTGATAAAGCCAAATTGCTTTTGTAAATTGGTGATAAGCACATGGATTTTAGTATGAAAAAAGACTTGAAACATTCGCAAGAAAGTAGCTCTTGCATGAAAACAGACATATGTATGAATGTATCAAAGCACAAGAGAAGGGATGCTTTAAAGAAGTAAGTTATGAGGAACAAACGAAGAAGGATATAGAGTTTGAGGAATATTTAGAAGTCCTTGTTCTAGAAGTTGAAACAGAAGAGTGGACGAGGGTGATTGTAAAAGAAGACAAACAAGTCACCTTCCTACAACATAAACTGTTTGATTCCACAAAAAATTCTGGAGATTTTATCATGTTCGATTATATTGAAAGTTTGTTATCAAGAAGGGAATTATTAAAATTACTTCAATTTTTTAATTTGATTGATTATGCCCTTTTTATTATCTTACAACGTGTAGCTTATTTACAAGCTGCTAAACTAATCTTGACCAAAAAAGGCAATAGCAAGCCACTCATAATTGATCCCGATAAAGTTTTGAAGGATGTAAGGTCAAGCTAATGATCATGTTTTCTTAAGTTCGGTAGTTAGATTGCAAATTTTGTGTAGTTAAGGTTGTTTTGAATTCTAAAACTAAGTTTTTAATTATAATAATTTGGAATGGTTTGGGTTGTTAATTTTCTTATCCTTTTTGAGTGATCATAAATTAGGGAAGGCTGGGAGAAGTTCCTCAAACTGTTTTTGGACAATAACAAACTATTGAAGGAGATGGCGCAAGAATAATGACGACAGCGCCATGACATAAAGAGGATATATGAATACTTCGCTACTCAAGTTGATCAAATCCTGTCTCTAACATCGTCAATGCCTCCCTTGGCGTAAAGGGTTTTATGCTCTAACCTTTCTATTTATTTTTCTTGCAAATTTTAGTTTTTTTATATGGTGTTTGTTCCTTCACACTGAGGACAATGTGTTATCCAAATGTGGGGAGGTTTGTATTTTTTCATTATGAGTGTGAATATATGCATACTATATTGTTAGTTTTCTTTTTTAGTTTGACATGGTGTAAGTATACGTGTGAATTGTGTGAATGTGTCAATGGCAATAACTTGTTGGAAGTAGTTTAGCTTTGAACATAGTCAATGTAGCTGTAAAGGCATATTGGCTCTTGAAATTTTCTAAGTATCTTTGGTTAAATATGCATTTTAATTAGGATATGACGTTAGTTCATTCACCTTAGGAAATTTTTTTACATACACTTATAATTATAAGTCAATTGAATGTGTTATTATCATTATCAGTCTTTTATGAGGATGATTAGCTAAAAAAATGAGGTAGGCTATATGAAATGTAAAAAAAAAGTGTATCTTGAGTAAATAACTATTCTGCTAGCCTTTGGGTTATGAATAGAGCTAGTAGGCAATTAATAATATGATATAGTAGATGTTCATGAAAAAATGTTTTTCTTCACTTCAAAAGTCTAGAATGACATTCCAACAGAGCAAATTAATAAAACGTGACCAAGTTAAGTAACCAGGGGATATTCATGACAAAATGTTTGCCTTTGTGTTAAAATATTAGTTCAATGTTAAAGTAAATTAAAAATTGGTATTTTAATAAATAAATCCTACTGATATTTGAAAATAACAAAAATTTTCATGAAAGGTTACTTAGTGATATGTAACATCCCATCCCTATATTAAGGGTTAGAACCCAGACTTTAATAATGAAGAGAATAGCAACGTAAGAGTTAGAAAAATTTGCATTTCATGCTCAGTAAAATGTCAGCCTGCATGCATGTGAATTTGAATCTTTACACACATGAAAATAATTGTACCTGCACTCATTGACATTTCGGGTATATTAAATAGTAATGGGATAGATTGAAGATTATGGTTATAGTGAATGAGTAGAATGAAATGGAGTAGAAAGATTAGAAATAAAATTTAAGTGTTGGATTTAGTGAAGGAAAATACGTTGGAGAAGTTTACTGAGAATATTTAGTATGAGAGTTTTAAATAGTGGAATAGAAAGTTATGGTCTTTATGAGTGAAGATGTTCAGAAGTATAGATGTATCGTCTGTGATGATGTCATATCATCTATGATGACGTCATTCATCTTAAGAGATGCATCGTCTGTGATGACATCATATCATCTATTGTCATTCGTCTTAAGAGATGCATCGTCTGTAAAGACGTATCGTCAGTGATGACATCACATCGTCTGTGATGATGTCATATCATCTTAAGAGTTAGATCCTCTTAAGTTGAGTTTGCTTCATCTTAAGTTGACTTCGCTTCGTTTTAAGAGTTGTATCGTCTTAAGTTGACTTTGCTTCATCTTAAGTTGACTTTTGTTTCGTCTATCCTTTTCATTTCGTCTGCATTGCCATTTGTCTGCTTTTTGGCATTTGTCTGCTTTGCCATTTGTCTACTTATTGCATCGTCTGCTTTTTGGCATTCGTCTGCTTTCTGCTTCGTTTGCTTTCTGCTTTTGTGATCGAAAATCCTTCTTCTGTGTACTGTTCATTTTGTATCGTCTAGTCCAAATTTGACTCTCTAGACAATAGAACTTGCCTTCAATGTCTTCGTGAAAGTTATAGACCTATAAGCCCTCTTTCAAACCACCCAACAAGGATCTTGATTCGATACCTCTAGCGAAAGTTATGCTAGTTTCCCCAAAAGAAAAAGGTTCAATATGATTGAGGACAGAACCAAATTGAATGATTTTGGTGT
>JANSVA010000218.1:29654125-29669934 GCA_025504915.1 Erythroxylum reticulatum
ATATCATATAAGCTTTCTAACATCAACATAATAATTAACTCCACAAACTTTCATAAAGATCTTATAATTGATGTAAAAAAATTTGGGGGCCAACACTTGTTTTATTATGACAACTCAATTGTTAAGTGGTTGAGTGCTCAATTTTATTTGATTGTTTTAATTTCTTATTATTCACTTTCATTCAAATCATATTTTTAAACCTAAGACAAAGTTATATTCACTTAATTTTAGATATTTTTTAGTGGGATCGATACCTTTAATACTATAAACTTACAATCCGTATACTTGCAAAAATTGAGGGTTTTATTATAGGTAAAACTTGCTCAACAGGGATAAGAGATACAAGCTAAAAAAGGCCTTATATGGTCTTAAACAGGTCTCGAGAGCCTGGTATAACAAAATTGATGATCATTTTCAAAACTTTGGGTTCATCAAAAGTCTAAGTGAAGCTACATTATATGTGAAGCAAACAAAAGCTAAATTAATCGTAATTTCTTTTTATGTTGATGATTTTCTTATAAACAAGAAATGATGAGAAGCTTATAAAGGAGTTTAAAGCTGAAATGCTCAATATATTTGAGATGAATGACCTTGGCTTAATGAATTTTTTTTCCTCCTAATGAAGGTGAAGCAAGATAAAGTTTGAATCTTCATATACAAGGGAAGTATGCAATGGAAATACTTACAAAATTTCATATGGAGGATTGCAAAAGCTCTACTAGTCTAATAAACCAAAAGGAAAAGTTGAAACAAAGATAATAGAGTTGATAAGGTGAATGAATATCATTATAGAAGCCTAATTGGTTGCTTAATGTATCTTATTGCAACTAGGCCTGATATTATGTTTGCAGTAAGTATGCTCTCAAGATTTATGCATTGGGTAAGTGAAGTGCATCTTTAAGCTACCAAAAAGGATTGTAAGATATGTCAAAGGTACTATAGATTATGGAATTAAGTACATTTACTTTCAGAGTTTCAAACTTTATGAGTATTCTGATAATGATTGGGGAGGTTCGGTTGATGATATGAGGAATGCAAGAAGTCATTATTTTAGCTTTGGTTCAGGGGTGTTTTCACAGTGTTCAAAGAAACAAGATATTGTGGCTCAAAGTATAGCTGTGGCAAAATATGTGGTGGCCACTGCTACTACAATTTGACTCAGAAATATCTGTGCAGATCTTCATATGGAGCAAAATTAGCCAACTCAAAATTTTGTTGAAAATCAAACTGCCATTTCAATCTCAAACAATTCTATTTTCATAGTAGAACTAAGCATTTTATGATTAAGTTGTTTTTTCTAAGGGAAGTGCAGCGAGAAGGTGAAATATGTCTACTATTGTAGGACCAATGATCAAAGTGCAGATATCTTAACAAAGGGACTTTGAAAAGCTAGATTTGAAGAATAAAGAAGCAAACAAGGAGGAGTGTTGAAAACGTTCGTAACTATCTGTTGATTGAATTAAGATAACTTTATCTTTTGGATTATTTTTTGTTTTTATGACCTAGTATTTTGGAGGTTGTTGATTATTTTTCTAGATTAGAGAGTTGTTATTGATACCAAAGAATAAGGAATGTATTTGAAATTTTTAAAGCCTCTAGCTCTATTTAAAGAGCACTGCAATGGAATTTTAAAATCGTCGCCTGATAACTTCTCGTCTCCAATTTCATGAAATAAATTTATGCTTTGATAACAATAAATATTATAATTATGATCTCATTAATATTTTATATATAATTTACATTTATGAATTTTATCATATATATTTGAATATATATAAGATAAAATTACCTTTAAATAACTATATCATTAAATTATAACCAAAAGACATGTACACGAAGATTAGATCTCGGTTGAGAAGTTAACAAAGACAGAAAGATATGGTGGGCGTTCGTTGCTATTTAAGGAGAGTTGGCAAAAGGATATTCATGCTGCTCACGGGAGCCGCTGCTCGAAATTTTGGAGTTTTGCTGTGGCCCTGTGTAGACAATCATCACAACTTTATCCATAAGCGCAAGGTATGGTAACCTGTAAGCCATTGTCGAACATGCAAAAGCACAGAATAAATCATAGTCCTCGTGCATTTAAAACGCTATTAAATTTAGAATAAATGAATTAGCAAGTGGTTTCATTGTTGATGACCACATGCATAGTCTCGTTGAACTGCTTGAATTAAGCATGGAAATTAAGCTAGGGCTAACGCATCAATGCGTCAACTTTGGATACCGATATCAATGGCGGAGTGCAGAATTTGGTATTGAATTTTGTACATATGTTTTGTTTTTTAGCAAGGAAGTCGTGGATACTTGTGCTAAACATCGCATGGGAAGTGATGGCAAAGTGTGGCTGTCTGTTTCTTAATGATTTTCTATTTATTTTTTCGCTGTCAAGTAGAATGTGATCTGTAACTATTTACAGCAAGAGTTTGTTAGTTCAAGTCTTCTGTACAGCATAATTTTCATCCCTCAAGCCATGTGATTTGGACATACAAGTAAGCTTCGAAAGTCACAAGACTGGTCAATAAGCATTTTTCTTGCCTTAACTGTTGATTTATTTTTGGTTTCGTATGCTTGGGCTGGATAATGGGACGAGGGAAAGACGGAATCGAATCACATTATCTTCAAGTGCTTCAGACAAAGCTGATACTGTTAGGATTGAGTACAATATAGTCATGCTCTTTTTGGTTCCTATTGTATAGTGTGTTAGTTCATATAGGTATTGTTTGACAATCAACAGATTGCATTAACTATTAGCTGAAATTGGATTAATAAAGTTGTTTTGACCAGTGGATAATATGAATTGTTTATTTAAGAATATTTGATAAAATTAACTATTTAATATTAGTTGTTTAAGTATAAAATGACTTACGAGAGCATAACTTAAAAAAATTTATAAGAATATAAGTATTATATCTTAGTATTTTTTAAATATTCTCATAAGAATTTAGATGGAGCAAAAGAAGTCAACACCGTCATTTAAATCAAAGGTTTATTATAATCTAGAACGATGTCTATCTGCTGTTAAACTCGAAGTAATATTATTACGAATAATTATTATCTCTCAAGTTCTCAGTTCTTCAACATCTTCTTGTATAGAGTTAACTTCAACATTTTCAAATACATTTAGAGGTATAAATTTAGGATCTTGATTGATGATGTTAAAAGCCGGGTTGCCGATTGTGTTTCTTTTAATATAAATATGCAACGCAAAAATTGCACAAATTATTCTATTTTGATCTATCATTAAATACTTATTCAATTCCAATTTTACGCTTACGTTTCAATTTAATTCAGTCAATAAATCCAAATTAAATAAATTAAAACCTATTTTTCTATGTTCAAAATTAAAAAAATAAATATTTAAATTTATGTTAGAAACTAAACTTAAAAAATGTAGTAGTTAATGAGCATAAAACTTATTTTTAATTATATGAATCCCTTAATAAAATTATTCTACCTTATAACTATAACTAAAAAAATATTTTTAATAATTTTATCTATTAAAATTATTAAAAAGATTTTTCTAGTTATAGTTATAAGGTAGAATATTAAAATTATCATTAAAATAATTTTCTAGACATAATAACTATTTGTAGAAAAATTTTTATGTTTAAAAATATTTAAATAAAAAATATATTTTAAATTTAATGATTTAATTTTTCTTAATTACAAAATTTATTCCAAGAATTAATAAGCACAATGAATGCAACTTGAAACTTTCTTGCTCAACTTAAAATCGAACATTATAGAAAATTTTGGTAATTTTGGTTAGTATAAAATAATTTGGTAGCGGTTTTTGTATTGTACAATACCAAATTCAATGATACTTATTTTAGTTAATTAAAATGAAATAATTTTTAAAAAATAATGATAATGGTATGAATTACAAAATTTTATTAAAGAAAAAAATTCCAACTTGGTTTAATTTTTGAATAAAATAGAGTATTTTTTTACATTAAGTAAATTGAATTCACACTTTATACTTATCTATCTCTATCTCTGTTTCTCTGCCTTAATTTGTAATAACTTTTAGTCACAACAGTCTTTTAGTCCCTTAATTTCTCAACCGCTGGAAAATGCTCCTTATAGGAACGTTTTCAAAAACAACAAATTGGATTCAATCCACCAACTTAATCAACTAATTACCAAACATAGTTGTGAGTGGATTGACATGGTCAAACAACCAAATACATCTTAATATGTCAAAAAATAGCTAATCAATCATTTACCAAATAAGGCTGTAGTGGGGGCTGGGGTAGTTTATTTTGAAGAATCCCATGAACATTCATGCCATGGCTATTTGTTTGTTTTACTCTTCTAATCATGTTGTTAGTGGGATATCAATCTTTTCTTAGTCACTAAGATAGATAAGAATTTATAAGAAACCAAAATAATAATCCATGCAACAAAAAAATAGAGTGATTTGCTAACTTCTAAAATATATGACAAATAAATGACCGGAGAAAATGATCTTTCTGAGTTTCTTTATTTAACTTTCTATAGTCAATGCACATTTTCCAAATGGTGGCTATTTAATGCAACTATTATAGTGTGGATTAATTTGTTATTTTAATTCTTCATTAAAGTCAATCCCCCTTTCATAAAATTCACTTGGACTTAGCTAACTCATTTACTATTAGAGATAGGATAAATTATCCTAACATCAAGTAGTTTAATCTAACCCATTCACAATTAGAGATAGGATAAATTATTCTAACATCAAGTAGTTTCAGTAACTCTTTCTTGATAACTTCTTTTATGTTCGAATTTAACCTTCTTTGGTGCTTAAAAGAGGGTTTGTAATCATCTTTCATAAATATTAAATTTATGCTAATAGATAGGTTAATGCCTTTAATATCATCAATAGTATATCTTATGATTTCTTGATGCAATGTAAGGATTTTTTTAATAATATGATATCTTGCTTTAAATTACGTAATAAGTAGAATTGGGTCCAAGAAATTCATACCCAAGAATGGAAAGAAGAGCTTAAGTTCTCTTTGTGGGACTTTATCTCCACTCTCATCACTTAGAGTCACTAAACATTGTTTAAACTGATCACTTGAATAATGTGGCTAGCTCCTCCTTTACAATTTGATTAATCATGCCAATCTAGAAAAAAAAAATCTAAGAGAAGGATAGTTAAAAACATTAGGTAAATTATTCACTAATATTCAAGGAAAGCTTTTCGTTTTTCAAATAAGGGAAGACCTTCCAAGGATGATGGAGATTTGAATATCCCCCTCTATCTTTAAAACAACAAAATGAACAAAATTGAAAAACATACCAACCTTAATGTTTATATTCTCCAATATACTACTGAATACTTGCTATAATAATCCACCTATTATAAGGAAATAATGTTAGGCTTTAGATCACCCGTCTTGAGCTTCTTACAAATGGATAAAGGTATGAGACTTACACTTGCCCATAAATAACATAAACATACAATTAAAGCTTACATTAACAATAACATAAGGAATAGAGAAATTGTTAGAATATTTAAGATTATGAGGCAACTTATTTTGAATTATGGTAATACACTCCTCACTTAAAGCTACAATTTTATAATCTCCAAGCTTTGTTTTATTAGATAATATCATTTTAAAAAGTTAACATAAAAGGCACTTGTTTTTTATTATCTATGAAGGGGATATTATTATACAACTATTAAAGTACATTGTGAAAATTGTTCAAACTATTTATCAAATTTATCTTAGCCAATCTTTAGGTAAAAGGAATGTGTTAGTCAAGGTGTAGGGAGAACATATTTGGGTTCCTTATTTTCTCCTCTTTAGTACTACTTTTCTTATTGGGTAAGTCATCCTCATCATTTTCTTGTCCTCAAACTCTCTCAGCTTAGGGTCCTCAAATGACTTACCACTCCTCAATACCATAGCCTTGCAATACTCTCTAAGGTTCTCAGTGGCTAAGAAGTTGACTAAGTGGTCTAACAGAAGAGTTGAATTATTAAGCAATTTGGACTTTAAACATCTTGTTATAGGTTGCTAAAATGTCATACTTAAAGGTGAGCTACCTAATTTCTTCAATGAATTCCTAATTTTGCTTTACTTAGTTTGATAGAATATTCTTAAGTGGAGACTCTAAATTGCACTTTTAAGGGGGGAGGGGGAGGGATGGATTAAAGGACCTTGATGAAAAGCAGGTGGCTACTTAACATCATTCTAATCAATATGCATATAGGAGAAGTTACGATGATTTCTCTACCAAGAATTGTATATGTTAAAGAAAGAGTCGTTCTTCTTATTTATGTTATTGATATAGTTAACCTACACAATAGATGAATCTAGGAAAAATAAATTCTCTAATTGGCAATAAGTAGTTATATTTCTTAGAGATCCATATACATTATGAGAAATGTTAGATTTTTGCACACAATTCACAATCATATGATCAAGTTTCTAAAATAAAGCAATCAACCTTAGCAACAAGAAAATTTGGGGCACTGATATCATACTTATAGGATCATCTTTGGAATTAATCTTTCACTTGATTATTGGTAATTGGTTTTGAGTCATATCCTTAATCAAGTTATATGCATCATCCGTGGTCTTGTTCATAATAGCACCATCAATAGCAGCATCCACTGAAATCTTAGTGTTATAGGTCATTCCATTATAGAATTTCTAATTAATAAACTACTCCTTAAGCCTAGATGGGGGAATAACCTTAATATTTCCTTACATATATATAGTCACCTTCACTTTAAGTAAAGTTGTAATTTGATTTCTTATTTGAGCAATTTTTCCTGGAGTAAAGTGTATATATATATATATCCATTTCATAATATGATTCACCTTTACTTTAAGCAAAAGTTGTAATTTGATTTCTTATTTGAGTAGTTTTTCCGAGAGTAAAGTACTTGGCAAGAAAATTCTAGGATATTTGATCCCATGTTGTAATGGATCTTGTTGGCAAAGTTTTTAGTCATGCTCTTGTCTTGTACCTTATTGCAAAAGGGAATACTCTTAATTTGATGGCATCTGGTGAGACATCATTAAGCTTTCGTGTGTGATAATACTTTAAGAACATTGAGAGATGTATACTTAGGTCTTCAATGGGGACATTTCTAAACCAATTCCATCATATCATGGAGAGAAATGAAAGTTTTAGTTCAAAGTTGCTGACTTTAATATTAGACTTTATAATACCTAAACTAATCCTTTAAGCATTTGGTGTGGCAAATTCCTTTAATGATCTCATGTTTTATATATTCAACCTCTATTTATCTTTGAAGTCTCCTTATTATATGTAAAGATCATTCTAAAAACTTAATGTCTGTTATGTTTTAGTTATAAGTACATAGTGTGACTATAGTTGGCACTAGTGAGTATAGGTCCATCCCAGGGGGACTAGTTATTAACTACTAATTTATTATAAACTTAATTTTCTAGAATATCAAATACTATTAAATAGATGAAAATAAATGAATAATTTTAAATACCACATAAAAAAGTGATCAAGTATAAAACAATATATGAATAAACTAGATCAAGGTAAGATATTCCCTAAGAAATTTCCTATGTTTTGCCTTCACTTTAACTTAATGAACAACAATAGTTCCTTGGATACGAAAGAATTAATAAGTTGTAATTATAGTCTTTCTTAAGCAAAATCTATATTCTTGTCCAATTAATTGAAATATTTTTCTAATCAAGATAACTACGTAATTTATTAATCTGATTAATGAATTCTCATGATAGATTTTATATTATCTTAGAAAGATCATGCAATTCACTCTTAATTAAGCCATTTAACTACTAAAAAATTGGGTTGGGATCTAATTGTGCACATATTGGAATAACAATGAAACTTTGTCAGTTGATTTTCAAAAGCTAAGATCACTTAAATTTTATAACATGATTAATGCATTAACATAATAAAAAATGAATCATAATTTCATATCATATTATATAGCATGATTCTTTTCTTAAAGTTTCTTTTGGACAATTCCTAAAATTAATTCATTATAACGACTGCAGTCATACATGTATTAGGCCTCTAACCTTAACTATATGAATGAGTTGAAAGAACTCTATAAGTGGTATAGAGAAGGCTAGGAAAGAAGTGTTAGCTTCTTTAAAGTCTAAGTTCTTATATAATAAGACTTGGACCTTTTAGTAATTTAATTCACATTAAATTCTAGTTTCAATTAAAATAATTTAGACTATATTTAATTCAAATTAAATAATGGTTAAGCTCAAATAAGATCTATATCTCATATTGGTCTTTATTTGTTAAATATCTCATATTTAATTATACAGATTGTCAAACTTTATAATCAAGTCCAACTTGATTAAAATTCCTTTTTCTATTTTCAATGGTTTTATGTGTGTGACTTATTAGGTTCCTAAATATATTGACAATAAACATAAATTAAAACTATAAATCATATTTAAGATTTCATTCTTTAATTAAATTTATATCCATATATTAAAATTGGTGTTTAGCAATAGATCATGACCAGTCAAATAGTAGGAATGTTAAAATAGTTTTGCCTAGCTTTTTCATATAAAATTGTTATATATAGCTCAATTATTTCTTCATATTATGTCCTAGTTAGATAGAGTACATAATTAATGTTTACTCTATTTAAGTCCAATCATGTTAATTATTCATAATAAATAATTCATTCAATTAATCACATTTGAAATCTCTTTTGAAAGTTTCATTCCTCTTTGATTAAGGATATTTTGAATCAATACTATTCGAGAATAATGGAACATTTTTTTAATCACTTTAGAGTATTGATTCTTATATTGATTACTCAACTACCTTAATATGGTTCATATTATATTTAGTGACCACTAACTAAGCTACCTTTGAATAGAAATGTCATAAGTAGTATAAAAAATAACAACCCTTATATGAGATACTTTAGAGATTCTAAGTCAAATGATCACTTAGACAATCATTACAGTGAGAATTTTTGTAGATATACAAGTAATATTTTAAATGGAATCCTCATATCAGGTTAATTTAATAAACTTATTCTCTACCAAATACTCTCACGTTTGATTAAGCATGTTCATATTTTAATCTATGAGATAGACTATTTTCTTCATAAAGAATAAACATAATATGAACTAATCTTTTTATATTATACCAATGTTCAATTTTAATAGAATAATAACTAGAAGCAATTTATGAATAATATATAAATATAATAGGAATATCATAATTATGATCTAATCAAATTTTATTTATAATGTATATTTCTTTTATAGATTTCATCATAAATATTTAAATATGTATAAGATAAAAATACCTTTAAATAACTACATCATTAAATTATAACCAAAAGACAAGTACTCGAAGATTATCTCTGGGTTTACAAGTTGATAAAGATAGAAAGATACGGTGGGAGTTCGTTGGTAGTTAAGGAGAGTTGGAAAAAGGATATTCATGCTGCTCACGGGAGCAGCTGCACGAAATTTTGGAGGTTTGCTGTGGCCCTGTGTTGACAATCATCACAACTTTATCCATAAGCGCAATATATGGTAACCTGTAAGCCGTTGTCGAACATGCAAAAGCACAGAATAAATCACAGTCCTCGTGCAATTAAAAAGCTATTAAGTTTAGAATAAATGAATTGGCAAGTGGTTTCTTTGTTGATCACATCATAGTCTTGTTGAACTGCTTGAATTAAGCATGGAAATTAAACTAAGGCTAACGCATGAATGCTTCAACATTGGATACCGAAATCAACGGCGGGGTGCAGATTTTTGGTATTGAATTTTGTGCATACTTTCCTTTAGCAAGGAAGTCACGGATACGTGTGCTAAACATCACATGGGAGATAATAGCTAACTTGTGACTGTCTGTTTCACAACGATTTTCTATTTACCGTTCTTTCGCTGTCAAATAGAATATGTTCAGTAACTATTTACGGCAACAATTTGTTAGTTCAAGTCTTCTGTACAGCATAATTGTCATAACTCAAACCATGTGATTTGGACATAGAAGTAAGCTTCAAAAGTCTTAAGTGTGGAGGTAATTTGTTGTATATACAAGAGTAATTATAGGGATATGTTAGATGGAGAAATATTTTAGGGATTGATTGAGTAATTATTGGAGGTTTTTCTTAGAATATAATTCTATCCAATTATATATATTGCCTTCATATGAGAGAAGAATAGTACCATAGTTATTGTTTACCCTAAAATGTTATTGTTTTACATGGTATTATAGCAGTGTTGAATTTAGCTTCATTAGTTTAGCTGTCACTAGCCAGTAACTACAGCTTTAGTCACCGTCATTATGCTTTTTCATCAAGTATTATACTTGATGAGAATAATTACTCATTATGTACTTAACTTATGGAGATGCAGATAGGAGCATGCAATAAGGTTGGATATCTCACCAAGACAAAAAAAAAAAATCCTCGAACTGAAGACCAAAATTTTTAGACATGGATTGCTGAAAATCAAAGAGTGACAAGTTGGCTTATTGATTTAATGAGTTAGTCGCTAATACAATGATTTATTATTCTTCCTACTACTAGAGAAATATGAGATGTGTCAAAAATTTTCTATGATGAATATGATGAAACTTGTCTTTTTGAATTGAATCATAAATCTTTTAAAACTAGATAAGATGGTTATTATCAACACACTACAATGAACTTGTGCCTATTTTTCATGAAATTGATCATAGGCCAACTTCCCAAGAAGGGACTGTTGAAGGAGTAGTCCAATTACATTTAACAATAGCTAGGCTTTGCGTTCATATTTTCCTAAGTGGACTTGATTGTGAATTTGATCAGGTTCAGGGAGAGATCTTACGTAAAGACCAAAAACCTGACCTAGAAAGCACATATGCATATGTATGAAGAGATTATCTACAAAGACAAAAAATGGGAGGATCTCACTCAATCTTTAAACACTCAGTGTAGAATCGCAAAAATCAATGCACTGGAAAGTCTAACAATTTTTGTGTGATCGTTGTGGTGAAAAAGGTCACTCGAAGAAATGTTGTTACAAAATTATTGGTTGTCCTGATTGTTGGGATTTTAAAAAAACCCTATAAAAGGTTGTTGGAAAGGATATGGTGGCATATTGGACCCCGATTTCGATGCCCAACCTTTGGAGTCATAAAGCGTGAGCAAAATATCCTATAGGATTATTTCAAGGAACCCTCTTTAGTCACCATCCCATATGAGTGCCTAGCTCACACTAGAACAGACATCAAGGTAAACCCCTTTGTCCTACTTTCGAACAGATTTTGGGAAACCCCAAAATTAAATTTTACACAAACTTTCTCAGAACATTTGAGGCTCTATGTCTCTGGTTTAATTAGAGACAAAAGTCATCTCATTTTGAGATCCTATAACAAGTTTATGGCTAAAAGAAAACAACACAGGGTTTTAACCCCAATCATGTTGTGCCTGCCTTGGGGCAATTAACATAATTGTCATTTGAGATATCAGATTTATACTGTCTGAACACATTTTGAAAGAAGACTTTGAAGTCTACAATTTCCTTTAAGACCGGGTTCTATCGTCTGAAGGGTCAAAAATGGAGCAGACGATAGCATCAGGTGAATAGTGCACATCGGTAGTGGTATTGATCACCCAGGCAGAAAGCAGATGAAGCAGAGAATGGGCGAAGCAGAGAATAGACAAAGCGGAAAGACAGAAGAAGAAGAGAATAGTCAAAGCAGAGAACAGACGAAGCGGAAAGACAGACGAAATAGAGAATAGACGAAGAAGAGAACAAACGAAGCAGAAAGACAGACGAAGTAGAGAATAGAGAAGCAAAGAACAGATGAAGCGGAAAGACAGACGAAGTAGTTAACAGATGAAGCAAAAAGACAGACGAAGTAGAGAATAGAGGAAACAGAGTCAACTTAAGACAAAACAAAGCCAACTTAAGATGATGCAACTCTTAAGAAGAAACGAAGTCAACTTAAGATGAAACAAAGTCAACTTAAGACGATGTAACTCTTAAGAAGAAACATCTTTACAGACGATACAACTTTATAGACGATATGACGTCATCACAGACGATATGACGTCATCACAGACGATGTGATGTCATCACAGGCAATATGTCTTTATAGATGATACATCTTTACAGACGATGCGTCTCTTAAGATGAATGATTTCATCATAGACGATATGATGTCATCACAGACGATACGTCTTTATAGACAATACATCTTTACAGACAATGCGTCTCTTAAGACGAATGACGTCATCACAGATGATATGTTTTTACAGATGCTACATGCTTACAGATGATGCATCCTCACAGATGATGCACCCCTACAAATGTAATGACATCATCACAGACGATATGTCTTTACAGACACTACATGCTTATAGACAATGCATCTTGACAGCCCTAAGCATTATCCTTTCTAAGGACCCCTACTTTTAACCCAGATGTCTAATAATTTTAGACTATATATTGCTGGAAAATTTCTAGAAGACACACTTGCCTAAATCATCCTGGATTAATCTAGACCTTCCCTTGAATTTCAAACACGAACTTTTCCCTTGTGAAAACTTAACAATGCAATGTACAAACTTAAAAGAGAGTCATGATAAAAAATGCAATTATATTTCATTTGCTTCAAAAGATAAGAGTCTTATAAAGCTTTAGTGCGCATTTCAATCCATAAATACATTAATATTTTTAAGTTCCAAAATACAAAAGATACATGAACCATGAGTTGCTCAAAATGCAACTAAAGCCTTTCTTTACAAAATTTGCTTTAAATACAAAGTAAACAAAAATTGGAGTGATGCCTTGACCCTTGTCTACTCGATATCTTGCTCATCACCTAGATATGGGAGGAGAATGGGGGGTGACCTTAAAGCCTGTGGGTGACAATTTTATAAGTGGTAACAAGCAAAACCATTTATAAAGATATTTCCAATGCAGAGATTCGTGTTAATGCCAGTTTATGCATGCATCACTTTTGTCAATTATCATGAGCATATGAACATATCAAAATGGTTCGGGTGGATCCAAACAGAACATATTACGCAATTCCCATGAGGGTCTTGTGTAGCCATAATTTTAGGGGAGTCTTTGAAGGAGCTCCATGTCACTAGTGGGCAGGTAGGAGAAACCTTTACTTGATCAATGTGCACGTGACTGAACTTAGGGGATCACCACAAACCCACAACCCTCATATATATATATATATATCAAACAAAATTTGTATGCAGTATATGCAGCACATTCGCAAAACATTCAACGAGAAATAAATGCACATTTTTGAAGTAATAGGAATCATTTATATCCATTTCTTGAAAGAAACTTTAATGGCTCATTACTTAATTATAAAAGTGAAATACACCTTGAATTTCCTTGCTTAGAACTTACTCAAATGTGCCTTTCCTCTTGCTCCTCTTGCCTCCCTTATTTTTCTTCAACAATGATACAAATCCCAAATCAATAGGAATTCCAAAAGAGAAACCTGAAGAAACATATGCATAAAATGGGTCTTAGAATACTTCAACCCATACGTTTTCTAAGCCTCATAAACCAAAACCCTCCTAAAGATCCAAAACATCAAAATGTTCTTACCTTAAACCTTCACTAAATGAAGGGATGTTTGGTTCAAAAGAAAGCTTTTTATCTTTCTCTACCTTTTCCCCTTCTTGCACATCCTCAAAAACACTTTTTAAGACTACGAAAAATCAAAACCTAGCATACTCTCTTCTTTTTCTCTCTTTTCGTACTTCACTCTTCTATCTTTTCTCCAATCACGTTTTTGGCTTCTCCTAACTCAAGCCCACCCTTCATCTTCTCCTTCTATACCCTTAATGATTCCACAATGTCCATTTTGCCCTTCATTTAAGGCCTTGTTGTTTCTAAACTTATGTGACTTGCCAAAATTGCCCTTACACACTCTTACTACTTTAATACTTCAATCTCCTTAACCTAGGTCATATTACCTTACCCATATTAGCAAGCTCATTAATTCCATCACATATGAATCTATCGAGACCCCAAGGTCAATTTATTCGTGCTTAGTAAAAAAAATTCAGGGGCCAACATTTCTCCCCCTCTTAAAAGAATTTCATCCTTGAAATTATTACCTGAGTCATTGAAGAGTTGTGGTTACTTCTCCCTCATGGCTTCTAAGGGCTCCCACATGGCCTTTTCTACAGAATGGTTTCTTTACAGGAATTTTACTAGTTGAACCGTTTTGTTTCTGAGGACCTTTTCCTTGGTGTCCAAGATCTCTACTGGAATCTCCTCATAACTCAGATCATCTCTTAACTGAACCTCAGTGGTTTGAATGATGTGGGAGAGATATGATCTATACCTCCTTAATATGGAAACATGAAAGACATCATGAATATGAGATAATTCCGATGGCAGCGCCAATCTATAGGCTAATGGTCCAATCCTCTCAAGAATTTCGTAGGGACCCACATATCTTGGGCTTAACTTGCCCTTCTTACAAAATCTCATCACTCCTTTCCATGGTGATGTCTTAAGGAAAACTTTATCTCCGACTTCATACTCCATCTCCTTCTGGTGTGCATCAGTATAGCTTTTCATTCTATCCTGGGTCGCTTGAAGTCTTTGCTTAATTATCTTGACCTTGGCAACTGTCATTTGAATCAACTCTGGTCCTATTAGTTTCCTTTCTCCTTTTTCATCCCAACATATCGGAGTGCTACATCTCTACCCATATAGTGCTTCATACAGAGCCATCTGAATGCTGGAATGGTACGAATTATTATAAGCAAATTTGACTAATGGCAAATGCTAATCCCAAGCTCCTTTGAAATCCATCACACATGCCTTAAGCATTCCCTCAAGTTTCTGAATGGTCCTTTCAGATTGACCATCTGTCTGGGGGAGATAAGCTATGCTGAACTTCAAATTAGTCCCTAGAGCCTCTTGTAAGCTTCCCCAAAATCTCGAAGTAAATCGAAGATCTCTGTCAGAAACTATAGAGTTAGGAATTTCATGTAATCTCACTATCTCATCAATATACTTCTTTGCTAGCACATGCAAAGAATCAGTCTGTTTAATCACCAGAAAATGGGCTGACTTCATCAAACGATCAACGATAACCCATATGGCATCATGTTTTCTACTGGTCTTGGACAAACCTATCAGAAAATCCATAGTTACCCCTTGCCATTTCCACTCAGGAATGGACAACGACCTTAACTTGCCTGAAGGTGCCTAGTGTTCAGCTTTGACTTGCTGACATACTAGACACTTACTTGCATACTCTGCTGCATCCCTCTTCATGCCTTTTCTCCAAAAATGCTCTCTTAGATCTCTGTACATCCTGGTGCTACTTGGGTGTATGGCAAAAGGAACATTGTGTGCCTCATCTAGTATTTCATCCTTTACTTCTTTGACATTCGGGATACAAAGTCGGTTTCCTATAACCATAAGTCCATCTTCTCTCACTACCACTTCAGATTTCTTGCCATCCTGGATTTCTTCTCAGAGCTTACTCAATTCTAGATCCTACGCTTGTATCTCCCTCTGTTGGACCCCAATTTTTTTTCTTTAAGTAAGCATGATTTTAAAATAATTTTGGAGTTTATATAGATTTAATTTGGAACTATAAAGGTGCCAAGTTTAGTAGGATTTGTTAAATAGATAAAAGAAAGTAAAGTGTGAGGTAATAAGGATGTAATAAGGACTTTTTTGGGGGATCACTTGAGCATAGAAGACGATAAGCTTATAAGGAAGGATGAGATAGACTTTTTGGGCTCATTAAGGGTATAAATGGAAAAAGGAAGTGTTGTTTTGTTTGTTAAGAGGTGAAAAACGTGATTTGAAGAGGGAGAAGAGTGAGAAAAC
>JANSVA010000218.1:29670034-29695964 GCA_025504915.1 Erythroxylum reticulatum
AGATGCATGTTTATGGAATCATGTTTTCAAGAATGGTTTTTCAAAATGTGTATCAAGTATATGAAAAGCAAGTTTTCGAGAAGTGCCATTTTAGGCATCAATTTTACAAGTTATGAAATATGTGTTATATGGGTTTGTGGTAGTCCCTCAAGAATGTCACCTGCACGTTGACTAAGTTATAAGCTTCTCTCACCTGCTCGCTAATGTCATGGAGCTCCTTCATGGACTCTCTCAAGTTTATGACTACACAAGACCATTAGGTGGAAATGTGTAGTGCGTCATGTTTTTGGACTTACCTAAACCATTCTATTATGCTTATGTGCTTATGTTATGCTACCAAGTTTGATGCATTCATGGTTTGTAACTTGTGGATTTTTGACTGAAAATCTAAGAAACATGCATTTTATGAACTCATTGAAAACTTTTCTATCATAAGAAAAATGCTCTCAAGTTTTGCTTATTCTTGTTATAAAATTGTTACCCACGGGCGTAAGCTCACCCCCCCATTTCCTCCCCTACATCCAAGTGATGAGCAAGATATCGAGTAGCAAGGGTCAAGGCATCACTCCAAATTTTGTATATTTTGTATTTGAAGCACATTTTGTAAAGAGAGGCTTTAGTTGCAATTTGAGCAAATCATGGTTCATGTATCTTCTGTATTTTGAAAATTTAAGATATTAATATATTTGCGGCTTGAAATGCCCACTAAAGCTTTGCAAGACTCTTATCTTTTGATGCAAATAGAATATAATTTTATTTTTGATCATGACTCTCTTTTAAGTTTGTACATTGCATTGTTAGGTTTTCTCAAAGGAAAAGTTCGTGTTCGGACTTCAAGGGAAGCTCTAGATTAATCCAGGCTGATTTAGGCAAGTGTGTCTTCTAAGAAGTTGTAGGGCTTTCTGTTAGTTTTCCAACGATAGATAGTCTAAAATTGTTGGACATCTGGTTAAAAGTGGTGGTCCTCAGAAAGGATAATGCTTAGGAGTGTCAAGATACATCATTCGTAAGCATGTATCATCTGTAAAGACGTATTGTCTGTGATGACATCAGATCATCTGTGATGATGTCATTACGTCTGTAGGGATGCATCGTCTGTAAAGATGTGTAGTCTGTAAGCATTTATCATCTGTAAAGACGTATCATCTGTGATTACATCATTACGTCTGTAGGGATGCATCGTCTATAAAGATGCAGCGTCTGTATGCATGTATTATCTATAAAGAAGTATCATATGTGATGACATCATTAAGTCTGTAGGGCTGCATCGTCTGTAAGCATGTATCGTCTTTAAAGACATATCGCCTGTGATGATGTCATTACGTCTGTGGGGATGCATCGTCTGTAAACATGTATCATCTACAAAGACGTATTATCTGTGATGACGTCACATTGTCTGTAATGACGTCATTACGTCTGTGGGGATGCATCATCTATAAAGATGCATTGTCTGTAAGGATGTATCATCTATAAAGACGTACCATCTGTGATGACATCATATCATCTATAGAGTTGTATCATTTGCAAAGACACTTCTTATTAAGAGTTGCATCTTCTTAAGTTGACTTTGCTTTGTCTTAAGTTGACTCCGCTTCTTCTTAAGAGTTGCATCGTCTTAAGTTGACTTTTCTTCGTCTTAAGTTGACTCCGCTTCTTCTTAAGAGTTGCACTGTCTTAAGTTGACTTTACTTCGTCTTAAGTTAACTTTGCTTCGTTTGTTCTCTGCTTCGTCTGTCTTTCCGCTTCGTCTTTTTTCTGCTTCGTCTACTTTCTATCTAGGTGACCAATACCTCTCCTGGTGTACACTATTCATTTGATGCTATCGTCTGCTCCATTTTTGACCCTTCAGACGATAGAACCCACCTTTGAGGTCTTCACAGAAATTGTGGATTTTGAAGTCTTCTTTCAAAACATTTTAAGACGGTATTAATCTGATATCCCAAATGACAATTATGTTAATTGTCCCAAGGTAGGTACAACATGATTGAGGTCAAAACCTTCTTTGTTTGTTTGTTTTTTTAACCATAACCTTGTTATGGGATCTGCAAATGAGATGACTCTTGTCTTTAATTAAACCAGAGATATAGAGCCTCAAATGTTCTGCGGAAGTTTATTTAAAATTTTGTTTTGGGGTTGCCCAAAATCTGTTCAAAAGTAAAAAAAAGGAGATTACCTTGATGTCTGTCCTAGTATGGACTAGCCACTCATATGGGATGGTGACAAAAAAGGGTTCCTTGAAATAACCCTATAGGATATTTTGCTCACGCTTTATGATTCCGAATGTTGGGCTTTGAAATTGGGGTCCAACACTACTTTTATTCTAGTCTTGGATGTAGAAATCTTATTCCTAAATATTCTTTATTTTAGGTTGAGAATCCTTTATTCCTAACCTAGAATAACCTAAACTAGTAGCTAAACACCGATATCCTCCTTAATACAAACCCTCGCTTCTACAAACCCTAGCCACAAATAATGATACTGCCATCGTCAGGCCACTGTCGCCCAAGCCACCTAGATGAGCATCTCCTCTATTCAGCAATTGCCTATATTGCTTTACCTTTATGTGTTATCCTTAGTGATGATGAAGGAGCAACATAAGAGACAACACAAAACTTAAGCATGAGACCGTCTTCTCCAAGCTTTGAATTGGCTACTCATTATGGCAACATCTCCTTCTTATGACACTTATCACCAATAGCTCCTCCCTCCCTAATAGCATCACATACTTCCACTGTCTCCTTTTAAACCTCCAACTCTATCAATCATTTTAAGCTATAAGATGAGATACATCCTTTATTAACCAATGCCATTAAGGAGTAACTTCTTTGGTAGTTGAGCACCATGCCTCCACCTATAATAGGAGTCAACTTCCACTAATCTTGCTGATACCATAATAGTCACCTTATCGGTGCACAAGGAATATTAGCCACTAGCTTCCATATTATTGCCCATAGAATCATAAGCATGACAACAACAATACTAAAATCACAAAACTACCATAAACAAGTAATCCAAAATTACCCATATTTGACATTTTGTTCTTTCATAATAGATAAGAAAAATTGATGGCAAGCCTTAGAACAACTAATAAGGTTACTCATTTGTGACTGAAACGTCAAAGATTCGAGTCACAGAAATAGCCTCTTTGTAAAATAAAAAGGGAAGGCTAACTACAATTGATTACCCTCCCTCAACACTTACAAAGTGGGGAGTCTTGTGTACTAGGAAAACCTTTATAATATTTAAGAAAAATTCTTTTCATAAGAAAGCATAAAGCTAAAGCAAATTTATTGATTTATAGGGAAGTTAGTATTTAAACTCTACATCTTTGCTTGTTTACTATTTTTAACATATGACTGAGGAGTCAATATAAGGTTTATGGATTTCTAATATAAACCTTTTAAATTCATTAATTTAGGATTTATGAGGGCACTCATATCATTATTCAAATCTCATTTGATTTTATGATTAGGTTTCATAACTTGAATATGAAATTTTCTGAAAAATTTATGGTTTGCAATATTGCAATTTTAATTCCATAATTTAATATCAATAATAATAGAATAAACATATTCAAGTTATAGGATTAAAAGATGGCTCTAATATCATTATTAGAAAATCAGAGCGAGAACCAATCCCATGTGCAGTAAAATAAATATTAAACCTTTTTGATTGATTTTTTGAAAGCCAAGATCACTTAAATTTTATAACATGTTTAACAAAAATAATAAAGCAAGAATCATTATCCGTACCTTATTATGAAACCTTGATCCTTTTTCTTATCACTTCCCTCAATTTGCTTATAAAACATGTTCATCTTAACCACTATATCCATACACATGTCTAGCCTCTAATAGTATCGACAAAACATATTGAGAGAACTCTACAACTGGTGTAGAGATGGTTATGTAAGAAGTGTTATCACCCTTAGTAACTAAGCCTATCTATAATAGGTTTAGACCTTTTAATAATTTAAATGAATAAAATTCTAATTTTAATTAAAATACAATTGGTCCCAAATAAGATGTAATATATTGATCTTTATTTATTAAATATCTCATATTTGATCGTAAAGTTTCTCAAATTATAATTAAGTCTAATTTAATTAAAACACATTTAACTCTCTTAAACCCATTGGGTTCCGAACAATATTGGTAATGGATGTAAATTATATCCCTAACCCATATATAGGATTAGACAATTAAAATTCTTTAATTCATCTTTAATTATATAATTAATAATTCATATTCATAGATCAAGATTAGTATCTAAAAATGGGTCATGATTACCTAAATTTTTAGGAATATCAAAATGGTTTTGACTAATCTTTTCATGCATATTTTTCCATATAAAAATTTATAAAATATTTTACAAATATCATTAATAGAATCAATTACAAATGGTAGGTAGCTAATAGATTCTAATAGAGTACATGTTAATTTTATGCTTTATGTCTAATAACAAAATGTTAAAATTAGTCATAGAACGTAGAATTAATGTCTATTACATTTAAATCCAATTATGAAACTTCTTCATCAGTAGTAATTAATGACATTTGTAAACTATTTTACAATGTTTTATTTTACCTTGATCAAGAATTTCCCAAATTAATACTAATCAAGAATAAAGAAATATTCTCCCTAATCACTTTATGCTGAAAAATCCTAATTGATCTAACTACAAACATATAGTTTATGCTATATCCAATAACTACCTACTGAGCTACTCTTGACTAGAATAGGCCATAAGTAGCATCAAAGTATAGCAATATGATAAATGCTTGATTGATTATATATTTATTCCTTAATGTTTAGTGGTTAATGTTATGTTGCATCTAAGATACTTAATTTGGTTCATATTTTGGTTTAGGTATAAGTTAGAGGAACAAGAATCAAAATGAGTTAAATTCACATCCTTGGTGTTTTTATATTGATGTTGAATCTTATTTGATTCAGAGTAAAAAAGAGATGAGTTAGGGTGAAGATGGGACTAAGAATGGAATAATTGGAGTCACTATGACTTACATAGCTGTGTATGGGAACATGTAACTCGCTGGAAATGTGTACAAACTCAAAAATGATGTTTAAACCATCCTTGTGAATTATATGCTCGTGTTGAGACTTATAAGGCCATGTAAATGGGATACATGACAATGTATCTTGATTATATTGCCAATTGTGAACATATAACTCCATGATTTCTATAAAATTAACATACACGATCATTACACACCTATGTAGCTGACTATGTATAACCATCCAACCTTAATTTGTATTATAAACGGAATTTAAGAGGCTAAATAAGGTATGTAAATATTGGGAGACATAAAAGGATGTAGATTTCCTTCCTTTTTGAGAGCTATGAACAACTAATCTTCTTCTTTCTAGTTTAAAAAGGATATCAAGGTTGGTGAAAATATTTGGGAATCGATCAATTTTACTGATGTGAAAAGACACTCAAGGAGTACCAGGTGAAAATTTTTGTAGATGCTGTAACTAAAGGAGTACCAGGTGAAAAGACACTTAAGGAGGCAAAGACCTTAATTGAGTGTAGGTAATAAACTCTCAACAATTTGGCATCCATAATGATGTTCATAGGGTAAATAAGGTAAACAATTCATCTATAGAGCATCTTTTAGATAAGTTAATATCCTTTGTTAGATAGATTGCTATAGGGTAAGCATAGATGAAAGCTTGTATGATATATGCAAATATGAACCATCCAACATATGGTTGTGCAACTTTGTAAAAGAGAAACATGAAGTATGATAATGTTGTATGACAAAATGTTTCCCATCAATACAATCCATATTCTTAAACTTATAACCCATATTGTAAAGATCACCTGAACTTGAGTTATGGAGGGAATAGGCAACAAAACTACTTTGCACTAGTATGTAAAACAATTTTAGTAAGATACCATATCTCAATTTTAAGAGATAAGTTCTAACATTTAGAATTTAGAGAATAAGGTGAGTCAAATGACATCTACTATCAACCATTTAAAAGCTTAAAGTAGAGGAAAAATGTCATCACAACTTGAGATAAATTTGGAGAATGTTAGTGTAATTACCTTGAGGAGTGATAGGAAGTTTAAGGGTCCTAAGAGGACCCCATAAAGGATGGCCAATGAAGAGGACATTAAGAGGGAGCTAGAAGAAGAATGAACTACTGTATCCAATATGAAGGTAAATCTTGACCCTTCAAGTATGGTTAAGAATAACCCTCCACCATTGGCTAACAAGTCATCAAAGTCAAACAATGAGAACAAGGATAAGGAGATTTATGAGACTTTTCAGAAGGTCAAAGTGAATATACCATTGTTGGATGCAATCAAACAAGTGCCAAGTTAAAAATATTCTTTAAAAAATTGTGTACCAATAAGTGGTAGTTAAGAGGTAACCAAATGATTAGGATAGGTAAAAAATATTTCTGTGGTTTTAAAAAGGAAACTAACTTCTAAGTGTAAGGACCTAGGTAAGTTTACCATTCCTTATAAAACTAGCAAAGCTATAAATAAAAAAGCCATTTTAGATTTAGAAGCATCAATTAATGTTATCTATCATTCCATTTATGCTTTTTCAAATTTAGGCTTATTGAAAGAAACTAATGTTATCATATAATTGGTTGATCACACTAATGCTTATCCAGATGGGTTGATTAAGGATGTACTTATGTAGGTCAATGAACTAATATTTCCTACAAATTTTTATGTGGAAGATATGAATGATGAAACTTCCTATAATTCCATGCCTATCTTAATAGGGAGATTGTTCCTTCACATAGCCTAAACAAAGATAGATGATTATGAGGGCATCTTCATAATGGAGTTTGATGGGGAAGTGGTTCATTTTAATATTTTTATGCTATGAAATAATCCAACGTATGCTTGTGACAAGGAGGATACGTCACAGAAAATCTCTGAAATTGAACTCTCTATGAGATTCTTAGTTGCATTACTTATATCTTCCTTGTTCGTAGACAAAGTGGATTCAGAATTGTCTTTGATTTCAAGGCATAACTTGTATCCATGCGCTTTATATTCGCTTATATGGGATATAATCCAGAAAAGGGGGTAAGAAGCTAAACCCTATTGATTCTGATAACTAATAAAGAAAACTGGAATTCTTATAAAAAGTAAAGCTAAAGGAAAAATTATACCTAATTGAAATTCAATTTAAAAATTAAAATGAGACTAGTAGTTAATTGGTTAAAAATAGAAGATTGATAAGATAACAAATATAGTCTTTCACTAAGATTTCGAATAGCTGTCTTGAATTCAAATTGATTATATTTTGCCACTTCTTTGGGATCCTAGGTAAGTTCAATTCAGGATCAGGGGATCCTTTTCTATCAGATAGGAAAGGTTATTGCACAAAGTTTCACAATTCGTTCTAAATTGAACTTTAGAATGTTAAAGTCTCCTTTTACAGGAAGAATGAAATTGGCCTAAAAGTTATTTTGTTTATGGTTTCTAGGAACAAAGAGAAGCAGATCTATTCTATAATCGATAAGTATCAATACGTAATTGGGGGCTGACCCCCTTTTTGATTTATATTATTTCTATATTTATTTTTTAAAAATATTTTTTAATCATTTCATTCACGAGGAGTTGGATGAGAAGAAACTCTCATGTTTGGTTCTGTAGTAACTTTAATTTTTTTGTAATTTAATTGTAATTAATTAATTTGATTGATCAGAACAAGGCAAGTACACGTTACACCACGATTTTGAATCAGAAGAGAGATTTCAAGAATTGGGATAGATGGCTGAGTGGAATAAAACGTCAGATTGCTAATTCATTGTGCGAGTTATTCATACCGAGGGTTCGAATACTCCAGACTTAAACTATTTCTAGGAAAGTTGGGTTCTCTTTGTGTTGATAATTTAATGGTTTATAATGTTTCTCCCTGTGGTGCATTAAAGATTTGGAGACTAAAAATAAGGAAGCTATTTGAAGTAAAAGGTGATCACTTAAAGCTATATTAAGAAGAATTTTAAGTTGAGAATGCAAAAGTGGTGACACCTGAAGATCAACTTTTATCATGTGATGAAGAAAACATAAAATGGAGCCATCGATAGTAAAAAAAGGCACTCTTTAGGAGGCAATCTAAGGAGAGTTTGTTCCATTTCCTTTACATTTTTGTAATTATTATTTGTGTTGAATGCTCCATCTTTTACATTTAATATTACATTGGAGAGAATGTGAGTTTTAAGTATGGGGTGAGGAACTTAGGTTCTTTTACATGTTTTTATTTATGTTTTTTTTAAATCAAACATTCACTATTTTTCTATTGCTTCTAGGATTATATAGTTATAATTAGAAAGTAGAATTAACTAGAAAAATTCATGGAAACTTGTTCATGTACATTTACTTTTGTGTCTGGTCAATGTATCTTTGTAACATCCTAGATCACCGGCTCACAGATATTGTCTGCTTTGGGCCTTAACCCAGCCAAGCCCTTATAGTTTTGCTTTTCTCGAGGCCTTTCCAAGAGGTCACCTATCCTAGTACTACTCTCACCCAAGCACATTTAACCTCAGAGTTCTGATGGGATCCGGTGCATTAGGCCATAGAAAATGCGTCTATAAGAGAGAGGTATCCGTACCCTTATAAGGCGTACTTCGTTCCCCTATCTAACCGATGTGGGATCTCACACTTTCTACCTCCCTTAGGGCCCAGCCCTCTTTTGAGGTCCAGCCCTCTTTTGAGGTCCAGCCTAGCTGGCACAACGGTTCAGGCACCAACTCTGATACCACCTGTAACATCCCAGATCACTTGCTCACAAAAATTGTCCGCTTTGGGCCTTAACCTAGCCAAGCCCTAACAGTTTTACTTTACCCGAGGTCTTCCTAGGAGGTCACCCATCCTAGTACTACTGTCACCTAAGCACATTTAACCTCAGAGTTCTTATGGGATCTGGTGCATTAGGCGATGGAAAATGCATCTGTAAGGAAGAGGTATCCGTACCCTTATAAGGCGTACTTTATTCCCCTCTCCAATCGATGTGAGATCTCACAACCTTTCTTTTAGAAGAGTAATGACTATTGGATAAATATAAGGCAGTGAGATTTTGAGCCTTTTAAACTGATACATCCTTGTCAATCTTATTGTCTTTCTTCATATATGAACTTCATGATACGTACATCCTAACTTTTTTTTAATTTTATATTCAAGATCACATTTTTATCATATGCATTAATGTAGAAATGATATAGGCATTCTTTGTTTTACAAGTTAAATTAGCTAAATAGCTTACCTAATGATATGATTTATACTATTATTAAGCCTTTTAAGCTTTATTAGCCTTTTTTTAAGTTAACCATATTACAAGCCTTTAACTAAACAAAATGTCTTACCCAAGCTTGAAAGTTATTCGAGAATTTGCGATTGTTGATGTTTCTGGATGCATGAGAGAATAAATATGGGGGTGCTCATACATCTGGGTTGGTTATAGTTGATGGAAGGTAATTTTTATTTCCTATCGATGAGTTTCATTATTGATGTAATTCCTTTCAAATTTTCTATAAAAAATAAATAAAAGAAAAGAAGTTATCAATGAAAATCATTTGTTTTGTAAGTAATCCATATTAATCCTTCCTCCCAAAGTTGTATGGAATAGATGACTTGATTTTGATGTAAATAAGGGAGAAGTTGTTGTGAAGAGTTGCTCCTTATAGTTAATGGATTGTTCATCATTATTCTTATGGGTTTTTCTTCTAATTCCTTGTATTTCATGTCCTTTGTGGTGTGAAACTTGAATCTAAATTGTGGAATAGAGTTTTCACATTCATTACAACCGATGGTACCCAGTTTTGAGTAGATGTAATAATTGCACTCAAACTCTATTAAGTGTCTTTTCTGCTTCACTAGTTTTGATGGTTTTCGAAATAAATGGAACAAATATTTCTCACCTTAACCTTTGGCTCCATTAAAACCTTTAAAAGTCTTTTGATTCATGTTATGAAAGTGAATCTTTAATGATAGAAAACTTAAAAGATATGCAAAGTCACAAAATGTCTTGATCACGAAAAGTATTTGAGCGTACCTATAAATTGATCACATTTTTAAACACAATATCAAAGTCTACCCCCGAATTGCTTAGTTTTTGAAAGGAATGATTTTTTTATTAATCATGAGTAAACAACTTGAACGTATAATTCTTACCGTGATTTTGAAATTTATTCTTATTCTCTTTTGACTGTCTATTTTTAGGAAATATGGTTAAAGAGGAAGTGTTTTAATTTTGATTTTGATTTTTGATTACCACATTGTCAACAACTTCATGATAATTGTATCATATTAACTAGGTGAAAAGTTTAATTTATACCTTAATTTTTTATAAAAAGGTCTAAATTTCTGTCAATAACTTTGATACCACTTTACATCCTAATATTCCTAAAATTGTACTTATTACATCCTAAATAGGGTTAAAAAGTGATGCTAAAGATAATGATAGGATTTATTTAGACCTTCTATGAGACATTAATGTGAAAATAATCAATGTTCAAATAAATCATTTTGGTCCAAATTTTATAGTTGCGTTACTCCATAGTCCAAACCAAAGATAGAAGCAATTTATAAGAACGTAACTCTATTAGAATTTAAGATGATACTAGAATTAAGGCATAAGATGATATCATATAGATAGAACAAACTTACTTCGACCTTTGAAAAATGTTAAACTGACCTTTGGCCTATTAAATAAGTAAAAATTGATTTTCAATCAAAAACTTAATTGTTAAATTCATTCTAGGCGAGCATTACCTAAAATTACCCTAAATAACTTCTCACATATTTTAAAATAACAAAAACTATATTAAATTGTTAGGTATAAAAATTCAAAAGATAATTAAAGGTTAAAAAACCTTGATGGCGATCATTTGAATGGCCATTACTATTATAAACAGTAACAATTATTATTTTTAGTAAAAATTTTTATTTAAAATGAACATCAAACTGTACTTTTACCTCTTGGATCCTTGGTTAAAACCTCGCATGACTCCTTTATCCTTGACTGAAGTCAAAAACTGACTCCTTAACTGAATCAAGCTGATTGGTCCTATTTGGCTTGTAAATCATTGGTTATAATAACAAAGGTAAGCTCTTCGTCTGTGATAATTGATAGGCATTGTTTTCGTTTGTTCTGGCCTAAGAAATTTTGGACACGCTGCACAAACTATTTGCAGGATTCCAATCATGGATCCACTCCTTTTCAGCCCATGAACAATACTAGTGTTCAGTATAGCACAAGGAACTCAAATTCCATCCTTCCCTTAGGCGCTAGCATCTCAACACTAATGCAGACAGACGACAGACGACAGCTTGTTTGCTCCCATCATATCTTGTCAATCTTATACAGTCTGACACAGAGGTAAGAGATACGCAAATATAAGAAACTTTTGAGTACATGTTACCAACATAAAATGGCGTATGATACCCACGTTTATTTGTTAACTATTACTCGGGGAAACGACTACAAGGGTATATGATGATGGCATAAAAGTTTCAATTTCTTTTGAGATTTACAACCCTGAAGAATGGATGGACAGACTATACTTTACATCTGAAATAACAGGAGTATCGTGGAGGTTACGGATTTTGTGGCAATGAAGTAGGCTGAGAAGCAAGGATCTTCTTCTCAAGTTTGCAACTTAGGACAATTACCGGGGTTTGGAGTTGCCAATGAGCCTGCAGATTATCATGTTTTTGAGTTATAAAGAAGGAAATTGTTCATAGACTGCATCCACCGTTGAAGAACTGAAAACTTACAAAAATCTGCCAGACAAGGCTGTTTGGATACTGGATCGTCTTGGAATGAAGTTGGAACTTGGCCATACACCATTTCGCAGCTCATATCTTCAAAATCTGATTGTCAAATAGTGGCAAGCTCAGAAACAGAATTGAGTGTATTTCGCATAAATAGCCCGACTTCTTCTTTCTGTTTTGGAGATGCAAACAAAGGAAAACACAGATGTAACAAAATGCTGGAACTTACTTGGAGTCATTGTCAACGGAAGCCCAAATTCATTGGTGAAGAAATCTTGTGTAGGAATTTTACACATATTCACACACATTCCTACGCACCCGCTATTCTCAAGATACCTTGATCACAAAAGAATGGAGGAGACCAATTAGTACCGAAATTCCTATTACTCAGATATATTGCAAAATTGGATCCCAGGAAAGAGGTTAATTAAGATTATTACCTACACTTTTTTATATGAACTCCACTTTTTTGCTTCACCCCGTTCACCTCCACTTCCACAACCTAACCCAATTTAAGTAATTAACCACATAAAATGCAGCTTTTCTTCTAAGTTGCAGACACAAAAAACTGGGCATACAAGTTAATAGGTACTGCTGTTTTACCTCAGAAGGCCCAACCAACCACTGAAAGAATGGCACTGTCAATGCAGCATTGAATTCTGCCGCCCATTTTGTTGGTGGAAACAATTTCTTGAACTGACATAACAACACTAGGTAAACGTTCTGTTTTTACTTAAAAAATCTTTGACAGACACAGTAGCTCTATTGTGAATCTTAGAGCAAACAGGAACTTTCAAGCGTAAGTGACTTATAATAGATGGAACCACTCCCTCTTCTCAAGATCAGTAACCAATCAGCTTTAATTGTTTTTCAAATCATATATTAGAAAGGCATGTCCAGTAGCAATTCAATCTATTAGCTCCTATAAGCTGCAAAAAGAAAAAGAAAAAGATAGAAAAATTTTCGCAAACGTCCACCTGCTCAGGTGCACCTGGAGGGAGCATGGACAATAGCACCTCTCGAACTACTTCCTGCTGTTGCATACGGTTCCTTCCGTGCATTACTCTCCTTGACACTTCTACAAAACTCTCGTAATCATAATCAAACCACCCCTTTTGTTCAGCTTTTAGTGGGCCAGCAAACTTCTCCATCTTACGGGCAAAAAGTGTCATGAATGCCTTCTCAAAGAAGCCATCATTGTACTTCGTTTTCTTTCCCAAAGGAGCTGGTTCTCCACTTGGCTCTGCGATTCCACACCTTATGAGACGTCTTTGACTACATCTGTGTGAAAGGAGATTTTGTGGAGGTCTCAAGTACTGGAGAGCCACCATTGTACTTGCTTCGTATTAGACCCAATGACAACCACTTGTCGTCGCTGTTCTTTGCCTGGTATAAACCTGGAAAATTGCATGTGAAATTTGAGGCCATACACGAGGTTTCTGGATGGCCTTTTATTTGAGTTCTGTAATGACATAAAACCCCAAACTGACCCCATAACATATATCGTCAGGTTTAGAGGTTAAACATTTGAGGACTATGAGGGTTACAGAAGGAATTTAGAAGCCAACAAAATGAGCAAGAGATTTGGGTTCGAATTGAGATATTGGACTGGACTGATGATACGTTTCAATTCGGCCTTTATGTATTACCATGTAAGGGTGTCTTCAACTTTTAGCGTTTCTGCTAACACTCAATTTATTTTGAAAAATAAAAATAAATAACCTGAATTTTCCCAACCCATTAATCCATTATTATTTTCTAATAATTATAGAGGTCAATCGTCCTTCATGCATTCTGGTTGTTGTTTGGAGTTGAACTGTCTTTCTGAAATCGTTTTGATTCATATTTTCGGTACAAGTAGTTCGTAATAATAATCTTAACCATCACCGTCTAGTGATGACCAAACTCATTGTTTTTAGAGCTCGAACTCCGACTATTGTAATAACTAAGATAATAAAACTAGTCTCAAAATTATTTCATAAACAATTACAAAACGATGGTTTGAGAAACTCAATCTAGTAAAATGTCACTTTCCAAAATGCATATTCTTAAACCTATTGTTTAGAAATTATATAAATTACACTCTAAAAGAATAGAGGCGAAGCCTTATATATGTTCAACAAAAAGGTGAACTAAGCTTAGTGGTCTCAATGGGAACGTAGTACATTCAGGATAGTTAAGTGTAGAAATCATAGTTTCAAAGGTATGCATCATATTATATTAACATTTGTTTAGTTCAAACCCTATGTAGTAGTTACAACCCTTAAAATTTTTGCATCACTAAAATTGCTTAGTAAAAGCTCCTTTATCCTAGGCCAAGGTGATAGATTTGAAAGCTTGAATATCAGTTTGCTTGGACTGGACTTGAACCTTCTTTTATTCCTTGCTTTTCAAATCTCACAAATTATTATACATAGTGTAAGCTTTATGAGTAAGTGATCATCCTTAAGGAGTGATGCATTGGAGTCTTTGGATATTATCCTATCCCAGGTTGATTCATTATAGGAGAAGTTACAGGCCATTTGAATTCTTAACTAGATGTCTTTAGTATATAACGCGCTTAAAAAAAGAGATGATCTCTTTTTTCCGGCTTCAAATTGCAAAGACTGCAATGCTGGGTAATGGCCAAGTTGGTTTTTATCCTGTCTAATGTCCTCAATCTCTTAAGCACTGTAAGCCACATTATAAAAACAATTCTTAGGATGTATCCATTAAATCACATCAGATTGTGGCAAAGAACCTTAGGAGCATATTGCCTAAACAACTCATAAGTAGTCTTATTTGTAAGTATAGACCATATCACACTATTCTCCTTATCCTTTCTTAGATTGTAGTTGGGTATGGCCTCCTTTAAGCATTCAAAACCCATGAATCTTATAAACTAGGAATCTTCGTCAACTAACTCCTCCATTATAGCATCTAGATTCAATATACACATAAGATGGAAGATATTAAGTATCAAGTGTAAAAGGTTTTTATCAATTCATTTATGGAACCATAAGTATGTTTAGTTGATATTACCAATTAAGCATTTAAACTCCCTATAAAGTATTCCTCTAAGCTTAAGAATATGATGAAAGGTATAGGAGTTATTCTGAATTTTTTCAAGCCTAAAAAACTAGCTCCTCTTAAATGGAAAGTGTGCATTCATTGAGACCACAGATTTTCCTTATTAGTTGGAATTTTTGGATCTTTTTTGCTAGGAAATTTTTCTTGTGCCTTGGATTGATTTGAGTCTAAGTCCTCCTTAATTCACTAGGTTGTATATTGTTGGTATTTTATAAAAAAAAACTTTCATTCTGTAAGTATACAAGTTGCAACTTGTAATATAAAAGATATTGTTCCCACAAGAATTGATTAGTCACCTAACACTTTGCTAAGGAATAAAAGATTGAATTGATTAAATTAAAATAAATTCACTGGAATTAAAATAAACTAATAAAGCTAAACATTTGAATAAGTGAAGTTAGCAATAAGAATGAAGTTAATCAATAATGAAAACTTAGGGGTTATTTTATCCTTTTTTTATCTGCCCTTTATCTTATTAATTCAATTATTCTTGATCCTAGATATCCTAAGGTTTTGATTACCCTATCTTGAGATCTAATCAAATAATCTCAACTAAAATAGCACATGTTAAATTGCAATCTCTCGATTAATGATACTATTTCTAACTATTCAATTAGATTTGAAGGAATCCTAAAGATAATTAACTCATAACTATTCAATTAGATTTGAAGGAATCCTAAAGATAATTACTCATAATTAAGATATCTCTTTAATTGTTTATTAATATGATATTTTTAGGTCTATTAAGGTATCAACTCTTGTTGCACAACTTAACACAAATACCTTAATTTAGTATCTCGATTTCTTATCAAATATAAATGTAACAAATATCATAAAGCAATACTATATTGAATTGAACAAGAAAAAAATTTAAACAAATCAATTTAAGAAATCCTTAGTAAGGATTTAGAAATAATAATCATGCTCAACATATCACTAATCATACATCTAAGAAAATGAAATAGATGAAGAGAAAAGAAAGAAAATAACTTTAAGTGTTGATTTAGAAATTTTGGAAAATTGGAGTTGATCTTGATGTTTCCACTTTGACCTCTTTGTTTATGATGTGCAACCCCCTTTTTGGTGTTTTACTTTGCCTTAAATACTTCTTGATCCTTCCAGGCTTTTTTTCTAGGTTTTCTCAGTTGTTTTGGCTTCAAAAATAGTCTCAAAATGTCAAGAATACAAATTTTTTGCGAGTTGAAAAAACTTGTGCACAATCATGCAATGTGGATGCACGATTATGCATCTTGCCATAATCGTTCCAGGGGCTTATCCCTATATAACTAATCATGCACGATCAGGCATGCTTTTATTCTTTAAGTCCTTCATCTTTTCTTCAATTTTTCCTATTTCTACTCACGAACAAACACATCAAACAACATTTGAAACGTAATAGTAAGATCAAATCCTTGCTCCAAAATAATAAAAAATTAAAACACATAAAACAATAACAAGAACACAATTCTATGTCCTAAACACATGATTATGATCTAATAAAATAATTAAAAACAACGTAAACATCTAGAAAACATAATATAATATACACATAGCTCATTCCAAGCTACTTTGGATTTAGAGTTCTTATAGTCGTCACCATTTCACAAAATGTTCTTTAGCATCCTCTCAATGTCTTTGAAAAATTTCTTATGCAAGACTAGATGAAGTGACCAATAAGAATATAAATTGCACAATATCGATTTAATCAACTAAAGTCTTTTAGTATAGATTCCTTCATTCTTTAAAAGAGGGTTTAGTAGTGGTTATATGAACTCTTTGGTAAATGAAAAGAGGTTAGACAATTCTAAAACCTGTCAAAGAGGTAAGCTAGTCACTAAGGTACAATGTAGACCTGGAAAGCATAAGGAAGATTTTTATTAATGTTCAGTTTAATGCCTAATAATTTGCTGAATCTATAGATATGGTTAAGAATGGTAAGAATTAATTTAGGATTTGCTTTGTAGAACACCAACATAGACATGGTTAAGAATGGTAAGAACTAATTCAGGATTTGCTCTGTAAAACACCAATAGATCATTTGTAAAAGTAAGATTAAACAACTTCAATATGTCACATTTTTATAGAACTTAAAAGAAGGATTCTCCTCTATATTTAAAGTTATGAGCCTTAGTAAAACCTCTATGCAAATTAAGAACAAGTAAAGGGATATGGATTCACCTTACTTTACCTTTCTTTCCCCTTTGAACCATTGGTAGGTCATCATTAACCAGGACACTAAAGGAGATAGTGGTCACACATTATCTTCTCTAATTAAGATATTTGGTTAGGAATCCAAAAGTATTGAGGGAGTGAAGCAGGAAATCACAATTAACTAAATCAAGGACCTAGGTGAAATTGATTTTCAAAGCAAAAAGCTTTCTTAAGCCTTTCCCTTGATATCCTTAAAAGAGCTCCTGAGCAAAGAGTACATTATCTCCTATATTTCCTTCAATGTAAGCACCCTAGGTTGTACTTATGAAAGAACCAATCACCACTTTTAGTCTTTATGATAATATACTAGAGATGATTTTGTAAAGGGTATTATAGAAGGAAATAGGCCTAAAGTCTTTGAAATTGCTTGGATTAAATCTATTTGGAAGGAATATCAGATCAACATAAATGATTCTTTTATTCACATTTTAATAAATATCTAGCTTCCATTAACTAATTGTTAAGCTTTTTTTGTGAAATTTTATATCAAATTTTCTTGTAATTTTTGAACATATCTAAAGCCAACACTTAGATTCCAATTGAATAAATTTACGATTTTTAAGAGTTAGAGCTTTTTAAATTTAAAATTTTGAGTTTATTAACTCTTTAGATCTTGAATTCGAATAGGAAATTTTTTTAGGATTTTCAAGAGTTAAATTTTGTTAGATTTTAAAAGTTTGAGTTTCCAAATAACTGTTTGAATTAAATATATCACTTAAAATTTAATTGTTAATATATTATATAATTATTCAAAAATATAATTTTAGATTATTTAGCATAGCTGAAAAGTTTTACTCAATGCACAAGTATAGGAATCCTAGTTTAACAAACAAACAAACAAACAAACAAATACACATACATATATATATACATACATACATATATATATATACATACATACATATATATATACATATATACATACATATATATACATACATACATACATACATACATACATACATACATACATACATATATATATATATATATACACATATATATTTATGAGCTAAAAAAATCTTATATTCCTTTTTCTTGAATTATTTACAAAAGAATCATTAAAAACTAAATTATTAACAATACATTTTTATAATAATTATGTTTTTGGGTATCATTAAAATTAAACCCTTTCTCAACAGGATTTCTGCTAGGTTGTTGTTATTGTTAAAATTAAACCCTTTGGATAACATTATACTATCAATCCAAAATTTAAAATTTAAGTTTAGTTTATCACATATTATTAGAAAGAATTAATATTTACTTATCTATTTGATAGGTATAGTTTGCATTTTATTTTTATAAGTAATTTGATATGTGTTTAGTGGTTAATTTGACTGTTTAGTGTGTGTTTAGGTTAAGAATTGTATTAGTTCATAAAAATTTATGTTTTAAGTGTTCTTTGGGTGAGAACTTGTTTTTGAAGCTTCAATTATATATATATGAGGTGCCATGATGAGTTTATTAGTGTTTCAGGACATTCAGAGGAGTTTTGGAGGAGAGTCGAACAAAAACATAATCCCACAATTATGGAAAATATGCCATGATCGTGGAAGAAGCACCAACATAGGGACACGATCGTAGGAAATATTCCACGATCGTGACATATACTAGATGCATGATCGTGCCCTGTACGCAAACAAATAGAGAGTCACTTTCGAATTCGAGTTTTCAAGGGATATTTTAGACATTTTAGACCCCAGAAAGACACTAAGGTTACCTTAATTGGAAAAGACTATAAAAGGATAATGATGGAACCTTAGAAAGGAGTCTACATTCTGCCTACATTTGGAAACCCAACAGAGAGAGAGAAGAGTGAGAGAGAGAGTAGAAAAAAAGGAAGAAGACGATGGTTCCAATGCCAAAGCTTCCTGGAATAGGTGATCTCTCGAAGCGGCTGCTCTCCTGAATCACCCAACCTAAGTTTTATTTCCTCCCTATTTACCTTTTTATTTATTTAATGTGTAAGATTGAGATGGGTTATGTGGTTATGGATTTTGAGTTGTTAATGATGTTCTAACTTTTCCTTTGGGATTTTGCTTATTTTTAATGTTAATTTGGTTTAATTGTATTTACATAATTTAGGTGTTGTGATTGATTAATAAGATTGCATATTTTGGTAACAAACCGAGAGGGTGAACTGCATAAAAATAATTAGATTGGATTAACGATAGTTAGTTGATCTAATTGACCACATAATCAATCTAGTCACTAATTTCATGGTGAGAGATCCCGTGTAAGACCCAATTGTTTATTAGAGATCTTTAGAACTAATTAGAATTATGGATAATTTATGAATTGAGAGATTGCAAGTCTATAATTCGATTAGAGTTTATAATTTAGGGAATGATTATAACTCAAGAGAGAGTAATCAACCTTATGATCGTCTAGAACCGATACCTCATAAGCACATAAAAGGGTAGATTAACATTAATGATAGGTAAACCCCCTCACCCATCACTTGATTAAGTCTCTTGACAAATTTCCATTAGTACATTATTTTTGTTGCTCATTTGTTTGATCTAGTTTACATTTCAGTTTATTCTCAAAATTTGAGTCTTAAACCAAGCACAACCTAAATTAAGCAACGACCCGTATTCTTGCAGTTTTTAGCATAAAATAAGTAGTTTGATTTTGCAATCAACAAGTTTTTGGTGCCGTTACCGAGGATTGTTTTGTTTAGCATCTTGTTTAGTCTGGGTGACTTTGATTTAAGAGTTTTTGATACTTTTCCTTGCGTTTTTGCAGGCGTATGAACACAAGGAGCGTGAGAAGTTCTAACGAGCTTTTAGTTATTATAAGGCACAAAAGAGAGCTAAGAAGAGCTAGACGTTAAGAACAAATACAAAGGAATATGGCAAAAGAAGGAGAGCAAGAAGGAGCTAAGAGAACATTGATGGACTTTATGAGGCCAGATTTCAATCCTCAAGGAGTTGCAAGGATAGCGATTTAGGCCAATAATTTTGAGATCAAGCCGACATTCCTCATCATATTTCAAAGCAGTGCGCAACTTTATGGGCTGTCCAACGAAGATCCCAATGCCCATCTTGCAAATTTCTTAGAGATTTGTGATACCTTCAAGTCTAATGGGATGTCAGATGATGCTGTGAGGTTGAGATTGTTTTCTTTTACCTTGATAGATCAAGCAAAGGCATGGTATAATTCATTCAGTGCAAGCCAAATCATTACTTGGGAGTAGCTAGCCTATGCTTTATCATCAAAGAGATCACCAACTTTCAACAAAGTGATAGGGAGTCATTGTATAAAGGTTAGGAGAGATTCAAGGAATTACAAAGGAATTGCCCCCACCATAACCTTTCAAAGAAATTTCTTTTGTAGACATTTTACAATGGTGTAACTCAGAGCATAAAGGGAACAATAGATGCAGTTACAAGAGGGTCTTTGATGAGGAAAACCATTGATGCATCTCATGAACTTTTAAAAGAATTAGCGAGTAACAGTTGTATGTGGTCAAATGAAAGGAGTAAACAAGGGTCTAAAGAGTAAAAAGGAATGATTCCACTTAACTCAGTGATAGCCTTGTAAGCATAGATTGCTACCCTCACTAAGCAGTTGAGCAACATACAAAGAGCTTCTTCATCCACAGTCAAAACCATGTAGTTACAATATGAATTATGTGGGTAGAATAAGTATGGCACAACTGAATGCTTCTTGTTAGGAGCGAGTGGTATCGAACAAGTAAATTACTTGGGTCATCCACAACGAGGTGACAATCTATACTCTAATACCTACAATCTTGGGTGGAAAAATCTCCCAAATTTTTTATAGAGTACTAATAATGTAGGTGGCCAAATGAGAACACAAGGACCTCCTAGATTTCAGCAAGACCGTTGTTAAGTCAAGAAGACTTCACTTCTATTAATTTTTATGACAATAAAATATTAATAATTTTAGAAGTGTCTAAATTGTTTTGATGAGTTTGTTAAGTGCGTAGAAAAATGTAAGTGACACAAATCATCAACTTAAGACGATGCATTGTCAAACCCAAAAGATACTTTAAACTCAAGACGAACGACGTAAGACAGTCAAACTACAGATGGTCAACATAAGAAGATATAGAAGGTCAACATAAGAAGATACAAAAGGTCAACATAAGAAGATATAAGCATGACACAGTATGAAAGCGCGACACTAGATGATGGAAATGAAAACTATTCTTGAACGTCAGTTAATTAGTTAGTTGGAGTTAATTATAGGACTCAACTAATAACGGTTTCTAGGAGATTCAAGAAATAGTTTTCTTAAAAAGACAGTTGAAGACTTAGGTTATAAATACTAGTAATAGTCATAATCTAAATAACGTTTTACAAAGAGATACAATACAAGAGAGAAAATCTAATTGTATAATACTTAGAGAAACTCTGTACTCAAGTGTGAAAGATAGAGAGCGAAAACATTTGTAACGTGAAGCTCAAACAATATCTTTCCAAGAGAATGAAAGGCTAGAGCATGGAGAGGCTAAGAAAGCAAATAAAGAATACTTTGTGAGAGAGACCTGAAGAGACTCTGCAAGTGTAAAAAGAATACTTGTAACGTTGATGAGTATAGTGAAATCTCAGATAAGCTCTGAGGATTGGATGTAGCCTAAGGTTAAGGGTGAACTAATATAAAATTGCAGCGTCTATTTTTTTAACCCTTATCTTTTAATTTTCTTATTGTTAGAAGAGTAGATAATAATTTTTGCGATTGCATCACTCATCAACTTAAGTGAATTGTTTTGTGATCATCTGAATTTGTAAAGAAATCTAAGAAATTTCTAAAGATTAATATTTTTGACGATTTAACACAATTCGACCCCCCTTCTTGTGTATTCTACATATTATACGTGATTTCTATATTAACAAGTGATTTACTTTAGTTGGTATCAGAGCGAGATTTATAAGAAACATTGTTACAAAGTAAGGACAAAGATCCATGGATGAATCACATGTCTTTATAGCAGAAGGAGCCTCGGTCCCAAGACCTCTTGCATTCAATGACAAATATTATCATTATTGGAAGGATAGGGTACGTCTCTTTATAGAATCCACACATATTGATCTTTAGGATATCATTGAGAATGGTCCATATACACCAACAGATGACAAAGGCAATAGCATCTCTCATAACAAATGGTCAGCTGATCAGAAAGATCGATTTTAGTTAAAGTCAAAGGTCAAGTTCTTTTTAAGTTGTGCTCTAAATAGAAGTGAATATGATAAGGTTCATAGATGCGAATCTACGAAAGAAATGTGGGACACGTTAGCCATTGGATATGAAGGCACAAATCAGGTGAAAGAGTCCAAGATTAGTATTCTTGTTCATCAGTATGAGCCATTTAAGATGAAAGATGATGAGACTATTGATCAGATGTTTGGACGATTCCAAACAATTGTTAATGAACTTAAAGCTCTTAAGATAATCTACGATATTCAAGATCATGTCAAAAAGATTCTTAGGGGTCTTCCAAAAAGATGGAGACCCAAAGTAATGACAATACAAGAGGCCAAGGATTTAAGTAAGCTAAAGCTAGATGAATTGCTTAGTTCACTAAAAATACATGAAGTAGAGCTTGACAAAAAAGATAAATCTAGAAGAGATAAATCTATTGCATTAAAGGCTGGTTAGAGGAATCAGAAGATACAGAAAAATATAAGCACATCTTCAAAAGCATTAAAGATTGAAGAAACCAAGAATGATGATGCTAGTGAATCTAATCAAGATTCAAGTGAAGACGATGATGAACTATCCTTCATTTCAAAAAAGATTAGGAGGATGTGGAAAAAGAAATCAAAGGGAAATAAAGACTTCTATTTTAAGAAGAATAGCAAAGACGATTCAAAGAATGAGAAAAGTTCTATTGTCTGCTATGAGTGAAATAAACCAGGACATTACAAGTTTGAATGCCCGTTACTCAAAAGAAAATAGACGAAAAGTAAAGAAAATAAAAAGAACATGACGACAACATGAGAAGATCTGGATTCATCTTAATCTGAATCCGAATCTGACTTAGAAACATCAGAATAGGCAAATATATGCTCGGTAGTTGAAATGGAATGCGATGATGAGGTAATCTCTAACTTTGATGATCTTCAGGATGCATATTTAGAATTGTTAGAAGATTCACACGCTATCTTAAAACAATAAAGGATATTGAAAAAGAAATTTGCTAAAAATTTGAAGAACACAGAAATTTTAGAAAAAGAAAATGTTTGCCTTAAGAAACAAGTAGACGATTTAGATCTGTGAAAATTAATCAACTAAAACAAAGGATTAATAGTCTCTCAGCAGATTTATCAACATTTACTGAAAGTACAAAAAGGATGATTGATATTTTTGGAAGATATAGATATCCAAATGATAAGAGTGGTTTAGGTTTTAATAATAGTAATGTTCGTTATAATAAGAATTTTGTTCCTAATAGAAAGAAAAAGTAACAATATTTTTATTATTCGATGAAAAAACTGTAAGGCTAACCCCAAAAGACTTAATAAAATATGGGTACCTAAGAAGGATATAGTATATACTACAGATCTCCTTTCTTGAGAAAACAACCAGCACCAATGGTACTTGGATAGTGGATGCTTGCAATATATGACGGGAAGAAGGTCTATGTTCTTAGACCTCCAATATAAGCAAGGAGGATCAGTAACTTTTGGAGACAACCAGCAGAGCAAAATAGTTGGAATTGACAAAATTGGTAAAGATTCTTTTTCGTTTATTGATAATGTTCTGCTAGTTGAAGGCTTAAAGCATAATCTAATTAGTGTAAGTCAATTATGTGATTTTAGTTTTAAAGTATCCTTTAATCAAAAATCTTGTTTAATAAAAAACAAGGAGGGTTCCATATTCTTTTCTGCTAAGAGACGAAATAATCTCTATAAAATTAACTTAGACGATTTGAAAAGTCAAAATATTTCATGTCTTATATCAACAGATGAGGAAAAACTGATTTGGCAGAAAAAGCTAGGTCATGTTAGTTTTAAACATATTTCCAAGTTAGTTAGACATGATTTGGTAAGAGGAGTACCAAAGATAAGTTTTAACAAAGATTTCTTTTGTGAGAGTTGTCAAAATGGAAAACAAGTTAAAACATCTTTTTCCTCTAAAAATATTGTAACTTCGTCTAGACCTCTAGAGCTGTTACATATAGATTTGTTTGGTCCAACCAGAACACTAAGTCTAGGCAGAAAGAAGTATGGTCTCATAATTGTTGATGACTTCACTAGATTTTGTTGGGTATTGTTTTTATCACATAAAGATGAATCTCTTAAGTTCTTTAATGTTTTATCCAAAAAGTTACAAAATGAAAAAGGAATTTCTATTGTTAGAATTAGGAGTGATCATAGTGGAGAATTAGAAAATGAAAAATTTAGAATATTTTGTGAAGAGAATGGAATTTTCCATAATTTCTCTGCTCCTAGAACTCCTTAACAAAATGGAGTTGTAGAAAGAAAGAATAGGACGATTCAGGAAATGGTAAGGACTATTCTATATGAAATGAATCTTTCTAAGTATTTTTGGGCGGAAGCTATAAATACAAATTGTAATATTCAAAATAGAATATTCTTGTGACCTATTTTAAATAAAACTCCATATAAGTTATGGAAAGGAAGAAAACCAAATATATCTTACTTCCATCCTTTTGGTTACAAATGCATTATATTGAATACAAAAGAAAAGTTGGATAAATTTGATTCTAAGATCAATTCAGGAATCTTTCTAGGATAGTCGATTACTTCTAAAGCATATAAATTTTATAATCTTATTTTTAAATCTGTTGAAGAGTCTATGTATGTAAAATTTGATGATGATTCTCATCTAGATAGAAAAGACGATTTTGATGATGAAACTTTATCTTCTTCTTTAGTCAATAATCTAGACACGTCACCGTCAGACGATCCACCTGATAAGGTAGAAGATATTTGTAAAAACCTTAGTCTAAGAAAAGACTGGAAGTATAAATCTTCTCACCCAGAAAACCTTATTATAAGAGAAACATCAGAAGGAGTGAGAACTAGGTCTAAATTTAGAAGAGAGGCAAATGTAGCTTTTGTTTTTGAATTAGAACCTAAGAACATTAATGAAGATTTTCAAGACGAAGCTTGTATTTTAGCCATGCAAGAGGAGTTAAATCAGTTTACAAGGAACAAAGTTTGGTCTTTAGTTCCTAAACCATCTAATAAGTCTATCATAGGAACCATATGGGTATTCAAAAATAAACTAGACGAATCAGGAATAGTAAACCGTATCAAAGCTAGATTAGTAGCTCAAGACTATAATCAACAAGAAGGAATATACTATAATGAAACATATGCTCCTGTAGCTAGACTAGAAGTTATTAGGATTTTGCTTGCATATGTTATTTGCCATGATATAAAACTATTTCAAATGGATGTGAAAAGTACCTTTTTGAATGGTTTTATAGATGAAGAAGTTTTTGTAAAGCGACCCCCTGGTTTTGAAGATAGTGATAAACCAGACTATGTCTATAGATTTTATAAAGCTTTATAGGGATTAAAACAAGCACGTCCAAGCATGTCATGCTTGGTATGATCATCTGAGTTTGTTTTTGATTAAAAAATGACTTTATTAGAGGTCAAGTAGATAAGACATTGTTTAGAAATCATATTAAAAATGATTTTATAGTTGTACAAATATATGTTGATGATATTATTTTTGGTGCAACTTTTAAGAAGTTATGTTCGAGTTTTGAAAATTTTATAAAAATTGAATTTGAAATGAGTATGATGGGTGAATTGAAATTCTTTATTGGTTTACAAATCAAACAAATTGAAGAACAAATTTTTATTCATCAACAAAAATATATCAAAGAACTTTTAGTCAAATATAAAATGGAGAAGGTCAAACCAATGTCAAC
>JANSVA010000218.1:29726956-29741307 GCA_025504915.1 Erythroxylum reticulatum
ATATAAATCTCAAAATAAACGTGAAAATGTGTTTGTGGGTGTTGTGAGAATTATGTATAAAACATAAAAGTAAAAGGGACTAAAAAATAGATTAATTAATTGATCTGAAAAATCTATCTGAAAATTTACTTTTTTGAAAAGCTTCAAATTTGAGCTTCTCAAAAAGCTATATTTTAACTTCCAGAAAAACCATTTCTATGAAAAAAAAAATGCTTTTGGATTTTACAGCTAAACACTCAGTTTTCTTAAAAACAGCTTTTGCGGTTGAAAAAAGTGCTTATTTACCCTGCAGAAGCTGAACCAAACAGGCACTAAGTTGAAACCATAAGATCTTGTAGTAGGAAGGACCGTGTCAAAATACCTATTGCACACATATTGGCGCTAGAGCCTATAGTAAGAGAAGATTTTTGCTTTAAGAATTCTCTTAAACCATTCTCATCATCATGTTCACCATGTAGTTTGTACAATAGTTCACTTTATTTGCTATCTCAATAAACTTCTGCAACAAAGAATTAAAATGTATACATGTATACATGTATGATAACTTATATTTTGTGGTCTAAATATTTAAGACATTTTATGAGTGATTTTGTAATCCATAATTAATATTTTAGTATTAAGATTTAATAAATAAAATTGTCTCAACACTTCCACAACGAGATGGGGATGTTATAGTAGAATTGTTGTGATTCCTTTTCATCCAATTTGTGGATGAAATATCATTGTACCTAGCTTAGAGTGAATTATGGTCATTTGTATTGTTGAAGCCACAGTTATAACTCCTTTTGTCTCAAACAATACATAATTTAAATGCATATATGCTTTGAATTCACTTGGATTTATTCTATTTTTTACTTTGTATAGCAATATGCTCAAAGGGCTTCATCTCAAGCTATAATTAATCTACTATGAATAGACTCATTTACGAATCGAAGATGATTAAAATTTTATAATTAAATTTATTCCTTGTTTAATGAGGATAAGAAAATGAAGTTGTTTATAGATATATATAAAGGTGAGTAATTTCAAGTTTTAAAATTTTAAATTGCCTATGATCGTACATTTCATATGAAAGTTTAGTTGATCCGACAACATTACATAACTAAGTAACAAAAGCTAAAAAAGTGTCATGGAAGCTTAATTTCTTGATTGAAATGTGAATTTTTTAAAGAAATAATTCTAATAATATGTTAATCTTAAATAACTTCTTTCTATTTGCATTCTCTATTTTCTTTTTATTTTTTCCCTGTAGTTACAATTGTTTTCATTTTCTTCATATTTTGTAGCACTCGGTGACTTATCTAACAATTGTAAGATTTTAAAACTTTAACACAAATTTTTAGACAAAAAGGTTAAACTAAATTTTAAAATTTTCGTTAATCATTAATTTATATTCAAGCATTTTACAACATTCAAATCAAACTTCAATATTTGTAAATCGTTTAATTTAATCCTTACCTTGATAGAATACTAACAATTCCGTCTATGTTTTCTAATTTAACTTTTTAAAATATTTTTTATAAGTCTCTTTGTCATTTGAACATCCCAGTTAGCTCGTGTGACCAAAAAATATATAATATAAAACATCATGTATACATGTGGCTGCAAAATTAGAGAAATTAGATTTAAATCCCGAATTCCTTATACCTAAATCACATGTCACATATCTTCTTTTTCTCATATCTAAGTCTCTAATTTTAATACTAAAAAAGCCTTTGCTCTCTCGTCTAATTATATGTTTGAAACTCTTTAAGAAGTTTCTCTCTTTCTAGGGATAGTAAAATGTTGTTTTAGATTTTCTTGCAATTTTATTTTTAGAATTTTGTTCTTGTGACAACTTGCCACTTGTCACCTTTTGGTAGGCCATAATAAAACATTAAACCACAACAAAATAAGTACTATGTGCCTAAATCAAAATTATCTAAAATTAGTTATGTCCTTGAAGAACGAGATCTATTCCCAACTCACCCTTGTCCCATGCCTCAAGATTGTTGAACCATATTTGATTCTCTCTCATTCTTTCATGATTTCCCTCTATAGTTTGGGCACTATCAAAAACAAAGTCTCCATAATAGTGAGTCTTCACTTAGAAGTCAAAACAATGGCCAGAATGGTGAGAATCTCAAAAGTGTTTTGGATGGTTTGTTTTGGGTATCATAAACTAACTGGGATGTCTAGTTTGTAGAAGGACCATAAGAAAATATGTAAAAAGTTCTAGATTGAAAAAAATAGACAAAAATATTAATATTCTATTAAAATAAGAGTCAAATTAAATGAATTAGAAATGTTGAGGTTTAATTTAAATATTTTATAATATTTGAGTTTAAATTGAACATTAACAAAATATTTTTGGAAAATCAAGGAGAGATTCAATCCTGACCATAGGGGAATAATTACAAATAATTGACAATTAACTCATAATAAAGTATAAATCTTAATTCGTACCTTATTTCGAAGCCTGATCATATTCTGGTTGTATCACTCAAACGATTTCTGAAATTGAATCATCTTAAAAACCATGGCCACAAATGTGTTTGGCCTCTAACGATATCTACATAACAAGTTGAGAAAACTCTACAATTGGTGCAGAGAGAGTTAAGCTAAGGTGTGCTAGTTTCAATAGAGCTTAAGCCTATTTATAATAGGTTTTGGACACTTTAGTAATCTAATTCTAATTAAATACCAATTATACCCAAATAGGATCCAATATCTCATATTGATCCTTATTTATTAAATATCTCATATTTAATCATAAAGTTTTTAAAACTTTACAATTGAGTCTAACTTGAATTAGTTCAATTTGTTAAAGAAAGTGAACAACATTTACACTTGTGATGCCAATACGGTGGGCCTACTCCAAGGTTTTCTCTAACTTTAGTTTATGCTGCCAACTTTGTCTTGCAAAGGAGTAAATTGTGGCACCAGTTGAACCAATTACATGTTGTCAAAGCTAATCCATCGATGGTAGGTGGGGACTTCAACTGCATATTAAGTTCCAAGGAAGTGGGAGGCCGAAAGCAGTTAACCATGGCTCATATTAGGGAGCTCAAGAATTTCCTTAGTGGCGTTGATTTATTTAATCTTTATTCAAAAGGGAGAGTGTTCACTTGGTCTAATAACCAACAAGGTGGTATGTTTACCCATAAGAAGTTGGATAGATGTCTTGTAAATCCTGTATAGATCTAGATATTCTCACAAGTTGTTGTTCATTTTAGGGAAAATTTAATGTTTGACCATGCCTATACGCATATATATAGTATAGAGGTGGAAAGTAGGGCAGGATCACCATTTTGTTTCTTCAACGACTTAACCCTACTGGATGGGTTCTTGGAACTAATCCATAACTACCGGTTACCTGAAGTCTGTGGATATAAAACCTTCCAATTAGTACAGAAGTTTAAAAATGTCAAAGCTGCTCTCAAGACATTTACAAGAAGCAAAGGAGAAGATCTGGATTTACTTAGAGCTAGTCTACATACAACACAGGCTAATTGCTATAACTTTCCCTAACACACAAGTCTACTGGTTACTAAAGTGAACACTCTAAAGGAGTTTCAAGAGATGCTGCAGCTACATAACTCTATTATAACAAAAAAGCAGATTGAACTAACTAAGGGATAGTGACTAACACAAAATGCTTTTATTCCACGCTCATAACTAGAAGAAATGTCAACAGAATAATGTGTTTGCAAGATAGCTGTGGAGTAGCCATAATGAACAGGGTTAGTTACTTATCATGGCTCGACATTTCTTTTCCCAACTAATGGGAATGAGTTAGACAAATAAGCCTACAGAGAGTATGAGACGTGTGTTAGCATGCACGATGGAACAAAACCTTAACGAAGCCCTCATCTCTCCCTTTATAGAATAAAATGTTAGGCAGGCTATGTTTGGGATGACATTTGGTTTAAATGGGTTCTCAGCATGGTTTTTCCAATCCACGTGGGAAATCATAGGTCTGTTACTTATAGAGGCAGCTCTAAAAATTTTTACAACTACTAAATTGTTTCAAAAGGTCAACCATACGTCCATTTGCCTAGTCCTGAAGAAGAAACATCCTCAAACGCTGACTAATTTTCGACCTATCTCTTATTGTAATATCTTTAACAAAGTGATTGCTAAATTGGTGGCTAATAGATTGAAGGTGGCGATCAAAGGGAAGATAAGCATTTCTCAAGGTGCCTTCTATCAGAAAAAAAAAATATAGGAGATAACATCTTACTCCTAGAGGAATTGTTGAAGGACTATGCTTCGGGGAAGAGAATGAAGATTTATATAATGAAATCGATTTCTACAAAGGTTACCAAACATTAGATTGGGAATTCTTATGTACTTGTCTGGAAGCTTTGAATTTACCTGCAAATGTTCTCAAAATGATCAAGATTGAATATCAATTAGGAGAAGAGTAGAATATACACATCAGTAGATGTTAACAACCCTATGGAGTTCAGTAAAGCTATGGGACTAAGCCTCTATCATCCTTCTTTAAGATACTTTATGGTGCCTATTACTAGTTAAAGCCTGAAGACATCTGATTGTATCCCTCTATTTGAAAATCAGAACTAAAGTGAGCTCATGGAAGAATATGCACCTATCATATGTTGTCAAAGTCACTCTGATTATTTCTATTTTGAGTGATCTTCACCTTCACTGGATAACACATCTTCTTGTACCTTAGAAGCCCATGAAAGAAGTGGATCAATTGTCAAAGGCATTTTTTTGGTCTAGTAAAGCAAAAACTGACAAGTTCATTAAAGTTAAATAGAGTGACATCACTGTCCTAAAACAAAAAGGGGGTTGAGCATAATTTCTACAAAATCTATTCAGAAAGTCTTATTGAGCAAGTGGATTTGGCGATTGTTTTATGATAAAGAAATGATGTGGTCTAAATGGATTCATGAAATTTGAAGGATATTAGCTTTTGGAAATTAGAACGTTCTTCTTATTTCTTTACAATATTCAACCATCTGCTGAAGCTCAGACAGGCACTCTACCCATATATTAAACACATAGTTAATGGAGGAAGCGATACCTTTTTTTGGTTTGGTAATTGGCTGAAAGCCAGTCCCCTAATAAGTCATCCGACTTTTGCGTAGTTGAGGAACCGTATACAAGTTAAGGCAAGAATGTCTTTCCTTATTCAATATGGTGCATGGTATGGGAAATTTAGAGGTTTTGATAGGTTATGTGATTCTCTTGCACTAGTGGGAGATATAGATTTAGATGATAACATTTGTTGAAGCCTAAATTCCCAAGGTATATACACGAATCACACTTGTCATCAAATTTTTAGAGATGTTAGAATAGAGGTATCGTGGTATAAATTCAACCAGTCTAAATTTATAAATCCCAAAACAACAGTTATTGCTTGGCTAGCTATCAAGAATCGTTTGAGGAATAAGTGTCGGTGGTTTCAATTGACTAACACAATCTCTTTATTATGTCATAATGCTAATGAGAATCAAAACAATTTGTTCTTTGATTGTGCTTTCTCCAAACCCATTTGGAGTAGACTTCAACATATGCTAGAAATAACTAACCCGACTTACGAATGGGAGATTACTTAAACTAGTTCATTACCTACTCTTTTATGGGTACCATATATGTTTTGCTACATAAAGTGGTTTTTATATTTTCATGATATGGAAGGAGAGAAATAGTTGCATCTATAAGCACATGGAGTTACCAAAATATCAGCTCGTTGATAAAACAGAAAATTGGATTAAAACTACAATCCTAGCTAACAACATTGGACACGCTCTCACTGTTAATATGAAGACGCAATGGTATATATGAAGGGTAGAGCTAGTTTTATATTTACCATTACTATATTGTTGTTTTTTCTTCTAATCTTTGTAGTTGAATTGTCATCTTGTCCATAATCTAGTGAATGTCAAGTTCTTTTACTATTTTATAACCCTTGTAATAGCTTTATTAGAGATATAATATTATTTATAAAAAAGTTGCTCTCTTTAACCAGGGTTTTATGTGTGACCCATTATATTCCCAAATATGTTGCTAATGGATACAAATTATAACCCTAAATTATATTTAGAGTTAGATAAATTAAACTCCTTTAATTTATCTTTAATTCTCTAATTCGATAATTTATATCCATAGATCAACATTGGCATCTAGCAACATATCATGAACGCCTAAATATTTAAGAATGTCAAAGTAGTTTTGACTAACCTTTTATTGAATATTTTCTCGTATAATTCAATCCTTTCATTATACAATGTTCTGATCAGACATAGAATATAGAAGTAATATGTACACTATTTTGAGTCCAATCATATTATTCTCCACCATTTGCTATTGATTCAATTAACGATATTTGTAAACTATTACATGGACTTTTTGAATTAATACCAATCAAGAACAATGAAACATTCTCCTTAGTTTCTTTAGGGTGATAAATTTTATCTTGATCACTCAAATATCTTCATATAGTTCATGTTATCCAATGACTACCGACTGAACTACCCATGATTAAGATATTTCATAAGTAGTATCAAAACATAGCAATCCCTGTATAAGATAACTTTAGAGAGCTCAATTTTAAAGATCACTTATACGATCATCACAGTGAGAATTTCAATATATATACAACTAATCTTCCAAAAGGATTTCTCATATGAGGTTAGTTTAGTGGACTTATTCTCTAACAAATACCTACAAATTTGTTTAAGTATCTCCATACTTTAGTCTATGAGATCGACTACTTCCTTCATAAGAAAAAACAAAATGTGTTCTAGTCATTTTACATTCTATTAATATCTAGTCTTAATAGAACAATGACGAAGAACAATTTAGAGAAAATATATAAATGCAACATAAATTACATAATTATAATCTCATTATAATTTCATTTTCAATGTATAATAATCCCATAGAATTTACCATATACATCTAAATATGTATAAGATAAATAATTTATTTAAATCATTGTCACTAAACTACATCCTATTGATTGGATGTAGGGCATAAACCAATATTCTCCCACTTGCAATAAGTCAATCATTTAAGGATCTTATACCATATCATCATATGATGATCATGTTACTACTGGGACAATGATTTAATGGGAGAATTCCATAGGATTCTTTGTTGTGTTCACTTGGTTAAATCTTACAACTTTTAATTATTATCATAATTAAACAACTATCTAAATACATCTTTGGATTTTGATGAGACCCTATCTCCTTTTATATACCTAATGGCTCTAATGTTCCATAGTACATTATTGTCTTGAATAATGTAAAAACTATATCAAGTTCATTAAAGAAATTATTGATCCAATCAATCATTTCCACTAAATGAAAAATATATTATGGCTTAATTAGCAATCATTGCTATATTGAAACCTTTCCAATCTTAAAATGATATTATTCTAAGTAAAATATACCTTAATTAGGAATAAATTCTAAAGTTAATATCCGTATTACTTGAGATCAAACATCAACTTATACATAGAATAATAGATATCTTTAATACTCAAGTATTAGATATCTCATATACTAAATATCTTTAGGTCATTATTTATATACTTAGACTTATAATAGGTAAACAACTTCCAATATATTTATATAGATCTAATTCCTTGAATTAAACTATTACCTTTTCATATCTAACAAGAGTTGTTTTTGAAAAAATATATTTTCAATAATTGAAAATTAGAATTGTTATTCTCTATGAGCAATATGTCTTTACATAGTGCTAATAAAGAGGATAACTATACATAGTGCTACTAAAGAGGATAATTATACTTTTACTAATCTTCTTGTAGACATGATAAATTCATAGTCATCTCCAAAACAAACTCTTTGAATTCATCATGAAAGTAAATCTTTCATTGTCTCGTAGCTGATAGACACATAATTGACCATATTTATACCTCATATTTGATGTATTTTTGCTTGATTTTTTTACTTTTGCTGTATAATTGGTTCTTAATTGACTCTAAGTGCATAAATTGGTTATAATTTTGTAGACCAAAGGGAGAAGCATTCAAATGAAAATATGACATAAAACAAAGATTTAAAGCAAAGATCCTAATACACATTTGTATAAGTTCTTCATGCTATGTAGACTCACAAATTTTGGTGATTTTAGGTTATACAAGGTTTAGTACATGATCATGTATCTTCCAAAATCTTAGAAATTACTATAAAAGGACGTAATCAAAGGAAAAAGAGGAGAGTATACTTTTGGAGATGATTCCAGGCATGAAGAATGCCTAAAAGGAACAATGATGAACTAGGAACGTGGAGAACATAAAGAAATCATCAAAAGATCTAATAGAATACAACATCAAACCTCTACCTTATAAGAAATTCGATAAAAGAGAAACAAAGATTTAGAATTGTGAGCTCTTTGTTTTCTATTTGTTGTTCTTCCAGTTTATACTTGATTTCATTTTCTATTATGTGTAGCTAAATGCTTTTTAATTTCTAGGTATGATAAACCCTATTTAAGATAACAATATATTTTGATTCTTTTATTTAATGCATTGGTTTTGATTGATTTATTATGATTCAATTATGTGATAAATATATGTTCTGATAATTCCAAAATATTAGTTCATAATCTGATTTTATAGTATAGAGATTGAGAAATCCTATGTATGAATGAATAGATCTACCATAAGAGAAAGGAGTTGATTGCAAACCTAGAGATAAGTCGACATAATATTCTAGATTAGGGTCAAACCTAATAATGGAATTCACAAATTGGTAAAACAATTCTATTACCTTTAGCCTATATAATATCAGTTGATAATTATAAGATAAGTTATTAGTAGTCACAAGTTAGTAATTAGTATATGATAGAAATTTCCACAGTTCAATAGTCAATAAAAAAATTCATAATAAATGGTCAATTAATTAAGGGATTTAAGGGGGTTCACAGCCTACACACTAATTTTTGGTATCAATTATTTTCTAAGTGACTTTTTTCGTCTCTGTGTTTAATATGACTGCCTACTTTATTTTAATTGTTTAAGTTTTTATTTTCTTTATTAAAAACCAAAATTAATCCTTAGGCTAGATAAAGGAGAAAGGTAATTACTAGTAGTCATTGTCTTTATGGGATCAATCTATACTTGTCGGTACTAGCTATAGCTACGCTATGCACTTGTAGAAAAATTATATTGTTGTAGAAATAAACAATCAAGTTTTTGGCATTGTTGTTAAGGATAGTGATATTAGGGACACCTAGATGCTATTACTCTAGTCATTATTTTTTGTATATATTTTATTTTATTATATCTTATTGTATTTTTGCCTTGCTCATTTAATTATTTTTTTGAACCTTTCTACATTACAATGTGTTGGTGATTTATTTTAGGAATTAAGATTTAATGTCATAGCCATAACTTATAAAGGATGGATGGAGCGAACAATACTATTATGGGAACCATATTATGTCTTCATAATATGGAACATCACCGTTTTAAAAAGATTCATTTTCTCACATGTTTTCGGAAGCTTAACCAATGTCCATGCCATGTTGCAACATCTATGGGAGTAATTCCTACAATCATGAATGTCAAGCATCGATGTATATATGGAAGAAGCCAAACATGTACAACTAACCTTAAGGCCCAACAAACGAGAATATGTATAATTCAGAGTGGAGAAAACCTTACATATATGGATGGAATGACTATACTCCAACTGAATATGTTCAACAAGAGGAACGATACGAAATTATTATAGATAAACTAATGGAATACCTTATTGAGAGAGTAGCTGGTTAACGTGAATTTGATGAGATACTTTCTTTACCTGCATATGATGAGCATAATACTTCACATTATCTAAGCACCTTAACATCTTAGAGTAAAAAAAAGATACAATAGTTGATTTTATGAATGACAATACATTTCAAGAATGTGAGAAGGTAACTGTTGCTTTGAAAGATATGTGGCCGAGTTTATTTAAGAATCAAACATAAGGCATCAGGAAATAAAGGCTCATATATAGAAAATGGTGAGTCTGATCAACCAACAGGCAAAGATATTATTAAACAAACTACAAGGGAGTTTGCTCAATGCTACTAACACAAATTCTAAAGAATTTGGAATGGCAATCACCATAAAGAGTGAAAATGAGCTTCTAGAAGAAGATGATGATGATGAAGATGAAGCCTCTATCCAAGAAGAGGAAGTAGAGAAGTGGCAAGAGGTAATCAAAGAAGATGAGCCTGAAACCTTTTTCTAGGAAGAAGAAGAAGAAAAAGAGTGGAAAAAGGTAGTTTAGGAGAACTGGCAAAGGAACCAAATAATGACACTACTGATGAAGTGTTGGTAGTAACCTTAAATATGAAGGGTTCCCACCTCCTCAAAGAAAAACTGTTCGAGTTAACTATCAATTTAAATGCTTTTGTTATTCCCTACTTTATGATTAAAAAGGGCGTTAATACATACGATTGGAATTATTAATTTGATAAATTATGTGCTTATTATTATCTTACAACAGGTGGTTTACTTAAAACCTATAAAACCCTTATGCGAAGAAATTGGTGGAAGCAAGCCACTGATCATAGATCTAGGATGAGGGTCAACATGTAGGTTACATCAAGCTAACGATGTTAAAGAAGTGTTGCATGGGAGGCAATCTATGAATTATGATTAGATTTATTTTAGAATTTATGTTATTTTTATTTTCATATTTCACATTTATTTACTTAGTTGTTTTTATTATTTTTATTTTCTTTTATCTTTTTTATCCCTTTTTCCTCATATTTTGCAAAGGTGTAGTCTATTATTAGATGGATCAAAATCTGAAAATTGTCATATTCAGGAAAGTATTAAAAAGCTTCTCACTTTTTATTTTATATACTTATTATGTATATTGGGGACAATGTAGGACTTTAAGTAAGGGGGAGAGATTTATGATTTTTAATGATTTCTTTAAGCTTATTATAATCTTCATTATTAAATTTTATAAATTGATATCTTGAATTTGTTGAAATCTGTCCATCAACACTGTATTTCATTAGTGAATATTAATTTGAATTAATATGCAAAAGGATGATATTTAGAATTTCTTTTATAACCGGTAATTTTTAGCATTCATTGAAACAATCAAATTGAATGAAAATTGCATACTATTTATATATACCTATATTTTTTATGGGCTTTTGGACCTAAGAGTTAATTTTAAAAAATTAAGCTCTTTTTTTCTTTCATGTATGTTATATATAGTTGAATGATTTTATAACTTACTTTTATTATACATATTGAGACTATATTTGCTAAATTAGAAGCATTGAAATGATGAAGGCACTTAGATTCAATAACTTTTTTTAGCCTATTTCTTTGAAAACTACCATACCTATAATTTTATCCCTTTTTCATTGATTATACCATATTATTAACCTTTATTCTATTTTTCTTGAAGCCATCTTATTGTTTGAACCTTGAAGATTATTTACATTATGTACTTATTTGAGACTTAAAAATCTTTAAAGGTTCAATATTTCTTTAATTTTGGTATACTATAAATGCTAGAAATAATTATTGCAGAAAAAAAGAAAACGAGCATGGGAAAAGAAAAAAAAAATGGTACTAATGGAGTTGCAAGTTTCATCTAATATTCTCTTTAGTAATTTTCCTTCAGTTTAACTCTTTTTATTATCCTAACCATACCATACCTAAGCTTTATTACAACCTGTGTAAAGACCTTTGGATTTTTGTTTCTAGTTTATACATAAGTGGTGGATATATGATAATAATGCAAGCATATGGTAAGAGGTCTACTATGCACTGATTGAGAGTTTGATATTTTTCACCATTCTTAGTGAGGGTGTAAAGGTTTATGCTTTTAATTTCAATGCAATTGCTGATGCAATTACTATTAATATGGACTTGGGAAGTTAATTTTAAGATGATTTGATTCTAATTATATGTTAATTTGATTCAATATGATATAATGATTTATAGTATAAATGGACAGGTTAAGATTAATAATGGATAGATGGTATAAAATTTATAATTTTGATTACGTTTTACTTGAGGACAAGTAAAAGCTTAAGTGTGGGGATGTTTGACAGTCAAATAATTGACCATATTTATACATCATATTTGATGTATTTTTGCTTGATATTTTATACTTTTATTGTATATTCGGTACGTAATTTGCTATAAGTGCATACACTGGTCATAATTGCCTTTATGGATCAAGCGAGGAAAATTTTGGATCAAAATGTGATATAAAAAGAATATTTGAAGCAAAGAAGGAATACATGGTCTTGTAAGTTCCTCAAGTTATGCATATTTATAAATTTTGGTGATTTTGGGTTATTCAGGATCTAGTACACGATTGTGTATCAAACTATGTATCTCCAAAAGGAGATTTAGAATTATGAACTTTTTGTTTTCTATTCGCTTTGCTTCCAATTTATGTTTAATTTCATTTCCTATTATAGCTAAATGCTTTTTTGTGAGATCCCATATTGATTGGAGAGGGGAACAAAGTACGCCTTATAAGGGTACGGATACCTCTCCCTTACAGATGCATTTTCCATGGCCTAATGCACCAAATCCCATCAGAACTCTGAGGTTAAATGTGCTTGGATAAGAGTAGTACTAGGATGGGTGATGTTGGGCCCCAAATTTTCTTTATTTTATTAACCATGAATCGATTAAAATTTGTGGTCTTGCTAGGTAAATTATTTTGTATGGAGCTTAATTAGCATGTCAATGATTGGAGATTTATTGCTTAGACTGATGGAATTAGAAGTATTAAATGGAGAAATTAAGATTAAGTTAGAGTATAGTATGGTGTAAGTTAAATTGAAGAAGTAAGAATGTATAAGGGCAAAATTGGAAGATCACTTAAGGTTAAAAGGCTATAAGGCATAATGGAAGGGCATAGTGGTCATTGCTCATCCATTTAGGGTATAAGTGAAAGAAGTTGTTGTCTTGCTTTAAATGGAAGAAAGAATCATCAGTGGGGGAGAAGAGAGGAAGAAAAGAGAGAAAAGCTAGGGTTTTGGAGATTCTTGAAGAACTTAGAGGCTTTGAGGCTAAAACAAGTAAGTTTAAGCATTAACCCTTCTTGATTGTAGGATGAAGTATAGTTAAGGTTAGTTAGAAGTGAAAACAAGGTTGAATATCGATAGGAAGCTGTTGATGAATGATTTATGAAAATGTGTTATTGTTTGGATTGCTGATCAAATGCAGTTTCTGAATTTGTCGTGAATGATTTTATGTTTGAAATGAAGTTGAAAATGAAGAAGAATAGATGGTTTAGTGTTAAGATGGGTTATATATGAAAGGGGGGAAGTGAAGAGATGAAAAATGTAGCAAAAAAAAAAGTCTTCGGAATAGTTTTCTGGAAAAGTTCACCACAGTGAACTCCATTTTTCCTGCACAGGCATTTTTTGGTATTTTGACGATAACTTTTCTGTTGGTGTTCAAATGGAGTGATTTTTGATTTGGTATAAACTAGAGACATAGAGATATAAATGGTATTCAAGAATGGAGTATAAATTCAGTCTCTAAGAATTTCAAGTTTAGGATGGAATTTGAGTATAGAATTTTTTTCATGCATAGGGACAGTCCAAAATTGTTTAGGTAGTAACTTTCCGATTATCGAACCAAATTGAATGAAATTTTGGCTTTTGGTAAAGGAAATGAAGAAGGGGATCAAGAGAGGCAACAGGAGCAAGAGGAAAGACATGACTAAGCCAATTTCATAAGCAAGGATTTGAAGGTGGGTTACAGATTTATAATTAAGTAATAGGCCATTAGTGTTTTCTTTCAAATGATGGAAATAAATGATTTTAACTATTTTGTGAATATACATTATAACTCTTTGAATTCCTTGAAAAAGTGTTATGTGTTTGGTATGAGCTTATTGTGTTGATGATTTGTGAAAAGAACATGAAAATGAATTTTGAAAAGATACTATGTTTGAAAAATCAAGTTTAAAAAATGTCCCATTTTAGGCAACAAGTTTACAAGATTATGAAATACATGTTATGTGAGTTTGGTTTGGTCCATTCTGTTGTCAAGTGCACTTTGACTAAAGGCTTCTCCCGCGTGCCCGCTAGTAGCATGGAGCTCCTTCTTGGAGTCCCTCATGTTTACCACTGTACAAAACCACTATGTGGGATTGTGTTAGTTCGTTATTTTCACGACTTCACAGGACCATTATATGGGAATGTGTTAGTTCATTCTGTTTATGGACCTTCCAGACCATTTTGACGTGCATATGTGCTTATGATACATTGACAAGATTGATGCATGCCTGATTTGCATTATTAAGAATTTGATTGAGAATTTGAGAAATATATGCTTTGTGATTCAATGTGAATTTTTGTTACAATGGAAAATAAGTTTT
>JANSVA010000218.1:29756828-29775326 GCA_025504915.1 Erythroxylum reticulatum
TGGAGTTAATGTTGGGGTTGAGTAGTTAAAGAAGTGTAAGTTGCATTAAATGAGGTATGTTGATTTTGGGTTTGGTTATGCTTCTGGGGTTTTTGCCGCGGCGAAATTAACTCGAGGCTTCTTTTTTTTTTTTTGTTTTCATTGGCGTGGTGAGTTCACTGCGGCAAGACCAAATGGTCGCTACAGCGAAAATGCAATTGTAGGTTCGCCGCAGTGAAAGTTGAATCGCTCGCTGCAGTGTAAAATTCCCGAGGGTTCCAGGGTATTTTAACATATGTTCGCCACGATGAAGCTTGCCTTTCCTTCCGAAGAAATTTCCAACTTCTAAGCCTCCCTCCATGCTCAATCTGTATGATTCCACATTCGATGCTGGGCTTCGAAAATGAGGTCCAATAGGTGACCTCTTGGAAAGGCTTCGGGAAAAGCAAAACTCTGAGAGCTTGGCTAGGCCAAGGCCTAAAACGGACAATATCTATGAGCGGGTGATCTGGGCTATTACAGGTGGTATCAGAGCTGGTACCCAAACCGTTGTACTAGCTATGCTGGACTCCAGAGAGGGCTGGGCCTTAAGGAAAGTGGAGAGTGTGAAATCCTACATCGGTTAGAGAGGGGAACGAAGTATGCCTTATAAAGGTATTGATATCTCTCCCTTATAGACGTGTTTTCCATGGCCTAATACAACAAATCCCATCAGAACTCTAAGGTTAAATGTGCTTGGGTAAGAGTAGTACTAAGATGGGTCACCTCTTGGGAAGGCCGCGGGAAAAGCAAAACAATGAGAGCTTGGCCGGGCTAAGGCCCAAAGCAAACAATATCTGTGAGCGGGTGATTTGGACTGTTACATTTTTAGTGTTTAGGTATTATGAACCCTATTTGAGATAACAATATATTTTGATTCTTTTATTTAATTCAATAACAATATGTTTTTATTCTTTTCTTTAATAAAATGGTTTTGATCAATTTATTGTGATTCAATTATATGTTTAATATAAGTTCTAATACATCTCGAATAGTAGTTCATGATCTTATTTCATAGCATAGAGGCTGAGAAATTCTATATATGAATTGATCAACCATAATTACAAAGGAGTTGACTACAAATATAAAGATAGGTTAATATAAATACTCTAGATTAAGGTCAAACCTAATAGCAGAATTTACAAATCGGTAAAGAAATCTTAGTACCTTTAACTTGAAAAATGTCAGTTGATAATTCTATGATTAGTTGTTACTACTCTTAGGTGAATTATTAGCATATGATAGGAATTTCCATAGTCTAATAGTCAATAAAAAATTGCATAATAAATGGTTAATTGTTTAAAGGTTTTAGGGGGATCTATAACCTAGGGACAAATTCTTAATATAGATTGTTTTCTAAATGACTTTTTTCATTTTTATGTTCAATATTGTTGCCTACTTTATTTTAATTGTTTATGTTTTTTATTTTCTTTATTAAAAACCAAAATCAATCCTTAGGATAGATAATAGGAGAAAGGTAATTATTAGTAATCACTATATTTGTGAGGTTAACTGTACTTGTTAATACTAGCTAGAACCGTGCACTTGTGTTAAAATTTTATTAATAAAGAAATGAACAATAAGTAGCCTTTGAAATATACATCAAATATATCAATAAATGCAATGGTTCTAATTGGATGTACTGTCATGAGATTTGAACTTTACAAATTTCATCTTACTTCCCTACTTATCTTAAAAACCATTCTCCAATAACTATACATTAAAGTAAGAAAAAATTTTAATAGGTCTATAAAATTGTTTCTAACCTTTTGGATATCTCATAACCTTTTATTACCTAATTTAGTTATAAACTTAGTGGATAATACATGATTAATTGAATATCACAACCTTAAATCTTTAAATTTGACTCTTTCAAATACTTAGCATTTCATATCTAATATGAAATCTTATGAGATGATTCAATTGGAACTACTAAAGGTGATTCATTATATTAGATATAGTTATAGGAAAAAATATTGCATCATATAATATCTCAAATTGTATTTTCCTCCTTACATGAATCCATACTCTTATAGAATTATGTTGTGAAGGTATTAACTAAAGAATCTCATTCCTTATAGACAATCGAAAATTTAAAGTCTACCACAGTAATCTCATTGAAGTGTTTCAACATTCTCAATGTTAAATTTTTACATAGATTAGAACAATTTGAAATGTTAAAAAATTTGAATCTTTATTTTATTTAATACATATGACTATATCACATAAAGTTATTAGTAATTTAAAGAAATATAAGTACCATTCTTTTATGAATTGTTATTCCATCCAATCCATCATATGAATAAATTTAACAATTCAATATCATCATCCTCCTTTCACTAATCGTTTATTTATTTATTCTTCAACTTAACAAGTTTCATAACTTTCATATAATTAACAATTAAAAAGCTCTAAATATCTTTATATGTAACTTTATGATTCTCGTCATGTTGATTTAACCAATATGGTATAAAAGGATAATCTCAGTTATCTAACTTTATATTCTTGCTAGTTATGTTAAGCATTAGTCTCCTTTAATCAAAACATGCGAACTATTTGTATAAAATTAGATCAACTACTTTTACCCAATAATTTATTACTTATTATGCAATGAACATATACTTGAAAAAATATAGGTTCCCTTAGCTTTATATTTTCTACCTAATCTTTTTTTTAATGTAAGAGTGAAATCTTTAGGGTTTTATTTAGCTTCCTTATCATTTTCATCATTATTTATAACTTCCTCTATAAAATTGTTTAATTCTCCTATAACATTTGCTTCCTTTCCTTTACTTACTTTATTGTTTATAAATGTGACCTTAAATTGGGATTTTTTCCCCTTAGGTTCCTTCCCTTTACTAGTGCTTCTTTCTGTAAAGACCTCCCTATTTGTCTCCTTAGAGGTTTCCTTACCCTTTCCTTTTAAAACATCCTTGTTTAGTTCATTTTAATGTTCCATATTTTATAGACACCATATTTCCCTATTTACCTATATCTTCTCCACGTTAGGATTCTCCTTTCTTATTAACTCATAACAATCACTCCTTTCAAATAGCTTATCTATTTCCTATATTCTTTACTTTTCTGCTTAAATGTTGGTTTCCAAAGGTAGGATAACATAAATAATTCCTCTACCAATTCATCATGTTCATTCAGACTCATTATTGGAATAATTACAGCTATATTTTAACTTATATTAATCTTGACACAAAGCCTTCCACAACCAATGCTCTTTATTAAAGCTATAATTTCATCTATGTAAATCAATTTCCTAATGTAACTATCTAACTAATTTAGTCTAATTGTTAACCAATATTATAATATAACATTGTGAATGTTGATTAACATACGAATGTGCTTCATTTTAGTTGTTTTAGATGCATACTAGTGGAACATTTCTATAAGAAGATTAACTTTATCATTTAGGTGCAAAAACTATTTTCCATAATTCTTCGAGCATCCTCCTCCATCACAACCCTAAAGATAAAGATCAATTGTTCATTAATCAAAATCTATTGAACACCTAGTTTTTTTTCCAATTTTCTTGAGCCCATGTATTCGTCACTGAAACACATAAAGAAACTAACTAGAAGTGCTTTCCATTATAAGGCTCCTTACTTCATAATCTCTGTAGGTGGAGACATTATATTCTACACTTCAATTCTTGATGGAGGGAAATAACTTAGTTTATCAGCTGGTGAGGTATCTCTAACTACTTGAACCATTTTTCTTTTTACAATCTTAAAGCCTTTAAATGCTCCATCATAAACTTCATAAGTAACATAACTTGACTGAGGGATGTTACCCGTAATATGTTCATATTTTTTAGTTGCTATAGGTGCCAACTTAGAGGAGCACTTTAAGAGACATTATATAAGAAGAAGAACATTCATGTTTAAAAGTTAGGGGATCATCTTTTTTAGGAAAGAGGAAAAAGGACATTTGGTAATTTTGATATGTAGGTCATTCTTAAGTATCCTTAACCTTCTCCTTATCCTCCTTTGTCCCATTTGTGCTCATCAAAAATCAAAGAAAACCTACTTTATCTATATAAATAAAACATTTTTTGAAATTACTATATAATTTTTCTTGTCTCAAGATATGTAAAATGATTTTTGCATACTTATTATGCTCATCTAAATCTTAATAATGATTAGAATATCTTCAAAATAAGCGACCATAAATTTTCCAATAAAATTATACAAAACATTGTTCATTAATCTTATAAAATTCCAAAATGCATTAGTTAACAAAAAATGCTTCACTAAACAATCTTATAAATTAAATTTTGTATAGAGCTATCATTCACTTATGACCTTTTTCCATCTTAGTGTGATTATATCTACTTTTTAAATCCAACTTTGGAAATGAACAAGAACTTTATAACTAATCAAACATGTCATATAATCTATGAATTGGATATCGATACTTTATTGTTATTTTATTTATAGCTTAATAATCAATACACATTCTTTTATCTAATCCTTCTTAGGAATAGACAAAACTAGAACAATATATATACTCATTCTCTCTCTAACATACCTTTTTGAAAAAACTCCTTAATTTTCGTTTGATGCTTCTTAGTCTCATCCAAATTGCTTCTCTAGGCTGGTTAATTAGTAACGATAACAATAAGTTTGAAATTAGTTTTATATTAGTGATAAATTGTTAGTATTTAAGCAAGCCTCTTTATATAAAAGTACAATCATAGGCTAGTTAGCATAAAATGCTCTCTTGATCTCACTTTCTCTACTTTTCCCTCAGTATTCTCTTTTTCTTTTCCCTTAACTTTTCCCCTTCTTTCCATTTTTTATAATCAAATCTTTATTTCCATTTTCTTTTTCTTTTTCTTTTCTTTTTAATCACCCATCCTCATTTTTTTAGCTTACTCTCCTTTTTATCAATCTTTCTTTTTAACTTGAATTGGTCCTTATATACTTGTTTAGCTACTAATGGTATAAGAGTAATGGATTTATTATTAATAAAAAACCAACACCTATTTGTAAAATTATTTTTTATGGCTCTTTTATAAATTCCTAAGGTCTCTCTGGGAGCATGCAGTTACTATGCATAGGCACCACATCACACAATACCTTGTTACAATTTAATCAATAATAAAACTAACCTTTATTTAGTGAATATCACCTCACCATATTTATTTAGCCATTGAAACTTATATAAAATGTTTCATAGTATGCAACCTTAACTTTTTAATCAAGGTAGTATTAGTTATATCAATGTAACTACCACATCAATAATCATATTACAAACCTTATTATTGATATGTAATCCCATATAAAGAATATTCTTTTATTTTTCAATAACATTATCTTCTTTGACTTGGTTATTTAATACACATAACCACACGTTTCCCTTTTCATTATATACTCAACATCAACATCATCATCATCATCATAATCTTCTGATGAAAGTATAGAATCCTCATCATTTTCAACTTTGATCTTAATCTTCCAAAAAACTTCAATGTTTACTACCCTTTTGTTATGAAATTGTGAAACTATGTGGCATGTTACAAAAAATGAAAGCATTTAATGTCACAAGTACAAATTTAGGTCTTAGATTTATCTTTCACTTTACTGGGAACTTCTTGTCCTTTTTTAGGTAGTTTGACTTTGGCTTTAGGAGTAGCATTATCATCTCTTTTCTAAATCAAATTCCATAAAGATGAACTAAAATTTTGTTGTGAGTGTTTTCCCTTTTTTAGTTGTCTTTCCACCTTTATGGTTATATGAAAGATTCACATAATGTTGTAATTATGTCACATTAGCAATCTCTCAATTTCAACGATTAAAACATATAACCATGTGACTTCTTAACATTCCTTTACATTTCTAAACACCATTTGACTATTAAACGAGGTCTTATAAAATACATCCCTGTTGTAGCGAATAGGGATAAAACACGTCACCTACTCATGATACATTTATATTCTCCCAATTTTAGATAGGCCTCTTATAGTTCCTTTTCTTTTTTAATACTAGCTAATCCCACCAAATAATAGTATAGTTAATAAACATTGAGTTTAAACTTTTATTGTTTAATGTAATGGTAGTAGTAATCCATCTTGTTTTTCCACTATAAGGAGGCCTTAGGGTCATTTCTCCCTTCAAGTCAAAGAATCTTCATTTTGATGTTCCCAAGGCTTCTATATTAGCTAGACTTCTTTCCATGTCTATATTTTCTAATCACCACGATATGCAAATCTAACTATATTATTTATTGGTTGGTATTCGTCAAATAAGACATCTTCCACTTCACTTTCATCAAAATCATCTTAAATAACTCATTGTTGTTATTAACATGCATTAGAAACTTATAGTGATTATCCTCTTTGCAAATTAGTTATATCAATTACCTTACATATCTAATCAATCTCTAATCTCTCCAAACATAGTAGTTATGCATTCATACCATTTTTGTATGGCTTGAAACATGAATAATTGGAATTGAGGATGAAGTATTATTAGATTTGTACCTCAATCATAGTCTTAAATTTCAAAGAAGTTAGCACTGTTTTCATTATAATTTTTAGTTTTGTTAATAATGGAATCAAATCATTCCAAAACAAAATAGGAAAGTATTAGAAGAATAAATACTTTTTCTAACAAAGATTGATCAATTATTCAATTATGAATCCAAAGAATGGATTAAATCTCTCTAAAATAGATTAAGGAAGTATAAAATGTATAAATATTTTTCTAATGAAGAATAATCAATTTTTGATTGATTCTTTCCTTTCTTTTAACTTGAAACAGGAAAAAAAATAGTGAAGACAAAAAAATAAGCAATGTAAACTCTAAAAGATATTGAATAGAAAGGAGGTGATGAAGAAAAGCATAAAAAAGAAAATAAAAGAATCAGTGAAAATAAGAACAAGAAATAGAAATGAAAAAGTGATAAGTTCTTAATTGATTGTATATTTTTTCATTGACATTTAGTGATTAATGTTATATTATGCATAAGATATTTATTTCGGTTCTTGTTTTGGCTTATGTACAAAATAGTGGAAAAAAACCAAAATGAGCTAAATTCACACCTTTAGTGCCATTCTATTGATTTCAATCTTATTGTCCTTTATGGAGTAAAAATAAGACGACTTAGAGTGAAGACAGGATAAATAACGGAAGAATTGGAGTCACTGTGACATATATGGCCATGTATGGGAATGCGTAACTCAATAGAAATGTGTATGAACTTAAAGACACTGTTTCAACCATCCCTGTGACCTACTCATCTATGTTAAGACTTACAACAGTGTAAATGGGCTAAAAGGCCGTGTCACCAACTGTTAACTTTTAACTTTGTGATTTCTATAAAATTAACATACATAGTCACTTACACATTCGTTTATAACCATACAACCCTAATTCTGCACTGTAAAAGGGCAATTAAGAGGCTAAATAGGGTATGTAAAGATTGGAGACACAAAAGAAGGATGAAAGGGCCCATCTCGGAGTTCCCTTTCTAGAAGCCGAGTGGAGTTCTCTAAGTGATCCCATAGTAGCTCTCCAATCAATATTTGACTCAACCTAAGGGTTCACGCAAAGCTAAGTTGTTTTACTATTTAAATCCTTTTATACTTTAATAATTAAAAGAGTCAAAGAGAGTGGAAATTTTTTAAATTATTTTATTAAAATTTTAGCAACATAAAGACTGCATTTTGACATTCCCAAAATTTTTAAAATACTTGCATAACACAATTTAAAACACTTTAAATATTTCATATTCATCCTAAATCTGAAATGGAATGTCAGATCCATATCACATGCAATCAAAAACCTATAATTCTCAACATTTGAAAAACTTTATTAAGGATTGAAGCCCTAGTAGTTTATTAAGTAAAAGATATTTACAATCCCACAAAGATTTACAAGAACACACTTTCCACCCTTTCCAAAATAATTTAAAACATATCACATGCATAGCAAATATAATACAAGCACAGCAACACCCAATGATACAACTAATCTTGAGGCAGAGTCCTAATTTATCACGACCTGGTATCACATCAGGCTCATGACAATTGCCGTATACCTGGGCTAAGGACACTCATAGTATCCTTGATCCAACTATGCAAGGCTAACTGAATATCTCTCCCTTTTAAAAAAAATATTTGGGCAACACAATGACTATACTTTAAAAATCCCAAAACTCAATCAAACTCCTAGAAACAATTTTAAACACACTTCTATATTCACATCAAAATTTTACCACAACTTCAGGACTTTAAAGTCCACTCAAAGCATTCTCAACAACAATATCAAGAGTACATACATAAGGTCTTTTACAACAACAAAACATTCAAGAGCTAAATTTATATAGTCATAAAACATATCCATATAACCAATCTAATAAAAATAGTAAAATAGTTTATGAGCCACTATGTAACTAAAGTACAAAACAGAAACTGCCCACGTGTGGTAATATCCTGAAAATGTCAAAAGACCGCATGATTTACTCAAAGCTTTAAGCTCACTAAATTAATCTGCATGGTTGGAAAGTGGAGGGGGTGAGTACACTATGTGCTCAAGGAGCAGGAAAAACATATATCACAAATTGAACTTGATACACATCAAGATGGTGTAGATAACCTATGAAGTGAACATATATCATATAAAAACATATAGGCCTAGCCTATAACTTAACATATAATGGTTAGAAACTACATAGGCCTAGCCTATTAATCACTCATTTAGTGAATATAGGTTCCAGTTCCAGTACACAAAAGTAGAAAAACATCACATGTGTAAATCAAATCTTGTCAGAAAACAAATCCTAGAATAAGCTAAAACAATCATGTGTGACACCACTAGTCAACCAAACAAGTGTGCACACCCACCGATCTTCAGTGTTGACTTGACTTTCATTTGTGGTGGGTCCAGATTATAATCGAAAAGAGTGTCATGACTATAGGTGATGACCTCATCGGTGTCTAGACTTTAAGTGCGGAATCACCCTTAAGTCCCGTAAAAAGGTGTCGATACAGAGACTCAACTTTTATATACCATTGTCAAGGGTACGAGAGTCACTTAATCTGATATGCCTAGCATATGATTGGCCAATCTTTACCTCACTAATAACAAAAATCATATACAAAAATTAAGTACAAAAGTCAAGTAAGGCACTATGCCTTTATTTATCGGTTCAACCAATAAAATGAAACTGTGCCATGACTCCAAGCCAAAAGAGAACAAAAACATACAGCATACATGACTTGATTATGTTTATGTAAATTCCAAAACATTATTTCGTGCAATAAAAGTCATCGTTTACACTCCAAGTTCAAAGTTATTCAAAAATGTAGTTTCAGAAAATAAAACGTTGTCCTTTGCATTTCAAGTGAAGGTTTGTTGAAAACAATATCATTTATCAAAATACGTAATAAAAGCATAAGTTGCAGTCCAAGTGCAAAGAGTTATTCAAAACAATTTCATTTATTAAATACACAACTATACTAATATCCATTTGAGATTTAATTCTACTATGCATTACTTAGGTTTAAAATTCACATACAAGTCATCCTACAAGTCTTAGGATGTTCTAATCCAATTTAAAAAATACGGTTTCCCCACTCACCTCAAAAGAAGGTTTACACTCCCTTAACTTCAACAATCCTTGGTACAAGCTCCTTGATTCAGAGCTTCCAAGTCTTCACATATAAAAAATATACAATGTATTTACTACTCAAACATATGTCCCATATTTATACATCATCATATAGTGTCTAAAACATAATATCACTATCTTTAAGCTATAAAATTTGGCCATTACCCATCAATTTAAGCAAATTCAAGTTTACTCTAAGTAAATATGAAAGTCGCTTTCCAATTTATATCGTTACGAATCCTTAAATCCTAAGCCAAGTTCACTTAGACATTTTATCAAACACCTAATGTGCATGACTTTTAAGTCACATTTTAAAGATTTTATCATAGTAATTTGTGCTCCTATCTTGTTATATAGCAAACACTTCCAAGCAATGACACATTTCACCACTCCATTCAATCTAACTCCATTCATTTAAATCATATTCATCATAATTATACAACTCATCACATTAATCCATTCCTTCTTCCATCATTTCAACCAAGCCTACCCAATATACTTCTTCTTCATTTTTCAGCATCAATTCACATTATACATGTACAATTAACATCATAGAATTCATTTAAATCATCAATTTCAAAAGTTATTCAAAAATTCACAAACTTTCATTTTGATTTTGACCCAAGGATGCTTCTCCATGACACATTTCATTCATCTAAACCATGTTTCATGCATATTCAAGCATGTATAACAACATATCTTAACACCAAACTCAAAATCTTAATGTAGATAGAGATGAGACAAAATTTACATAAACCTTCCTTTGGTGAGATCTTCAAATCCTTTCATAATTTCTCAAATATAATGATAGATTTGAGTTCCTTGATCCTAAATTAGCTTATAACACTTTGATTTGGGTTAGAGAATCAAAAAGAGGTTGGAATTTTAGGGATGGCTGAAATTAGCTTCTTCTTCTCCTCTCTTCTCCTTTCTTCTCCTCTCTTTTAATTGAAAGAAGATGTTTTAAGTCTTTAGCAATGAAGTGCACGGTCACACATACGAAGGATCTAGAATTTTGAATCTTCTTTGACCAAAATATGGTGAAATTACCTTTTTGTCCTTAGGTTATGTGAAATTACCATTATACCCTCCAAACTTTCCTAAATTTTCAATTAAGCCTAAAATTTGAAAACCACCAAAACCTTTATTTTTATTTTGTCCCTAGGACTTTTGAGAATAATAATTAAGGCCCTTAACTTTATAAAATTACATATTGGTCCTCCAAGAATTGAAAAATTACATTTAAGTCCTTTAACTTTTAACAATTTGCAAATAAGCCCTTACGTACATCAACTTTTCCAATTAAACTTTCTAAGTATCCGATAGATCTATAAATCATGTCTAATCACCCATAAGGAATTAGAACACATTTAAATCAACCACCATGGTCATATCCATGCAATGGACTCGGTTTTACACACTTAAAAGCTTACATGTTGAAAATCTCCAAGATTTTGCATATCGATGAACTTTAAGTTCATTTAAGGGCATATAACATTATAAATCATTAACATATATATCCAAAGGAATTAAATACATCTTTGAACTCATATACAACCATGTATGTATTAGCATACAGTATCATCTCTAAGTATAGCATAATACAAAAGGGCTCAGAGAGTTCGGCATTACACAATTACTACAATATCTATACACATACTTGGGGTGGTCTGTTTAAAAACATAAAAATAAGGATGAGCTAAACGAGCTCAGTGAGTAATTAGTTTACAAAAGAAATTGAACTTTTCATAACAATATAACTGAAATATTCCTATACTGTGGTAAAGCTCATGATAAAATACTTGTCATAATAATTCATTCGTACATCATAACATTTGGTACTAAAATAATATTTCGTAAAACACAATTTCAATTTTTCTAAAACACTATTCCAAAATGCATTTCGACATTAAACTTATAAGATACAAGATTCCATTTTCCTTTTTCCTTTTTCTCCTTAAATAATAAACAGTGGTGGAAAAAAGTTTTATGAAAACTTTTATATTGAAAATAAGCCAACCACTACTGGTACCATACAGTAATTCTTAAATCACTTTTAACATAAATAGTGATGACATTACTATTTTCACGACTTTCCTTACTCAATATAGTGTACCACTAGTTTCTTTACCATACGGTACACTAGGTATCAAGTCACAGAGCTAGTTCTGCATTGCTTACCCACAACTAGTTAACCACTGTTTACGAAGCTAGTTCTACATCACTTACCCATAATAGGTTAATTTCTATAAACTAGTAGTTACGGAGCTAGTTCTGCATCGCTTACTTGTAATAAGTCATAGAGCTAGTTCTATATCTATTACCTATAACTGGTTAACCGTTATTTATGGAGCTGGTTGTACATTGCTTAACCATAATAGGTTAACCATTATAAATGTACCGATATAATAACATGTGTAAAGCCTAGTAGTATACTACAAGCAAAAGAAACTCTTACCTTTATAACTCATCTTATTTTCTAAATCAAGCTTGGGAGGATTCATAATTTAATTATTTCAATGTAACTCCTAATCATATAAAATTTAACTTTCAAATTAAAACTCATATACTACCAAAGTATACACTTACGCTAGCAATATTCACTTGTAAATTGTCATTTGAATAAAACTCATCATAAATATTCATTTTATGATCAAATGTCAATTCAAAGTACACTCATATGTCATCAATTCTTTTACAAAGAATTTATTCATATAAAACAATTAAAATACACTTACTATTTCACAAACTTATTGTAAACTGCACTCACGCATTTTGTATCTCCTCTTTAACTACACAAAGTGCATTTTGCTTAGGTATTTATTTCCAAATTAGGAAATAAGGCATGCAAACTATAGATCAGTTTAACCAAATTTCATATTAGTATATAATTACATAACACGTCCGCTAATCATATTTCTGCTTACTTCTGTAAGTTAATCTATTAGTCTCTGTTTCCAAATGTAACTTCAAAAGTCACTTAAATATCATATTTACCCATTCTAACCTACTAATTTCTTCAAACACAATCTCACCCAATTTAATTCACCATATCACAATCATGCATGATGACTCACGGTTATGACTCATGTCTAGAATCCATACCTCTACTTGTTTCTTAATTTTCACGTATCAAAAGTTCAAATTAGGTTTTGAAGTCTTCTATAAATTTGTTATCCTATGTCTCTAGTTTCCATATAATTTAAAATAATGCCATTTTACTTTTAAATCATGACATATGTACCAAATATCACAAGTTACTTTAAGACAAGGATAGTATCAAGTTACCATAATCAATCTCAATTTTTAATATCATTAAGCTACAATTAGGTCTAGGTCCCTTCTAGAGAGCTTTAGTAGTATGTTTTAGGTTTTAGATCAAATTGGAATCACCTAGTTTGGAGGTCTGTAGGTTGATTTACGGCTAAGAAAATGGGACTGGTTCAAACAATCCTAAGAAAGAATTCTACTACACATTACTCTCTTGTCATTTTCAACCAATTCCATGTAAAGGAACACCAAAATAACACCAACGCACCATTGATATTAAACACATCATCCCATACTAAAAAGCCATAAAAATTATGAATTTAAGCTAGGAAAGCTTACCACTTTTTCCTCCAATATTTTGGGTATTTATTGAACACCTTTACTTGATCAAAATATCTTTAAATCTCCATCAAAACCCATTAACAATGGAAGCTCTCTTCTTCCTTTCTTGTTGGCCAACATTCACACTTGATTCTCTTCTTTTCACTTTTTTTTATCTCCCACGTTTACTCTTTCTGAAACACTCACGGTTATGTTAAAGAATAAAGTTATATGTCTTATTGTATTTATACTCATTTAATGGATTCCACATGTCACCCTCCTATTAATTATCTTTTAATGAATCGTCGTTCCGCCAACACCACGTAAAATGATCAAATTGCCCTTTAATGAATACCGAAAAGACTAAATTGTCCTTTAATGCATACACAAAGACCAAATATTTTCGAATTAAATTTTGAAAATATTTCACAACTATATTATTATCAAATTGACCATAAACTACTCTAATTAGGGTCAATACTTATTGATCCATACTTTTAAGATTTTTGGTTTAAAATCATTAATACCCATTATTTTTCAAAAAGGGCATTTTAGTCCAATAATTTCAAATTATCCGAATTCTATTCAAACAACCTCCGTTTTGACCCGTTTTAGTTCCTATAGACGCCAATCCTAATTCTGGAGCTTTTCATCGTATTATGAAATTATTCGGTTATCTAGAAGAATTTTTGGATTGAATCCTAAAATCACTAAATGCCACCAAAATCATCTGAATTTCATTTGAATGTGTCACCTAAATCTCCAAAGCATATTTCGGGGAATTTTCAAAAACTTTGAAAAGCTACAGAATGAGTCCAAATAAGAAATTTTTGGTTGAGCCCTAAATCATCTTTGATTTTTTCATGATCTCTGTTATAACCCCAATAATACATTTAAACACTTAAATTACTCTAGGACGCAATAAATAGAGCATACTTTATAAAATGCTTATACAACACATTACACAGTATAGTAATTGAACTATGATATTATAGACGAAGATTCCTTTCCCTTTTGGGAGTTATGAGCAACTAATCTTCTTCTTTTCTAGTTTAAAGGTGATATTGAGACTAGTGAACATGTTTAGGCATTAATTAAACTTAGTGATGTTGTTTTTAACTCTTTTTTGGAATTGACTATGCTATTTTGTGTTTAAAGTTTGGGATTTGTGTATGAACAATTTGGATAGGCCTACTATATTATTTATTTATAGATTCATTGCTATAATCAAGATTGCAATCTGTAATATATGATTAATAGTTACAATATAATGGAAAATTAGGATTAATGGAGCTAGTTATTAATATACGATTAACAGTTTCAAAGGTAGGTGTGAGAACAACATAAAGATTCATTACAGACATTCGGATGAATAAAACCTCCAAGGGTGATAAAAGAGTAAATCATGTTGGGAGCTTTCCAATTTCACTAAATGATGAAAAAAATTATTAGCATTCTCATTTTCCTACACAAAGTGTTAGCACATGGGCTAAAATGAAAAGACTATTTTTAGAGAAATATTTCCTTGAATCAAAGACATCGAGCATAAGGAAAAAGATTTTTGGGATAAAGCAACAACATAGAGAATCCCTTTACAAGTATTGGGAGTGCTTCAAGAAGTTGTTGGCAATTTTCCCATCACAATATTATAAGGTAACTCTTTATTCAATATTTGAATAGCAATTGTAGTAAGTAATGGAACACTGGATAAAAGGCTCCTAAAGAGGAGAGAAATATAATTGAGTATATAGAGACAAACACTCAATAATTTGGCAATATGTAACAACGTTCATAGGGTAAATGAGGTAAATAATTCATTCATAGAACATTATCTAGATGAATTAACATCTTTTGTTAAACAAATTTTTATAGGGAAAGCATACACGAAAGCTTATAAGATATATGTAAATGTAAAACACCCAGTGAATGGTTGCACATCTCTATAAAAGGGAAATGAGGAGTATGTTAATGTTGTAGAAGGAAATTTTTCCAACCATATAATCTTATTCCTAGACCTATAACCTAGGTTGGAGAGATCACCCAAACCTAAGTTATGGAGGGAATAGGTAGTAGAACTACTTCCTATATAAGCCACAAGGTACAAAGTAATTTTAGCTTAGACCACAAGACTCCTCCTCTGACTCAAGTGCATCATTGGAAGATATGGTTAAGTCCTTTGCAGCTAACACTTTACAATTCCAGCATGTTGTAAAATAGTTTTATTAAGAGATAAGAACTCAATTATAAGAGACAAGGTCTAGCATTAAAAATTTAAGCCAAATTATAAGAGACAAGGTCTAGCATTAAAATTTTAAGCCAAATTGCAATTGCTATTAATCAGTTAAAATTGAAAATTGGAAAAAAAATTTCTGTCATAACTTGAAATAAATTTGAAGAATGATAGTGTAATAGCCTTGAGGAGTGTTAGAGAGCTTGAGGATCCTAAAAAGACCCTACAAATGATGGCTAGTAAAGAGTAAATTAAGGAGTTAGGAGAAGAAGGAAATCCCTCATTTTTTTCAAAGGTAAATTCTGAATCTCCCATTATGGTTAAAAATAAACCTCAACCTTTTCCTATCAATTTAACAAAGTCTAACAAGGATTAAAAGGATAAGGAGATCTTGGAGAATTTTAAAAATGCAGAAATAAATATAGTTTTGCTAAATGTAATCAAGAAAGTGAGAAAGTATACAAAATTCCTTAAGGAATTGTATACCAAAAAGAGAAAATAGAGAGGTAAGATAAAGTCATGATGGATGAGAATGTTTATGCAATCTTTAAAAAGAAATTGTCTCCTAAGGACAAGGACGTAAGTATTTTTACTATTCCTTGTAAGACTGGTAACACTATAAGTAAGAGTGTCATCCTAGATTTAGGAGCATCAATTAATATTATACCTCATTCCATCTACGATTCTTTGAAATTAAGTTATTTCAAAGAAAATACTATCATCATATAATTGGCTTATCGCATTAGTGCTTAACCAGATTAATTGGTTGATGATGTTTTAGAATTGGTGAATGAATTGGTGTTTCCTACATATTTCTATGTGGTAGATATGGATAGTGACATTTCCTCTAACCCCAAAACAATCTTGTTAGATAGAACAATTGATAAGTGTGTTTTTAGGTTATGTTTCTAGTGTATTTTCATGTGTTTTAAGTGCTTCTTTGTGTGTTTTAGTTCTATTTTATTAGATCTTTAGCATCTTTTGTGTCTTTCTTGATCATTGAAGTTTTTAGATATTTATTTACATTATCTAGTGTTTGAGCATAGTTTTGGAGCCTATTTATAGGATGCATTCATGCACCTTGTTGATGAATTGTGCAGGTATCAGATTTACAGCTTTAGATATGGTATAGGTGATTTAATGGCACCACTAGGCATATCTAAAGAATTCAGATAATAATAAAATCTGGTCGAGATGAAGGACAAGGTGTGAGGAGCTTGCAATTCAAATTTCAAGTCAATCGGAGGTCCAAAGAAGAAGTTATGGCCAAAAGAATTAAGAGTACAGAAAGTTGTCAAACAACAGTGCACAATCGTGTTACTACCTATCTGTCATAATTTTGCTTATGCAAGATCGTGCAACTACCAGATGACCACATGTCTATCACGATCGTGCTTGTGCGTGATTATGCAACTACTAAATGAGAAGCTCTTTGTCACCGTCATGCTTGAGCATGAGGGTGACAGGTGCAACTCGCCAAGATCAGATTAAACACGAGATTTTAAGTGGCTTTAACCCTCCCCGTGACATATATACAAGCTCTAAACCCTAGAAACCTCCATCCATCATATGAAACGCCAAAAATAGAAAAAGTGAGACTTTTGGAGGCTAGCCAAAGAGGGAAACATACAATCTACCTTGGAAAAGTGGCGATAACATCAAGATTCAGAATTTTTTCAACTTTTTGGAGTAGAGAGAAGGAGTTATTGACTTTACCTAGATTTTATTCTTTTCTCTTTATGAATTTTAGTGTGAAAAACACAGATTTCGATGGATTTTTCGTGATTATGAGTAACTAAACTCCTTATATGAGGTATTCTTAAACTATTTGTGGAACTCTTATTGTTTTGGATGCAATGAAAGATGATTTATGATATTCATTGTGCTTATACCATATAATAGACCGAGAGGTTGAGTGTAGGTATTTGAGCTGGGTAGTGTAATGAGAGTTAGCTCCCAATAGACCTAATAAATATTCAAGTTTTTCTAGATAGTTGAAGAGAGATCTTAACTGTTTGCTTAGAATCACCTATAGGAGTGGTTAAAATCTTATTGAGGGATTAGGAGAAGTTGGTAAGTCTAGAGATAGCATAACTAATTCTAATCCATTTAATTAGAGTTAGCTAATTAAGCCTTGAGAGAGGGTAATTGAACATTAGAAAATCTTGGGTCTAACATAATTGGATCAAGAACATAAGTGGAAAGCAAAATAAGGATAGAGTAACTCCTAATTTTAAACCTTGGCCATCAAATTGTTGCACATTGCCTTAGTTGGATGTTCATTACTAGTTTAATTAATTTTCATTTAATTTCCAATTTTTAATCTTTTGAAATCATTTTCTTAAACAAATTGTAACCTAAATTGAGTGATGACTAACATTAATCTTTGTGGGATAATATCTATTTTTAACTATAAGTAACGACCCATATACTTGATATTTTTTACATAAAACTAATAGTTTGGTTCCGAGCAAACAAATTTTTAACGTCGTTGTTGGGGATTGATTTCTTTATCATCTTGTTTAGTTTAGGTGACTTTGATTTAAGATTTTTTGATACTTTTCCTTAAGTATTTGAAAGTTCATGAACACAAGGAGCACAAGAAGATCCACAGAGTTTAGAGAAAAAGAGTTGTTCGACATCATATGACATGGAAGAGAGCTAAGAAGAGCTAAGCGCCAAGAGCCATTACAAATGAATATGGTGGAAGAAGGAGAACTAGAAGGGGGTCAAGAGAACATTGATGAATTTCATACGGCCTAGATTTCGTCTATAAAGAGTTGCAAGGTCTGCAGCTCAAGCAAACAATTTTGAAATCTAGCTTGCACTCCTTAACATACTCCAAAATAGTGTTCAATTATATGGGTTATCAACTGAAGATCCCAATGCCCAATAGCAAACTTTTTGGTGATATGTGATACTTTTAGATTTTAAGGGATGTCTGATGATGTTATGCGGCTCAAACTATTTCCATTCACTTTACGAGATCAAGCTAAGGCAGGTACAACTCACTTAGTGCTTCTTAGATTACC
>JANSVA010000218.1:29775426-29787809 GCA_025504915.1 Erythroxylum reticulatum
AAAGGTATGGTCCTTAGAAAGAATAATGCTTAGGAGTGTCAAGATGTATCATCTGTAAGAATGCATCGTCTGTAAAGACGTATCATCTGGGATGACGTCATATTATCTGTGATGACGTCATTCATCTTAAGAGATGCATCATCTGTAAGATGTATCGTCTGTGATGATGTCATACCATCTGTGATGACGTCATATCGTCTTAAGAGTTGAATCATCTTAAGTTAACTCTGCTTTATCTTAAGTTGACTCTGCTTCGTCTTAAGAGTTGCATCATTTTAATTTGACTTTGCTTTGTCTTAAGTTGACTTTGCTCCGTCTTAAGAGTTGCATCGTCTTAAGTTGACTTTGCTTCGTTTTAAGTTGACTTGTCAACTGCTTCATCTTAAGAGTTGCTTCGTCTTAAGACTTTGCTTCGTCTGCTTTGTTTTGTCTACCCTTTTCACTTCGTCTGCTTTTTAATTTGTCTACCTTCTTGTTTTGTCTACTTTTCGCTTCGTCTGCCTTCTTATTTTGTTTGTTTTTTTGCTTCGTTTGCCTTCTTGTTTCGTCTGCTTTTCGCTTCGTCTGCTTTCAGATTTATATGTCTTTTATTTCATCTACTTTGCTTCGTCTGCTTTCTACTTCATTTTCTTTGTTTCATCTACTTTGCTTCTTTTACTTTGTTTCATCTGCTTTGCTTCGTCTGCTTTGTTTCTTCAGCTTCGCTTCATCTGCTTTATTTCTTCTACTTTGCTTCATCTTCTTCGCTTCGTCTGCTTTTTGATTGGTTTCGTCTAATCCAACTGTCTGGTCCATTTTTGAGCATTCAAACGATTGAATTTGTCTTCATAGTCTTCATAAAAGTTGTAGATCTTGAATCTCTTTTTTAGATAATCTAAATAATGCTTTGATTCGACATCTGTAGAAAGAGTTCTGCCTTTTTTCCCAAGATAGGTGTAATATGATTGAGATAAAAAGCTTGTTTGGTTCTTTCAGCCATAACTTCATTATCCGACCTCCAAATGAGGTGAATCCTATGTCTAGATAAGCTAGAGACATAGAGCTACCAAACAAACTGGAGGAATAGAAAAATTCTCTAAGATGCTCAATATCTAGATGGAAGTTGAACATAGAATGTTTATTTTAGTATAAGAAAGATTTGGAAGTTAGGGCCCAACACTACGGTATCAGAGAATGCGAATGAACCGAGGATGACTAATAAGGGTTAAATGGGAATAAACTTACATTGTGATAAGCACAAGTACACATCTTATAATAAGGAATGTTGGGCTCCGGAATCAAGGTCCAAAACAGTTATGGTATCAAAACAAGAAGAGGATCTGATGATGGTTAAATAAAACTCATTGAAATAAGTTCCGTTATTATAATTTCGCAAGAGTTGGGTTTCAGAAACGGTGCCCAACATTTATGTTATCTGAGTAAGAGTTGGATTTCAGAAATGGGATCCAATAAGCTAAATATGGAGAATAGGACGAGATTGGCTATTACCAATCTGAGTTGTTTTACTTAGCTATGAGTTGTTTCAATCCGAATTGAACAGTTACTAAAGGATGGACGAGAAAAGTATTGGCAGGAGTTTAGATTGAAGAGACATGGTGATTCTCAAGTTGATTTTGGCAGGAGATTCAGTAAATGGAAAAGTAGATCATTCCGATCACATACTAGATCGAGACAGTCAGGGTTTAGACCGAGAGGCAGTTTTGTTCATATTGGTAGTGGTAGAGGTCAATTATCTAAAGGGAAAACACAGTAGATGCCTATTTGTGAGCTTTGTGGAAACAAACATGGTGGAGAATGATGGAAGATATCTGGAGCTTACTTGCATTATAGCTCTTTTAAGCACCAGATTAGAGAATGTCTCGCAAATTTGGGAGCATAGTCTAGAGTGAGAGGAAGATCAATGACTGAGATGACTGTCTAAAAAAATAGAGCTAGTGGGGCAGCACAGAGCGACAGAGGTAGGGTAGAACAAGTTCAACAGGTCCTAATGTTAAAACTGAGGTGTGGAGTAACCAACAGTAGTCCCAAGCCAGGATTTTGTCTATTACCAAACAGGAGGCACTGAATTCTCCAGATGTTGTTACAGGTGTGTTACGTGTCTTTCAATTTGAGGCATTTGCATTGTAGATCCAGAATCTACGTATTCATTTAGCACACCACATTTGGCATCTCAACTGCATTGTGAGAGAGAGATGTTGAAATGTATCTTAGAGGTGAGTATATCGGTAGGTAGTAGTACTATAGTGATTGGAGAACTGTGTAAAGGGTGTATTACTTGGGATGACCAACTTGAGTTGAAAGTTGATTTGATAATACTGCAATTGAAAGAGATACACCTCATTTTAGGTCTGGACTAGCTTACCACTCATAGGACTGTAATTAATTATTATACTAAAAAAGCGATTCTTGAATATCATAATCAACCAAGAATAATATTTCGAGGTTCTAGTCAATCAGTGCCAGCTAGATTGATTTCATTAATGGGTGCTTTTAGGATTATTCGAAGTGGATGTGAGACTTAGTTAGCCTATATGATTAATATCCGAATTGAGCAAACAGTACAAGATATTCCTGTTGTTAGAGATTTCTTTGATGTGTTTCCCACTAAATGATCGAGATTATCCTTAGATAGCGCGATGAAGTTTACTATCGACCTTGCTCCAAGTACTGCTCCTATATCTATTTCTCCGTATAGGATAAAACCTGTGAAACTTAAGGAACTTAAGACTCAATTATAGGAGTTATTAGATAAGGGCTTTATCAGGACTAATATGTCACCTTGGAGAGCTTCAGTTTTGTTTATGAAGAAGAAAGATGTGACTTTGAGACTATGCATTAATTATAGACAACTAAATTAAGTGATAATAAAGAATAAATATCCCTTATCGAGAATAGATGATTTACTTGATCAATTACAAGGAGATGAGGTGTTTACTAAACTGGATTTGAGGTTAGGGTACTACCAGTTAAAAATAGCATAAGTTAATGTACCAAATAGTGCATTCAGAACCATATATGGGCACTTTGAGTTTATGGTGATGCCTTTTGGGTTGACAAATTCTTCGGCAACCTTTATGGCATTGATGAATAAGGTATACTCGAAGAGTAGTGAGGAACATTCTGAGCACTCGAGGTTAGTCTTACAAATAATGAAAGAAAAGTAATTGTACGTCAAGTTCAATAAGTGTGAATTTTAGCTTGATTGAGTGGTGCTTTTAGGTCCTATAGTATTTGGACAAGGCATACAAGTAGACCCAAAGAAAGTTAAAGCAGTGTGAAGTAGAAAGTCCCTAGGAAAGTGTTTAAGATTTGAAGTTTTCTTGCGCTAGCAGATTATTACATAAGGTTTGTCAAGGGTTTTCATTAATCTCATACCCTTTGACAAAGCTTCTCAAGAATAATATACCTTTCCAATGGACTAATGAATGCTAAAGGAGTTTTGAGGAATTAAAATATCGATTAACTATGACATTAGTGTTAGTTATTTCAGTTAGACCTGGAGGATATATTGTGTGTAGTGATGCTTCACACCATGGATTAGAATGTGTTCTGATGCAGTATGGTAGAGTGATTGCATTAGCATCGAGACAATTAAGGTCTCATGAGTTCAACTATCCAATTCATAATTTAGATCTTGCTGCAGTGATGTTTGCTTTGAACATTTGGAGACATTATTTATATGGTTAAACATTTCAGATATTTATAGATCACAGAAGTTTGAAATATTTGCTGAGTCAAAAGAAGCCGAATATGAGACAATGGCAATGGATTGAACTGTTTAAGGATTATGATTGCACAATTAAATACCATCCAAATAAAGCTTATGTTATAGCCAATGCATTAAGTAGGAAATCTAATAGTAGTGTAGCACTAATTCAAACATCGAGGTTACCAAATGTAGTTCAACTGAGAGCATTGAATATTGAGCTAAGTTTGGGGCAGAATGAAGCATTATTAGCTATGTTGAAGCTTAGACTGGTATTGCATGAAAGGATTAGAAAAGCTCATAGTAAGGATCCAGAATTAGTGAAGATTGTAAATAAGTTAAAATAGAATTCGAGTTCTGAGTTTGAGTTGAGAGATGATACATTTTGGTTGAAGAAGAGATTATATGCACTTGATATTGATAATTTAAGGAAAGAAATTTTAGAGGACGCTCACATTGCAGCCTATGCTATGCATCCTAGTACTACCAAGATGTATAGTACTCTGAAACAACATTTTTGATGTCCAGGGATAAAGAAGAGAGTGGCTAAGTATATTGCTAAATATTTGGCATGCCAATAAGTTAAGTCAGAACATCAGGCTACATTTGGGAAGTTACAATTATTACCTATTCTAGAGTGGAAATGGGAGAGGATCACAATGGATTTCATTATGGGTTTGCTGAGGACTGCAAGGCAACATTATGCTCTATGGGACATTGTTGATGATTGAAAAAATCGACTCATTTCCTACCTGTGCGAGAGAATAACACACTAGATTAGTTAGCTTGGAGGAGTGTAAATAAGATAGTGAGATTACATAGAGTTCCAAAATCTATTGTATCAGATCAAGATCTGAGTTTTACTTCTATATCTTAGGGTAGTTTACAAACAGCATTAAGTAGAAGTTAAATTTTAGTACAACATTTCATCCTTAGACAGACGGATAGAGTGAGAGGACAATTAAGACTGTTAAGGATATGCTTAGAGTTTGTGTTTTGGGATTTCAAGGAGCATAGGATCAATATGTAGCTCTCATTGAATTTGCATATAATAATCATTATCACAGTGGCTCCATATGAAGCGTTATATGGCAGAAAGTATTGATCACCTTTATATTGGGATGAAGAGGGCCTAAGGATTATTGAAGGCCTAGAGTTGATTAAAGATACTATTGATAAGGTAAAATCAATCTATATTAAGATCAAGCTAGCTCAAGATAGGCAGAAGAGTTAAATGGATTAACACCAAAAGGATATAGAGTATCAAGTGGGAGATAAGTTGTTTTTGAGAATGTCACCTTGGCGAGGAGTGATGAGGTTCGGTAAAAAGGGAAAGTTAAGCCCTAGATACATTGGTCCTTATAAGATTACTGAGAGAATAGGACCATTCGCTTACAAGTTAGCATTACCACCAGAGATGGATCAAATTCACAATGAGTTCATATTAGTATGCTTAGGGGATATAGGTCAGATCCAACACATGTATTACCGGCATAGGAAGTTGAAATTACAACTAATTTGAGTTATGTAGAGGAACTAGTCAAAATAGGCAATTGAGCAATCCCATTGGTTAAAGTCCTTTAGAGGAATCATTTGAGAGACGAAACCATATAAGAGAGTAAGGAAGGCATAAGGAAACAGTACCCTCATCCATTTGATCAATCAGGTAAGAATTTCAAGGATGAAATTTCATAAGGGGAGAATTATAATGTCCTGAGTTCCAAAACTTACTGAGGGTTAGAATCTTAGACTATTAAGTCATATCATTTGAGAATTTATAAAGTGCATTTCATTCATATGCATAATATTCGCATACACATATGAATCATGATTTAGTAAACATTGCTAAGATTATATATGCACTCAATTGACATATTCTGGGGTATGAAAGGTTTAAAATGATCATGATGTGAATTATGTATTGCTTATGTCTTGAATTTTGGTTTGGTAGATTATAATTAGTAAATTTGGAATTAATTGTTACAATTGAAAATTTTATAAATTAAAATGTACATTTAGTCTAGGAAAAATGTCAAATTGACATATGAAAATTTAGGATGACTAAGCCTGTGAAATAAGTTATACATGGCAGTAGAATTGAGGGAACTTTGGCATAAATAATTTAGTGACAAGTCACAAATGGCCTAGCATAATTATGACATTTGTCAACTTATGGAGAGGACAAATGGAATGCATGCATAAGGACAAATATCATTATGAAATGGTGACACCTAGCACCTAATGAGTTAAGCTAATGTAGAAGTTGTTCTATTATGTTCATTCTTCTCCTCTCTTCACTTTCACCACTGAATTATCCACCCTCCCATAGCTCTGAAATTTTTCTCCTCTTTTGTCCATCACATTCCAAAATCTTAATAAGATTCTACATCAAGAAAGCTATATGATGTTGTCTTTTATCTTCTTGTTTTCTTGTTGTTGAAAACCATCCAATTTCCAACTTGTATTTAAGATGATCTTGCATGCATATAAGGCAAAGTAGACTTGACGATTTAAGGTGGAACTTGAGTTAAAAAAAGTAAGTAAAGTACTAATCTTTGTGGCATTTTGTAATAGAAAGTTTATGATGATTGAATTGGGATAGATTGCATGTGATGTTAATGATGAAGGGTGGTGGAAAATGATACATGCATTGGATACTTTTCTGTTTTGGTTTTGATGCATGAGAACCGTAGGTTATATGTTGCTATATGGATGGTTTAGATTGAGATTTGAAGTTTAAATAAAGGTGACTTTATGCTAAAGAAAGGTGCTAGTGAAGTGTTCTTGAATTTGGGGAAAAAAAACTAGGACTATATATATGATGAGATTAAGTGAATGAAAGTTTTTGTTTTGTTTTTGTATGCATGAAACATAAATAGTTTATGATCTACCAATTAAATGGCTTTGATTTGGAATTGGAGATGAAAAAGATGAGGAATTGAAGTATAATTAAGGCATAATTGATGTACAATTAATGGACTAATATGAAGATGTTTTGAATTTGGTATAAAGGTGTTAGAATATGGAGAAAATGAAGGAAAATAGAGAGTTCACATTCGGTTCACTCATCCCACGATCGTAAGCAATGCTTTTAAATGAAAATTCTCTATTTTGTGTGATTATTGAATCAACTAAGGATAAGTTACTTTACTTTGGAGTATTTGGACTTGATTAACGCCTAAAGTGAACCTAGATTAATGTTTGATTAATTAGTTAAGGGTTTAATAAGTTTAGGTTGTTAATTGATGTTATAACTTAAGGAATGGATTATTTTGATATCAATGTATCTAAAATCTGCTTTGTAAGTGTTAAATGAATGAAGGTGTTCTTATGAATGCAAATGTGATCCAAAGGATATGAGTAATGTGAACTAGGGATGATTGAATAAGAATTAGAAAATTATGTGAATATATATTGCTAGAAAAGGATGGTAAATGTATGATTGATGAAACTTACTTAAGATATAAACCTAATTACAAACTAGATGTGTACAAGTTATGATGTTTGAATGGTCAAGATTTATGAATAAGGATACATACCTGGAAAGTCAATTGAGCATACATTGAATATGACATGTATACATGTGCATGGGTGATTAATCATATGATTGATCAACTTAGCAATATATGAACTGTATGTGTATTGTATGACTTTAGACTCTTAGGCAGATCAACAACATCCAGACATTGCCAGATCATCAAGGCAATAGCTTTTTGGAGTGTACTATAACTTAATTTAGATGTTTCTCATTATGATTGAATAGTTTTTGGTTTACTTTTAGTTATTGAACTGTTACTTATATGATTGCTATGATTTCGAACATTATTGGTCTAAGGAGTTTGATACTTGGGACTGCATATGAAAGTGTTTTCAAATTGTATATGCAATATGGAATTTGTATTCAACTAAATGTTGAATGCCAAACTCAAGTCTGAAGGATGTGATAAATGACATGAGAACATTGAATGAAAAGTATTGATATCATATTATGTGAATTGATGCATTCCATTACTTTGATATGTATGATTAGATAAAGGAGTTATGACTGGAGTGACCAACATGAAAAAGAGCTTTAAGCTTAGGAATTATGCACAAAGAGCCACAGGCTTAGTTAATAATGAGCCCAATATCCATAACGGATACAGGACAATAAATGAAATAAGCTAAATACCCACAATAGATATGGGAATGTAAATAGACGCTAGGTCGCAACAAAGTAAAATAAAATTGGAGTCACGTGTCCATTTGCATATATAAAACTTTACATGTATCATATGGATGATTGAGATAAATTAATGGATTGTTCTAAAATAATATTATGAAATGTTTGTATACATGTTGTACTGGTACTTAATGAAATATGAAAAAATTTGATGTGGGTTTTGATATTGTATGATGTGTTAAACTTCTTAAAATTGGCTATATACTTGACTTTGTGTTCTAAGTAGTGTGAGTAAATCGATGATGGTTCACTCACTGAGTTCACAAACTCATCAAAATTGCAACATTGATTTTCAGGTTCAAGGGAGTTCTAGCTTCTAAAGCAACCAAGTAGAATTCGACTACTGTCATTTTAAAAACAAGAATGGCTAAAAGGTCTAGTCAGCTGATATCTGAGGAGTCTAGTTAGGATATGTTTGTTTAGCTTCTCATTTCATGTTAAACATTTTGTATGGAGTTATAAATTCTCAAATGTTATGTAAATACATAGATATGAATAGTAATGGTATAATGTAAGTAAGTTTATTTTGTGAATGAAATTAGGAGATTTGATTATGTTGATTACTTGTGTTAAGTGTGATGCCATAATAAGTTAATGTGACTATTCTAACGTGCCATTCTTATAAGGTATGTTCTCGAATATCCTCTGGATGTTCGGGCATATGCTCTATGGAAGTGGTATGTTATAATTTTTCGATGCAGTACGAACCATGTAGAGATAGTTGAATAAGTCGATAAAGGATTTATCACTCTAAAGTAATTAGAGAGAATGTGATATTGTTCTTGATTAGTATGATTTATGGGATTCTCTAGCTAGAGTAAATTGACATTTGAAATTTTTTTTTCAAAAATCAATTATAAATCAACTACTAATTAGTAAGAACAAAGATGATTAGATACAAAAGAGTAGACATTATATTCATATTCTGTCCAATTTGAACATTAGATGACGAAAGGATTAAATTATACATCATAACGATGCATGTACAAGTTAATTAAAACCACTTTGACATTCTTGATATTTAGGTAGTCATGATATATTGCTAGACATCATTCTTGATCTATGATTATAAAAGTATTAATTAAAGAATTAAAGATAAATTAAACGGAGTTTTAATTTATTTGATTCTAATTATGAATTATAATTATAATTCATAACCATTGCCAATATATTAGGAATCTAATGTGTCACACATTAAAGAGTAGTTTATAAAGGAAAAAATAATTTTAATTAAGTTAGACTTAATTATAAAGTTTGAGAAATTTAATGGATCAAATATGAGATATTTGATTTTATTAAAAGTAAATTAACTATAATTAGAGTTTGGCTTTGATTATAATTGAAATATTTAATTTTAATAAAAATTAAAACCCTAATGCTTTTTTATTTATAGGAATAAATGTAAAAGAGCTAGCACTCCTACTTAATTCCTTTCAAGAGTTGACAAGCTTATTTGTGGATACTATTAGAGGATGGACACATGAGCAACTCGTGATTAACACATCAAAAAGTTTTCAAAAGATTTCAATAGAAAAAATGAATCAGGTATGATTTGTTATTTTATGATTCTATTTTATTATTTAAGTTATTCAATTTTTGGAGTCCAATCAAAATCTATAAAAAAATTATTTTTCCGTTGGGCCTATAATTGAGTTCGAGCTTTTTAAAGTTTGTTATGAACTTCCACATGAATTAGAAGGATATGTCATTAACTGAACTGCCAAATATGCTCAAGATTGTGGTAGGGTACCTTAAGAAAGAACCCAGTTTTGTATTTAATGTGGATTCTTCCAAGAAAAAGAAAAAGTGATCTAAGAAGAATAAGAACAAGATTGAATATGCTCAAGATTGTGGTAGGGTGCCTTAAGAAAGAGCCCAGTTTTGTATTTAATATGGATTCTTCCAAGAGAAAGAAAAAGTGCTCTAAGAAGAATAAGAACAAGGTAGCTTCTGCTAATGTAGTAAAGTCAAAAAGAGGTTTCAAAAATAAGGGAAATTATAAGGGCACATGCTTTCATTGTAGAGTCAATGGACATTAGAAAAGGAACTACACATCTTATCTTACTACCCTGAAAGATAAGAAGCTTATGGAAGTTATTTCTTCAGGTATGTTTATGATTTAGATCAGTCTTTCTACTTTTGTTCCACATACTTGGGTATTAGATATTGGATGCGGTTCTCATATATGTAATAACATGCAAATGTTAACATGGAGTAGATCATTGAGGAAAGGCAAAGTGGAACTTCGAGTTGGCAATGGAGCAAAAGTTGATGTATTAGTTATAGGAACTTGTGGTTTTCTCTTCAGGTATGTTTATGATTTAGATCAATCTTTCTACTTTTGTTCCACATACTTGGGTGTTAGATACTAGATATGGTTCTCATATATGTAATAACTTGCAATGTTACTGTGGAGTAGATCATTGAGGAAAGACAAACTAGACCTTCGAGTTGGAAATGGAGCAAGAATTGCTACATTAGTTACAGGAACTTATAGTATAGCTTTAGCTTCTTACCTTGTATTAGAACTAAATAATTGTAATTATGTTCCAGTTATTATAAGAAACATCATTTCTATTTCTTATTTAGATTTAAATGGATTTGTATTTATTATTAATAATAAGACTTTTTCTTTTTATAGAGATGATGTTTATTATGGATTTGGATTACTTAAAAATGGATTGTATGAGTTACATCTTGAAAGGCTAGTTCTTAACATAAAGGGAAAGAAAAGAAGGTTAAGTGACCAAAATCCATCTTATTTATGGCATTATAGGTTAGGTCATATTAATGAAACTAGAATCACAAAGTTACTTAAAGAAGGATATTTGGATCCTTTTGATCATGAATCATATGAAACTTGTGAATATTATTTATTGGGAAAGATGGCCAAAAATACCCTTTAATGGAAAGGGAGAACATGCCAGTAAGTTACTAGAGGTAATGCATTCATATGTATGTGGGTCTATGTCCACTAATGCTCGAGGTGGATTCTCATATTTCATTACATTCACAAATGATCATTCTAAATATAGCTATATGTACTTGATAAAACAAAAATCTAAATCATTTGAAAATTTAAAAAAATTTAGACTTGAGGTTGAGAAACAAACTGGTAAAAATATTAATACACCTAGATCAAATCGAGGTGGTGAATACTTGGACCATAAGTTTCTTTGTTACTTAAAAGAAAACGGAATTCTCTCACAATACTCCTCTTGTAACTCCATATCATAATGTAGTATATAAGAGGGGAAATTATACTCTATTAGATATTGTACATTCCATGATGAGTAATTTAGTCCTGCCTGTCTCCATTAGGAGATATGCCATTGAAACCACTACTTACCTTACAAATAGAGTTTCATCTAAATTGGTTGACATGACACCATATGAGATATGTAAGGGTAGAAGACCAAGATTGTCACAATTAAAGATTTGGGGATGTGACGTTTATATGAAACGTGATATATCTGATAAGCTTCAAGCTAAATCAGATAAATGCAAATTTGTGGAGTTTTTGAAAAAGAGTATCAAATATCAATTTTGTCATCCTCTTGAGCAAAAGATCTTTATCTCAAGACATGCTACATTATTAGAAAGAGAATTTATTCTTAAAGAAAGTAGTGCGAGTGAGGTAAAACTTAGAGCAGTTCAAGAGCTACAAATTCACATTAAGATGTAACAAAAACCTCAAGTTAACGCATATGATGTATAGCTAAGTGATTGAACCCAAGTTTCTCATATAAATTGGTGACATTTTCATGGTTTTTACTACACGTCTTGGCTCTTATTTTTAGATTTTATGCTTAATTTGACTCTTGAGTGCTTACCTTTACTTTATGTAGTTTGAGAGTAAAATTGTCACAAATTATTATTAATTGCATTAAATTAATTTTTCTAAGAACAATTGATAGTGTAAACTACTATTTGTCTATTATAGGACACTCAAAGAAGTAGAAGCAAGGAGTGAAGAAAGGAGTGAAGGCTGAAAATGATAAGTCAACAAGTCAAGGCAACAGGAAGTTCGCCGCGGCGAAGTATAAAAAACCTAAGCAAAGACTCTTCGGGATAATTTCGTCGCAGAGTGAGATCACATCACCGCGACGAACTCAACAGATTATTCAAGAAAACTTTCAGGAAAAGTTCATCTTGGCGTGAAGTTCACATCACCGCGGTGGAGAAACCAAAAACTCAAAACAAAAACTTTTAGGAAAAGTTCGCCATGTCGAACTCATCTATCGCCGCAACGAACTTTTGAATACCCGAACCATTTTTGGAAGTTTACCCACTGTGTAACCCGATCCATAGCCCCTTTTTTTAAACCTACCTATTTTAGGTTAAGAAGGGGAGAGATAGCCAACAGTTTTTGGGGAAGAATACACACTCACTCTCTCTACCTTCGGAAGAAAAATTCTTCTACACACCTTCATCCCTTCTCATCTACATCACTGT
>JANSVA010000218.1:29813160-29827168 GCA_025504915.1 Erythroxylum reticulatum
AAACACTTTCAATGATTCTAACCCATTCAAAATGACCAAAATACCCTTTCCAATTGGTGAGGGGATGTTACACTAAGGCTTTACCTTAAGCCCTTTTTTGTTCACACTAGTGTTAAATGAACTTATAAAACATATTCAAAGAGAGGTACCTTGGTGTATATTATTTGCTGATGATATTGTTTTGATGGATGAGACCAAAGAGGGGGTCAATTTCAAGTTAAAATGTTAGAGAGAAACATTAGAATCAAAAGGTTTTAGAATGAGTAAGACTAAGACAGAGTATTTAGATTGTAACTTTTCGAGAAGTTAGATGGTATATGAGGCGACAGTAGCAATTGGTACTGACATCATAACACAGAAATCGAGTTTTAAATATCTTGGGTTCATCATTCAAAGAGATGGTAATATCAATGCCGATATAGTACATCGTATTAGATCTGGCTGGGTTAAATGGCGAAGTGCATAAGGTGTTTTTTGTGATTAAAAAAAATGTACAACTCAAAGGGAAGTTTTATAAAATGGTGATTCGGCCAACCATGTTATATGGGGCAGAGTGTTGGCCTGCCAAATGTAGACATACAAGACGATTGTTGGTAGCAGAAATGTGTATGCTTTGGTGGATGTGTGAAGGTCCGGAATCGTATGGCGAGAGACAGACTACAAGTGGTTAGTATTACCGACAAGTTGAGAGAGACCAGGCTTAGGTGGTTTGGGCATGTGCACAGGAGGCCCTCTGATGTTGCAGTACGACACTGTGAGAAAATAACCCTTAGTGACTAGAAGAGGAGAAAAGGGAGGCCTTACAAGAACTGGAGGGCAGTGGCTAGAAATAGAAAAGTTTGGCGTGATCGGATAAGAGTAAATGATACCTTTTAAAATTCACCAAAACAATTGAGTAAGTTATTAGGAGATGTTTACTTTAATGCTTGCACCACATAGTTATCGCGTAGGAAGTCCAACCCAATGTCCTTTCTACCTTTGCTAGTTGTAAGTCTTGGACAAGGCTTTCGGGCCTACAACTTAGCTTTTCAGGACAGGTATACGGGGAAAGATCCCGCGAGGCTGTCACAAGCCATAGAATTGTCTTACCCTTAGTCTCTGAGCAAAAACCCTAGCTTAACTAACAACAAAAAGAGCTGAACTTTGCAACTTATCAGGTACTAGCAGATCTGGTCACCATCAGGTATATCCTTTGGTTATATTTTATTTTTATTTATATATATATTTATTGTAATTTTATTTACATAATTATTTAGCGTGCTAGTTTTACTTATTTACCCTTTAACCTGCATCACTCTTTTATTGCCACATTTGCATATTGGTCTACCGAAAATAGCCTCTCTACTATGTAGGGATAAGGTTGCGTACTATCAAACCTCTCCAGACCCCGCTTTATTGCGAGACTTCAAACTGGGTGTGATGATGATGATGATAAATCATGCATGTACAAGTTAAGTTAAACCACTTTGGCGTTCACGATATTTGGGTGGTCATGACATGTTGCTAGATATTAAACTTGATCTATAATTATAAATTGTTTAATTGAAGAATTAAAGATAAATTAAAAGACTTTTTAATTTATCTAATTTTAATAATAAATTATAATTACAATTCATAATCATTGCCAATATATTAGGAACCTAATGGGTCACTCGTTAAGAATCAGTTTGTGAAGAAAAATCAATTTTAATTAAGTTTGACTTAATTATAAAGTTTAAGAAACTTTATGATCAAATATGAGATATTTAATTTTATTAATTAACTAGTATTTGACTTTAATTATAATTAAAATATTCAATTTTAATAAAAATTAAAACCCTAATGGCTTTTCTATTTGTAAGAATAAAAGTAAAGAAGCTAGCACTTTTGCTTAATTCCTTTCAAGAGTTGAGAAGCTATTTTGTGGATACATACTGTTAAAGGCTGAACACATAAACAACTCGTGATTGACACATCAAAAAGTTTGCAAAATATTTCAGCAAGAAAAAAAATGAAGCATAATTTCTTATTTTATAATTCGCATTTTATTATATAAGTTATTCATTGTCGGTTGATTTCCATTTGAAGAATTTGCAATCAAGCACCTGTAGGATAACAACGAAGAGGAAGCACATGCCTTACTACTAAGAGATTGAGTGGAGTTGAATACTAAGAAACCTGAAGCTGAGCACGGGTCAGCAATATCTATTGTGACTTAGCGGCAATGGTTGATGTAGTGTAGTTAGTTGAACCTTGCGAAATCTTGTATTTTGGAGTCCTTTGAATTATTTGGTGGATTAATAAAATTCTTTATCATGTGAAAAAGATGATTGAGGCGTGAAAAATGGCACTGTGTACGTGTTTTTGCTATTTCATTAACTCTGGTGTACGAAACAAGATTCTAGTCAAATATATCCTTGTGTTGCATACCTATAGCAGCCCGCCCATATGAACGAGAATCACAGCTTTGGATAGGTGACTAACAATTGCTTTGGATACTGGCGTCTTCCCTACTCCTTAAGGAGGCCAAAGAGACTTACAATACGTAAAGGGAAGTCATGTGGGCATCACAGCATGCAATAATTAGAATGAGGGTCACTTGCTTCATTTATTAGTTAGGCTGCTTCTCAGTAACAAAAGGAGAGAGATTATTAAATAAAAAATAGTGGCCTAATTTCTTAAGTGCAAGAAAGGGTCTTGCCTGCTTTCTGATATTTTAGAACTTTAGTGGAAAACTTGTATACCTTGCGCAGACCATATATGGAAAGTAAATTTAAATGCAGACCAAAAAACATTATGAGTTTGCTAAGGAGAATTGTTTCTTCCTCTGGGGGGTTCAACTACCACCTAACTTTTATTTCCTTGGCCAACGAACGATGTTCAAGGAAACAATCAATTCATTTATCTGCTATCTGTTATTTACTCCGTCTCTCTCTCTTCTCAATAAGTAAAAAGTTTTTAAGGGAACCAAACCTACACGCTTTCACCTATTGAGGTACGTACTTATGTTTTGGCCGGAAGAATAGAAGAAACCAAATTTCCTTCGACCATTACCCACAAGTCTAAATCAAAGCTTTTTTCACTCAAGAATCGATGTCCTTTCGTCTGGCGTTTTTCTCACTAAACAATTTTTGCACGTCTCTTTATACAAAGGAGGAGCTCATTACAATGCTGTAACGATGATTTTTAAGACAACATAAAGCCATTTGTTAATTATGCTTTTTCTCATCCTCGTCCTGTCATCTTCTCCGTCCTTTTCAAGTGCTTAATCCTCTATATATTTTAGATGGGTGACACAATGGGTAAAGCCAAAATGGCTATAACAATAACAGCCAGGATTGTACATGAAGCAGTGAGCTTCATTGTCTTCTCATTCCTCGACCTTCTTGATATTGTCCTATGTTTTCTTTACAAGTTTGCTGACCTTTTGATCGAAGCAGAGTGGAAGCCATGCTACTGCACCTCGGCCAAGGAGGCCATCACAAGCAGTGGCAAGATCTTGGTATCTGAACAAGGTGAGTCCAAGATTGTTTGTCTTAGTTCTAGCAAATTGGAATGGGAGGAGATCTCAGACACTCTCTACAATCGTCCTTCGCTGGTTTCTGAGGTCTCCAAAATGACTGTCAATGAATTAAAGCGAATCAAGGTGGACAAGACCTTGGTGCATTCTTGTGAGAAGATGAAGAAAGCAAGCAGATCAACATTCAACGTGAATTCAACCATTGTTGAAATGCTCCAAGGGAAGATTGGAGGGCAACAATCACATCCCATACCAAGATGGTCTGACTGTGATTGTAAGCTTTGCAATTCCTGGACCACCTCAAGCAAAGAAAACCTCTTTGTAAGAGCAGAAGGACCGAAAGGTAACTGAAATGACAGGGAATAACTGTTATTGTTTGTCTCTTTTACTGATATTTTGTAATTGAACAGACGGGGCGAAAGAAGACGTTCTCTTCATTCATGGGTTCATTTCCTCTTCAGCATTTTGGACTGAAACCTTGTTTCCAAACTTCTCAAAGGCTACTAAATCCACCTACAGATTGTTTGCTATAGATTTGTTGGGGTTTGGGAGGAGTCCAAAGCCAGCAGACTCACTATATACACTTAAAGAACACTTGGACATGATTGAAGGGTCTGTTTTGGAAGCATACGAAGTTAAATCCTTCCACATCGTGGCTCATTCTTTAGGATGCATTTTGGCCTTGGCTCTTGCTGTTAAACACCCTAGTTCAGTCAAGTCGCTTACCCTTCTTGCACCGGTATGTTTCCTTTTATCTCTCATCTTAATTTTTCAGATGATAATTTTACCTTGTGACAACGATTATACTAATACAATGCAGCTAATCTAATTTGTACGTATATCTTGCAGCCATATTATTCAGTACCCAGAGGCGTCCAAGCAACACAATATGTGATGAGAAAAGTAGCTCCAAGACGCGTGTGGCCACTTATCGGGTTCGGCGCGTCCATCGCATGCTGGTATGAGCACATCTCTCGGACCATTTGCTTGCTTATATGCAAGAACCACCGATTGTGGGAATTTCTCACCAAACTTGTCACCAGAAACAGGTGACCTTCTCACATCCTTAATTACCTATTCATTTAATTCGTCTCCTATATATTACTTCAATAGTTTCTTCTCTATATATAATTACACCATTTCCTATGTTCTTTGTCGTCTAATTTCTGAACTACCCACCAAACAACCTTGCGGAAATAAATTCTTTCAAGAAATTTGGCTGACTGATTCAACTCCTTGATGGAGTACGGTTATTTAATTTCTAATTTCCATGCATGCAGAAATGTCAAACTCGTTTGATTCAACAAATGATATATATATATATGTGTGTGTGTGTGTGTGTGTATTTGTGGTGACATGGAATACTAATTTTCTATATTATGAGAGGATAGAAATTGTCTGCCTTAGCTTAGATGCTTATTTGTGGTGACATGGAATACTAATTTTTTACATCATTAGAGGATAGAAATTGTCTGGCTCAGCTTAGATGCTTATTTGTGGTGACATGGAATACTAATTTTCTACATTATTAGAGGATAGAAATTGTCCATCTAAGCTCTGCTTCTTTACTCTTGTCTGAGCACCAGTTGTTGAGGCTAATTAATAGGCCGGTTTGAAATTTTCACAACACAAGTGACACGTGGGTGCACACTGAGTAGGTGATCTTCAGTCCAACTACTGCTTGCTTGGACTTCACCCTGACATGTCAAAGAAATTTCTAATAAATGCATAACGTTTCTCCGATCCTTCTTTTAACAACCGTATGTATCTCCATTTGAAACTAATTAAGTTCAGAGGTTTCCCCGTAGATGATTTCAGTAACAATTTTGGATGCTTTAAATGGCGGGCCCTTTTTTGCTAGATGGTAGAATATGTAAAAGTGTAACAATTTACTAGACAAAAAGATCCACACCAACCTCGTCAATGAAACAACAAAAGATAAGTTCGGTTTTTTTTTTTAATAATTGCTTATTGGTTGTTGGTTAGGTCCAAAGAGAATTATTAACTAGGCACGGTTTGGCTTGACATGCAGCTTATTTAATAAGTCAAATTATTTGAAATTATAAGTAAATTAAACTTAACAGTTTCCCACAAAAATTTAAGTGGCAGCAAAGGAGAGATATGGGGTGTCAGTAATGTAACTTACTGGGAGGTTCAATGACACAATTCATTTATTGCTTTGCATGGCCAGGCTTAGCGTTGAATTATACCAATATCATAAATGTTTTATGATAAAGACATGTATTTACTGTATGCAGGATGAGGACATTCTTGCTTGAAGGGTTCTTTTGCCATACACATAACGCTGCGTGGCACACTCTTCACAATATCATTTGTGGCACCGCAGGCAAGCTTGATGACTACTTAGACGCAGTCCGTGACCTTTTGAAGTGCGACGTCAACATCTTCCATGGCAAAGATGATGAGCTTATCCCAGTTGAATGTAGCCTCAATATTCAGGGGAAAATTCCTCGTGCTCGTGTCAACGTGATCCAGAACAAAGATCACATCACAATTGTTGTCGGTAGACAAAAGGCTTTTTCCAGGGAACTTGAGGAAATTTGGAGACGTTAAAGTGGATAATGGATCTCCGGAATCTTACAAAGTCCCTTTATAAAATACTTATAGCCTGTCAAGAAGGTTTTCTTTTTTTCTTTTTCAGACTTTCGTCACTTTCTGCAATTGGGATTATATTCATGTGAATCTGAGTTAGCAAAAGGAAAATATCAAATTATTATGTGTATCAAGTTGCTTCCTCAGCCTTAATTAATTCATATTTCGGAAACGATGTGTCGTGAGATCACATAGGGCGCGCATATTGAACTTACGAATAAAATGGTCAAGGTATAAATAATTGCAAACATTTTTTCTAACTTGTATTTTAAAAGCACTGAAATCGTTAATATCGGGCATGATTCATTATGTAAAGCATCCCCTGTAACAAATTAGGAGCAGAAGGAGTCGCGACAAGAATGCATTGTAGCTTGAGTGGGAGATTTACATGATACATATAACCAATACATGAAGTTAATTCTTTTTGATATACATACGAACAAATTTAGTTGGACTTTTGTACATATATATTCAATGCACTGCAGTGAAAACCTGTGATCCATGTTTTTTTTTTTTTTTTCACTAGTCGCACAGGCAACGTCCCACTTTGGATTGAATAAATGGATGCTGGGCACTAGACATTTCATGGAATAATTGGTCCCTGGTAGAAAACAAGGACGGACAAGGGCTTTAAGATTATTTAGGATCAGGATGTGCTCTGACAAAACTGTGGCAATTGCCTCGGATAAGTCTGTTACTAGCAAAACCTTTGTTTAAACTTTAATGCATTAACTATGTTCATTTTCGTCTACCATAGCCAGGCATACATTTACAAATTAACAACGTTTCATAAGCTTGATTGAGTCTAAATGTGAAAATGACCCAAGGGATTCACCCTTGTAGCTGTTCCAATGTTGACTTTTAGTGTTGTTAGTAAGTATTTTCACCAAGAAAATGAAGCCTCCTACATTTTAGTTGCATTCAATACTGAGTAAGACACGAATCGACCTATTTATGGGAGCCGGAGTCGGTCACAGAGTTTCCCGCTTGTCTGACAAATTCTAAACCAATTTGTCAAAATGGTACTTTCCCTCAATCAATTCCAATGAGTTACCACCCGCAAAGCACGTTTGGCCATCCACTGGCATGGACGGTAGTCGGTTAACATAATGGCTTAAATTTAGGGGTTTTCGAGTCGTTTTTTTGGGGGTTAAATCAAACCTAGATTACTTGAGAAGAAACAGCATTTTGTTTTAAAAAGTTAAGTTTATTTAAATCTGGACTTTATAAAAAAAATATTATTTTATATTTTTAATTTAAAAATTATTTTTAAAAAAATTAGCGAAATAGACTCGTATACCCGTTAATTATCATCCTTCTCTATTGGATTTAGTTACAATGTATAAGATTAATGAAAGAGTGCTCGTTGAAGCGATTTTTCAGTATAAAAAATAATCCAACTTCAGAAAAAAAAAATCATTTGAAGATGAAATCTTAACAAAGGCGTAGAATCCGACTTTTCCATGGGAAATACAAAACAATTAAATTACTTTGTGCACCGAATTTACAGTTAAACTAGTTATGGTTTCTTTAATTCTGACTTGTGGGTCTTGGTCTTTTGTAGGCTTGCAACCTTTGACACTGGCAATCGTGATCAGATACATTAGTTACGTAACTATAGTATCACAGGATAGTTTTCAGAATCCTGGAGATAATAATTAAGAATGATGCTAAAATGATGAAAAATTTTTACTCCTTTCTGAGTACGAAAACTGTATGCTTCTATGTCCATGCAAGGAGGAAGTGTAAAATACAGATCCAAAATCCCAATTTTGCATAGTAATATCAAATATATAATTAATTACACATTATATTCAAGAAGAGCAGAAGAAAGATACAGAATCAAGTGGATCTCAGGTATTTAAATTGGTTGGTGTTGGCTAGCCTACTAAAAATAACGTTAACCAGTTCTTGCCCCGCACGTCTAGTGTTCTGAGTTGGTGAAAGAAACAACCTAACACTAGCTAGCTGTGTCTTATGATGAGAAAAGCTATCATTTGCTGATGGCTCCAGTACATCCCCAGTTGAAATATCTACTTCAGGCTTAATGATTAGCCGCACTCCCTTTTTTTAAGTCTTATAGTTAGGACAAATTATAATGCTTGTTGTGAGAAATTAGATTGGTGGGTGTCAACTAGTTAGTACTAATAGACTTGCATGAACATGCGAACTTCAAAAGTATGTATACCAAAATAAGAAAAACAAAAAAAAAGGACAAAGCCAATAATATATAGCACTATTATTTCTCAAATTAATGCATATCTTCTATTCAATAAACTTTTTTTAATACATTGTTATTCCAACCAAGATTGCTTATTTGTTACATAAATGTCTCAGGAAAACAAATCTTTTATACTAAAAGATTTTGAATATGCTGTGAAAAAAAAAAGTAAATCAAGAAGATTAAGTGAACCCAACCCAAGATGCAAGTTGGGCCTATTTAAACATATTCTCATGATCTCTTACCTACTTGACTTGCAACATGAAATAAATGATCAAATGAAAATATCAATTTGTAGAAGGGATGGCATATCCAAAAGTATGTAACTTTTTTAAAAAAATTCAATTTAGTACTCAAGCTTTTAAAATTTTCAATTAAGTGACCAACCTCTTAAAATCTTAACAATTATGATGTATGCTTAATTATTTATACATTCACTTCTTAATACTTAGTTATTATTATTATAAAATGCTTAAGATACTTATTTCAGTTTATATTTGATTTTAGTATAATTTGAAAGTACAAATACTAAAATGAGTTAAGAGCACATTCATTAAGCCCACATTTTGATGTCCAAACTCAATTATCCTTGTGAAACAAGAACAAGACAGATTAGAGTGAGGATTGGGTAAGAAATTATAAGAAGAATAACAATTCAACAAAACTTGGGAGATACACACCCGTGTATATACTTACATGACCGTGTATACATTCGAAAGAGCATTTTTGGGTCATTTATCTAACTGGGTATCTTTACAAGTTTTACATTTAATTGACATATACGGTTTAATACATGAATATATGCCCAAAATCCTAATTTCTCATATAAATAGAAAATTTTGATGGCAAATGAAGAGAGAGTCATTTTGGGATTTCGTGAAGTGGCAGACCACTAATCTTTGGAGACCCATGGAGGGCTAAGCTTTCCTATTCTAGTTCGAAGGTGAAATTGACGCCGAGGATTGCAATTAAGCATATCCTCATTGTTTATCATTATTCTTTCCCCTCTTTAAGAATTGTTTACATTATACTATATATATTGATTTGGATATTCGTGTATGGATAATCATTATTCTTATACTTGTTAGATTATTTATATATGAACTCATTGCTTGAATCTTAATATAATATGTAATAGTTATGCTAGATTTATTTGTGGCAATTAATAATGTTAAATCATTAGGAATAATGTAGCATAGGAAAAATAACTCGAACTTGTGTGATTAATGGATATATTGATATGTTTTCCTAATCGTAACATGACTATTCAACTAAATCTTGAGAGCTTATTCTATATTGTTCGATAGTTAGGTTTAATTAAAGAGCTTGTTTTGATTAAATGCAATCTAAGGGAAAACAGAGGTTAACATAGCTTGTTATTAATTTATGATCAATAATTCTAAGAGAGGTATGAAAACAATATGAAAATGACGTATGTAAAATTATGTGTAGGCTGAGATTAAACCGTCAATCCTAAATGCATTCATCATTTTTAATATTTTTTTCATTTACTTTTGTTAGATCAATTCCTTTTATTTTATTATTTGAATCAAACCAAACCCCCATATTCTAAACACTAATTTCTTTCATTGTAAAAGCTTTACATACACTTTTTGTGGGATTGACCTACACCTATCACTAACTATAGTTTTAAGTTTAGTTATTTTGTATAATGTTAAGACATGCTACTAATTTTGACATCGTTATCGAGAAGTGTGGTGCTTTAATTTTTGCTTTTAATTTCAATTGGTGTTTTGTATATATATTTGTTTATAATCGTTTCTTTTACTTATTTCTTAAGATGTACAAGTTTGTTAGTTTTGGAGTATGGTAACAACAAGCTCTCCGCATACAGAACCTCTATAATTTGTTCCAGAGATCGAAAGGACATTGCAAAGATTATGTAGTGAAACCAAAACAACTCAGAGGATACAACAAGGAATTGAACTTGAGTAAGCTACAGTCCATCTAAGAACTTTAAAAGAGATTACTACTCCAAATTTAACTCAAAGGCCTATACATATCACTTTTTCAAATTTCGCTGAAAATGTTGCTTTTGAGTTTAAATTTGGCTGAATCCATCTTTTACCCAATTTTCACAGTTTTGTAGGCAAGGATGCTCATAAACATCTTAAAGAGCTAGAAGTGGTCTGTATTAGTATGAAACCTCCAAAGGTGATAGAAAAGCAAATTATGATGAGAGTTTTTCCATTCTCATTAAAGGATGTGGTAAAAGGCTAACTTTTTTATCTATACCCTGGGAGCATTAGCATGTGGATCTAGATGAAGAGGCTATTTTTTGAAAAATATTTTCCAGCATTGAAAATAGTCAAATAAGAAAGGAAATATGTGGGATAAAGCAACATAACAGCGAGAAACAAAATGCTTCTACCTTGAGCATAAATTGAAGACAATGGTGTGTTGGTGTGGTGTTCGCTAAGTGGAAATTTCCTTAAGAAAAATAATATGGCATGTTATAGCATAGTTAGTATCATGTTGTTGGTTAAAAATTTCTTCATAAGATTTTTCTATATTATGATTGGATCTTTAGATCATGCCTTCAATCACTAGTTAACTTGATCCGTTAATAAAATAGAAACAACGTTATCATTAGTACATCTTTAATGGCCTCATTAATCTTAAAAGTAATACAAATCTCCAACAAGTTAACAATATGTGCATTATAATCTTCATATGATAATCGATCGAACTAAATGTATTGCTACAACATTTGGATCATATTTAGCTTGATCTCAAAGTAGTTTGAATTAACTTTTGATCATGTAGTACTAGATTGTGTCCCTACAAAAGATGGCTTTGCAAATTCTATCATAGTTATAGACTCCTTTTTTTTTAGTGTCATATTGTATATCTTGTATATGTTAAGATTCTTACTTAGCTCATTCTCTTCTCATCCAATGAAGTGTTCTTTCAACCTCTGACTCTTCGTTAATGAAAAAAAAAGTGTTAGTTCTTATTACACAATAAGATCACACCTAAAATCATAGTAAATCAAGCAAAAATAATAACAAAATTAAAATTTGATAAAGAAAATTAGCAAAAATGAAAGAAATGAAATGATTAACATAATTGTTTCTAAGTCTCCCTAACATAGTTGCTTCATTGAAAACAAGGCCAGAAACTTAGTATACGTTGTTTATAAAACTAAAATTTTCTATTATAAATTCATTACTCACTAACACAAGTGCAGCTATCATTGATGAGTGATATAAGGGTATACAAAGTCAGTGATATAATAGTAAATAGAATGTTAATCTCATAAGTTAGATGGATCTAGTAAATTCACCTACTAATAAAGTAGTCTAAAAAATTAATGAAGAAGGTTGTTAATGGAATTGTATAAAAATATAAAATAAACCTAAACAAAGAAATAGTCAAAAGAATCAAAACAAAAGCAATTAATTAAATAGAGAAATCAATGATAATCAATAATTATATAAATACTTCCCTTAGTATCATTTTTGATATCATGATTCAATAAACTTGAATAGTATTTATTATCTAGACTATCAAAACTTTCTAAAATGAAATTGTACTATATCAAGTTAAACTATCTATGCTCAAGTTAGTTAACCTATATGTCTACCAAGCTAATAACTTAAAGAAGTCATTATGCTCTTTGAACTTTTATAAAATGTTTCATTTTAATACCAAAAAGATTATTTAAGTCTATCTTTAGCACCGCATTCCATTGCGAATATTTAAGTCATACTTCACTTATGATTAGGTTCTTTTGAATCGTTTATAAGTGAATTAAGATCAAATCTAATTGTCAATACTAATTAAGTTTGCCTTAAAAACAACCAAAGATAATTTGTAGATATAAATATCACTTTGTAGATAAAATTGAATTAATCCACACAAAGCTAAACATATGAAATAGTGAACCATAAATCATGTTTAAATTAACAAAGATAGAAGACAAAAGTAAAAGACAAAAAAAGGGTACCCATTTACATGGCTTAAGTTAAGCCCTAGGCAATATTGGTTAATTTTTAGGACACGTGTCTTTGTATTATTTGCCAATTAGCAAGTGCCACAGGCACAGATTGATAAACGATGTCGGTGACTATTTGAAGTTGGATATTTGTCTTAGAAATTGCTCTAATTTGCCGTGACTTTCCTCTCTTAGCGCTTCGATCTTGACCATCAACATCAAATCTAAATCTTAGTCATAAAGATTATAAGTTCACTATTCTTGCACGTATGGCTGATAGATTTCTATCCTTTTAGTTGATCATATATTTTCTCGATTATTGTGTTATACGGTGAATTGAAACATTGGTTTTGTAAGTTGTAGTATATCATAAGTCTCCTATTTTATTTTTTATTTTTTTGTTTGTGGCGTGATATTTGCATTTAAAGATGATTTAGGGTTCTCAGCATTTGTAGTCCTCGACTTTAAAATTGTTCTCCTGATTTTGAAATGTGGATTTCCCAGGAACCGAGATGCGTTTACGTTCATTTGGATATTTTAATCAAATATGGATTTGATTGGGTCAAGAATAATGGGAAGAAATGCATTAATAATCTGTCGTAGGATTTGTATGTACTCGAAATGTTTATTTGAAAAGATTCCAGAAATTAGTATTATTGGTGTTCTTATTCCATTCCTGTTTCCATACGACTTTTATATGCCTTAGTTCATGTTTTGATTAACAAAAATGCACCCATTGTTTAGAATACGTTACATTCGACCATGCTCATTCAAGTGCTCTTTTGGTCAACTTACATTGACTACAATTAAGCCCATTCGTTTAGAACTAGCTCATTTTCAAGTTTCAACTGCGTGCTTTTAAACGCCAGCAGCTGGGAAGGCATTCTAGTTCACGTATAAAGCCTATCAAGGTCAGAGTGGGAGGGATTAACACAAAAATCCCAGCTTTCTAGTTCACGTATAAAGCCTATCAAGGTCAGAGTGGGAGGGATTAACACAAAAATCCCAGCGTTCTAGTTCACGTATAAAGCCTATCAAGGTCAGAGTGGGAGGGATTAACACAAAAACCTTCGAATACTTGTCTTTCATTTTCTTATTTTTCTTGTAAACATTATTTCTTTATTGGGCTTAGTTAATTAGGTTCGCATGTTTTTCAGAAATGAACAACAAAATTTCATCTGGGTCCAGTCCAACATTTGAAGAATACAGACCCAAGTGATTATTTTCAAAAATATATTCAATTTTATGCTTTTTGGTGAAATCCTTAATATAATCTAAAACCAATCTTTTAATTTTTTTTCTTGCATATTAAATGTATGATTTCGTTATCCTTTTTGCAAATTCCAGAATGATTTCGTTATATGTTCAAAATAACCTTCACATCTTTTTCAACAATCAAGTCAAGTTGTTAAATGTAAATGATAATTTATTTTAAGACATATATTAAAAATTAATAGTTAGGTAAATTAAGGTATAAGAAAATAACATGAAAAAGTATAAGATTGTGAATGTGTTTTATATTTTGGGAAGCAACTTGATAAATAGTCAAATCACATGAGTTTTGGAATATTTAGCCCTAATTTTAATGTTAAGACTAATTATTAATATACTTCATAACATTTTACATTTTCCATTACAAAAAACTTCTTTGTTATTATTGTATAGTTCAATTATAGATTACAATTACAATTACAATATGGTGGAAGTTACTTTCGTA
>JANSVA010000218.1:29829209-29842848 GCA_025504915.1 Erythroxylum reticulatum
TGGTTTTGCGTAGCTGTAAACTTAAGGGAGTTTATGAAAGAGCTCTATGCCACTAGCGAGTAGGAGGGAGAAGCCTTTTATTAGTCAATGTGCACATGACATTCTTGAATGGATTACACCAAACCCACATAACATGTAATTCGTGACTTGAAAATAGATTGCCCAAATGGCACATTTCGAAAACATGAATTTTCTTAACATTTTGCCATAAAGGCATATTTTGGAAACACAATTTTTTATGACATCAAATATTTCACATTTCATCAACCAAATTCACATATCAATCATATTGAAAATTTTCAAATCATTCAAAGCAATAATGCAACACTTATGAAGCAATTTGAAATCATTAAACTTTCTTAATTCAAAGAAAACATTTAGTGACTTATTTACTCTATTATAAACTTGTACCCACCTTAAGAATCCTTGCTTATAACTTGCTCAAGGATGCCTCTTCTCTTGATCATCTTGCCTTCCTTGATTCCCTTTATCAATGACAAAAATCCCCATTCAATAGAAATACAATTTGAGGACCCTTCTGTATAGCATATTCTCTAAGATAAATGCTAAATAGTCAAACTCTTCCAAAAGTCTAGACCTTCCGGTCAAATTTTTCATGACAATTTAGATCATTTAAATGACGAAATTTGATAATACTTTCTATAGAAAAATGTTCCCCAGTTTCTTAAGTTTCTAATGACACCAAAATCATTCAATTTGGTTCAGTACTTTAAAAGTTATACCCCAAACATGTTTGGACTGTTCTTAGTCTAAAACAACATTCTATATTCAAGTTCCATTCGCAAATTGAAATCCTTGGAGATAGAATCAGAACTTCATTGCATCATATAAATTGTATCCTTATGTCTCTAGTTTACTCTAAATCAAAAATCATCCCGTTTGCATAACTACAAAAATTGTTATGCCTAAAATACCGAAGCATACTTAGTGTTGGAAAGTTGAGTTAGCTGCGGCAAAACTCAGAAGTTCGTCGTGGCTAACTTGTCCAGAAACCTACTCCAAGAACACGTTTTGCCACAAGTTTCATCTTTTTACTTCCCACCTTTCACATATAACCCATCTTAACCCTAAAACATATCTTCTACTTCGTTTTAAACTTCATTTCAACCTAATATCATTGACAAATACATCAAGATCTATCTTTGATCATTAACCCTAAAAGAAAACATTTACCTTTATCATTCATCAACAAATTTCCACACATAATCAACTTCATTTGAGTTTCATTTAACCATAACCATGAAAGTTAAAGCATATCTTACTTGTTGAAGCTTCAAAATCTTCAAACTCTTCCAGATCTTCACAAACCCTAGCTTTTCTCTTCTTTCTCTCCTCTCTCTCTTTCTCTCGCTCCAATTTTCGTGCTTCTCTCTTCTTAAGCAAGAAAAAAATTTTATTTCTTATAATTTATACTCTCAATAATCCTACAATGTCCCTTTTGCCCTCTAATTAAAGCCTTATGTCTTTTAACCTTAAATGACTTGCCAATTTTGCCCTTGATACATTCTTATAACATTAATGCTTTAATTCCATCAATTTATGCAATAAACACTACTAACATAGACATAATAATTAAACTCCCAAAAATAAATCTATCAACAACCCATAATTCATTTAAATCATTCTTAACTAGAGAAAAAAACTGGGGGCCAACATTTATCCCCCTCTTAAAAAAAATTTCGTTCTCGAAATTCTTATCTGACTGATCAAGAGGCAAGGGTATGTTTTCTCATATAATCCTCCGTTTCCCATTTAGCTTCATCACTCAGATAATTTCTTTCAAAATACCATAGACAATAGACTCACTCAGTCTTTCAATCCCTTATTTGGTCATTCACTTTCTTACCTAGTTCCTTAATATTTCTTAGATTATTCACAAATTTCACTTCCTATGCTGACATTACATCTATGTCAGATCATATTGGTATTTCTTAACATACTCACAATAACACATCTTTGTTGGTAATACTAACTCATAAGTCAATGGTTCGGTTCTTAGTAATTTCATATGGACCACTACAATTCAAGTTTAGTTGATTCCTTATCCTAACCTAAGCACATCTTGTATTCAATCTAAGCACACCTTGTGAAGGTAATACGCTCAGAGGCATTTAATCTTTTGCTTTATAGTACACATCTCTTTAGTATCAGTATATTTAACTCTTTTGTCTATCTCATTCCTTTGGCGTGGATCCACCTAATTCATTCATCTTTCTTGAATCACTTAATTTCTAATACTGATCGATTTCACTTATCAATAAACTCTCCAATCAATTTTGGCCTTCAACCATTTTTAGGCCTTAATCATCACAATGCAAGAGGGAACGACTCTTTTTGTCATCTAACTCCTCATACAGTATTCTAATGAAATCATTTTGATAATGATTTTTATGTTAAAGTCAATCAAAGTTGTACATTGAAAATGAACTCCAAACATATAAGCTTTAAGCATATCTATATCAGTCAAGACTACTGGTAACTCATAAGTGTGGTCATTTGCTTCTACCTCTTTAGCCATCAATCTCTATCCTAGCGTATTCCTACTAGGTTGTATGTCATAGGTTATTATTCATGCTTATCTAATAATCTCTTTGCTGAATCATCTTTATCGGTACAAATATTTCTTATTGCAATCATAAAGTATCATTTTTCCTATTCGAACTCAAAATTCGTATTCTTTATCAATTTCTTAGTAAGATTCACAATTTTTGAATCCTCAATTAGGCTTCGTTCATAAGAAACTGATCTTAATTTTTAGTGCAGACAATAATGCTTCATTTTGACCCAAATTCAACTGCATTCTGCACTCTTTATTGCACTATATTTGATAACCTCAATATCCAAATTTGTGATACACTGCTATTGAATTTTCTATTCAACGCATCTAATTACAACACCAACTTTACTAGTATAGTACTCATTTGTACAATCATAATCCTCCAAATAACTCTATCTATTGTCTCAGTCTCGTATTCAATTCTTTTAACTCAATATTGCCTCAAAGTTTAATGATCTGTATATTTCATAATGTTTCTATACTTATAATGTCTCTAAACTTTTAGAACAATTACTATTGCAGCAAGTTTCACTTCATGTATCAAATAATCAACCCATGAGGTTTCAATTGTCTCCAGGCATATAAAATCACTTTATCATGTTGCATTGGATTTTATCCTAATCTCTTATATAAACATCATTGTATACTATAAAATCTCCAAATCCTGATAATATAATTAATATCGGTGTTATAATTCCTCAAAATTCTCTTTACTTTCATTACCCATACGATTTACACTTTTTCCTTAAGTATTCAAACTATTATTCTCAACTTTTTGAATACATTTAATGTATCATCGAATTTTTCTTAGATCACTTCAATCTTTAATACCATAGTACCATCGGGGACAATGGTTAACTCAAACAATTATTCCCAAACTCCATGTGCCCCTTATTAGTTCCTGTAATTCCTTAAATAACTGATTCCTCAATGAGGTAATATTATCTCTATTCTCAATTTCTCAATTGACTTCTTTTCTCGAATGATTTTCTCAATTCATTTGATTTTCTCTAATTTCACATTGACTTATTCTATTGTCTGCTCATTCATACTAATTTCTCCACACATTTCAATTTATTTTCAATCTTAACTTCCTGTGTTTGGAACACATTCATCAGGTGAAATTTATATCTCCTGAGCATATTTACACAAAATATAATGTGGACCTATATACTCCTCATATTAGCAATTTATGCCTCGTCAAATTCAGGAATCCACGCACATAGTTGGATACTTTACATCAAACAAAATACATATATTCTTAGCAGCATACTCTACCTCTTATGCTTGAATCTCTACTAAGGATAGAACTCTAATATTTACTTTTGATTCATTAATAGTCATTCATTCCTTGAAATGGAACATTTAATTCATGTTATATGATTCGATAAAACATCTTTATCTCAAAAAGACTTCTTACCTCAATCATCTACACTATTTCCATAATCTTTATCAATCAACTATGTTCATCAATATTGTTTTAGCCATTCTTAATACCTCAATAAGATTAATTTCAACTTTTCATGATATTTCAATAATTTCAATTTCTGTCACACTTTACATGATCAAAATATTCCTTAAAATAAAACTCAATGAAATAAGAAGCATATTTGTTTACTCATGTGTTTTGGTATGTACCACCAAGATCATTACATCCTATAAATATAAAATTAATTTCGACAGGTCACCAATTCATATCTCATGCTAATGATACATCAATCACAATTGATTTTGAGCAACCTCTGAATATTCTATGTCTATTCAAAAATTACTCCTCCATAATAGTTATCTTTTCAGCATAATCACCGATACCATACTGCCATCGCATTACTCTGATTCATCTCATAATTTTAACTATAGGATCATAGATTAGTTCCTATACCGTATCTAAATATAGATCTTGTATGTGCTCATTCACATTGTTCACCTATGTAATCACATTATCGGACATGTACTCATAATAATTAGTCGACATAACCTTGAGAACTTCTACATATATCACTATCCTTTGTTTCATTTTCCCTACGTACTTTCTTAATTAATTTGGGATTATAGAAACATAGCCATCTTGAAATTCTAATTTCAATTCACTAACACCATCTTATATCAGATCATAACTCTTATCACAGTAATTAAATAATCATTTTAAATTCCAAGTTCAACCTCTCAATTCCACCTTGCATAACACCTTAAATCTTGTAATTTCCGCCTATGTCTCTATTTCTTTTTAATCAATTCATGAATATAATTTCACATCCATGTCAATTCAAGCACATATCCATAACAAAATTCTGTCACCAAATTCACTGACATAACCACAAATGTTGAATATGTGCCTAACATATCGGACTGTGTAACATTTTCTATAGAAATCTTCAACTTACATTCTATATTCAACTTACATTCTAAAACAACATTCTATATTCAACTTACATTCACAAATTGAAATCTTTCAAGATAGAATTATAACTCCATTTCACCAGAAAAATTGTATCCTTATGTCTCTAGTTTCCTCCAAATTAAAAATCATCCCATTTCGATAACTACAAAAAAAGTTATGCTTACAATACCGAAGCATGCTCAGTGTCAGAAAGTTCAGTTTGTCGTGGTGAACTTGTCCAGAAACCTACTCTGAGAACACTTTTTGCCACATTTTTCATCTTTTTACTTTCCACTTTTCATATATAACCCATCTTAACCCTAAATCATCTCTTCTACTTCATTTCAACCCAACATCATTGACAAATTCATCAAGATCTATCTTTGATCATTAACCCTAAAAGAAAACATTCGTATTTATCATTCATCAACAAATTTCCACACATAATCAACTTCATTTGAGTTTCATTTAACCATAACCATGAAAGTTAAAGCATATCTTACTTGTTGAAGCTTCAAAATCTTCAAACTCTTCCAGATCTTCACAAACCCTAGCTTTTCTCTTCTTTCTCTCCTCTCTCTCTTTCTCTCGCTCCAATTTTCGTGCTTCTCTCTTCTTAAGCAAGACAAAAATTTTATTTCTTATAACTTATACTCTTAATAATCATACAGTGTCCCTTTTTCCCTCCAATAAAAGCCTTATGTCTTTTAACCTTAAATGACTTGCCAATTTTTCCCTTGATACATTCTTATAACATTAATGCTTTAATTCCATCAATTCATGCAATAAATCCTACTAACATAAACCTAGTAATTAAACTCCCATAAAAAAATCTATCAACACCCCATAATTCATTTAAATCATTCTTAACTAGAGAAAAAAATCCGGGAGCTAACAAAAATAAGAGATCAAAACTCTCTAACGCTCTAACTTCTCTCTACAACCATCCTCAAATTTCTCTCTCTTATTTCTTCACCCACATGTTACTCACTCCAAATGGTTCCACTTATGAAGCAGGCAATAAAATGCACACAAATGAAAGGCAAAGTGCAAGTATCAAGGTACAGTCAACAAAATCAAGCATTAAATTACAGAGCACTATTGTCGATTTACTCATAAGACAAAGCTACTCATTTCCAAACTCTTCGTGACAAAAATGTATTTGGGCCTAAATACTTAGACTTTGATTTTAAAAACACTTGGATTGAGAGATAAGGTTGAAATTCTAGGTCGAAGAATTCGTTAGGAAATTTTTGTAAACTTTAACTTTGTCATCTATGAGGAACTAACCTGTGAAGGAATTCTTCACATCTCTTCAATTTAAGCAAAGTAACCCTAACGAATTTTAGTTTCAATTGCACGATCGACCATATGAATTAAATTATGAAACTGTGTGTGAAATTGGTGGATTCTCGAAATCAATCAATCATACGGCCATTGGAGAAGTGAAAAATTCCTTAGAACAAAGGAATCCAAATAATTCTAAACTAACTCCCTAATAATAGTGACAAAAACTTGTTAAGGAAGTTTTACTTACGTAAAACCCTTAATGTTCCTCAAGTGCATGGATCATAAAGTGTATTAGTAGAGGTGATAGTCCTACGAGGAATTAACTAAACTAATTAAATACTATATTTGTCTAAGTTTATAAAAATGTGATTAAAATGAAAATAAAACTAAACAGAAAGTTAAACAATTGACTATGGATTGATTGAAATTAAAATTCAAAATTTAACGCAAGTAAGTAAAAATAGAGCACTAACTAGTTAACAAATGAGATATTGCAACAAGACAAGATCATACAATTATGAGAAGATGAGATTCATTTTATCATCATTTTGCTACCTTCATCACTTTTGATCTAATCGGTATCGATCCTAGATTTCCAAAAGGTTGATTATTCTTTCTTAAGATCTAATCATTAAACGCTAATTAATAATCCCTAATTGAATTCAATATTTTGATTTTGTAATTTCTTAATTAACAAAAATAGCTTATGTCTCTAATTAGTTCTTAATTAATCTAATAAACGATCAAATCCTGACACAAGATCTCTCTTTGTATAATTTACCAATTTGATATTTATGTGATCTATTAGGTTGTTAATTCTTATTACCCAACCTAATCATGTTACTATTGATTCAATCTCTCGATTTATTATTGAATTATGTAAAAACCATAAACATCACAATAGCCAAACATTCCATTAACATCAAAAGCAAATAAGTCACAAAATGATTCAAGAATCAATCCCAAAATGAAGTTAGTGCAGGAAAATCCCTGTGCATGCATCATATAAATGTTGTGTGGAAAACAAAAAAAAATTGTTCCGGGACTTTCTCAAAGTCCATGATCTATGTGTCTATATAAGGAAATACCATTAAACGTAGCGAAAAATTCCCAATTCACACGTATGTTCATAACTATATATATATACAAATATATAGGAATTCATGGCATTTGCACAAATCAGTCATTCATATAATAACCATATACCTTATGTGTAGTCTCCTTCATTCCATAAACATCACAATAGCCAAACATTCCATTAACATCAAAAGCAAATAAGTCACAAAATGATTCAAGAATCAATCCCAAAATGAAGTTCGTGTAGGAAAATCCTTGTGCGTGCATCATTTACACGAGGTGTGGAAAAAAAATTCTGGGACTTTCCCAAATTCCATGATTTATGTGCCTATACAAGGTAATACCATTAAACCTAGCTGAAAATTCCGAATTCACACATATGTTTATAACATATATATACACGAATTCATGGCATTTACACAAATCAATCATTCATATAATAACCATATATCTTATGTTTAGTCTCCTTTATTCTTTGATCTTCTACTCGTTGGGTTGTCCCAAACCACAATGACCAAAACAGACCGTCTCCAACGGTATCTATGTAGAGATTGAAGAAACTAACCCGATCAAACTCTTTGATCCAGAAATGGCTAGAACAAAGACAAGAGTGCCAACTCTCTTCTTTGTTCTATAGAGAGCAAAACCGTGAAAGAGAATAAAGAGGAAGATGATGAGAAAGATGAGGAAAATAAGGTGAGAATCGTGAAGATTGCTTACCTAACCATTTTCACGATTATCATCATCTTACTTGATTTTTTGTTTTTGTCTTTTTTTGTCTTTTATCATTTAAAGACAATAAATGTATAACTTTAAAGAAGCCTCTCTCATCTTCCAATAAGTATCCACATCTCAAATCTAAACACCTCATGTTTATAGTTTATGAGATCCACTGCTTGATCAAATTGAGTTTGACATGTGCTAGTCTATCCAGATTAACGATGTCCAGTTTCATTAATCTTATGACTATGGATAATTTAGATACTGACATAATTATACATGATAGAAATCTCAGTATTATGATCACATCAAGATTTCCTTCATGCTATATCATATATCATGGACTTCATTAATTTGTTTATAGATTAATATCAATTCATAAATAATGAACACCAAATTAATGAAATATGTCTTTCTTTATTAATGAAAATAAATTATATACATAACTTTGTACAAAACACGCTAAAGGCGATTTCCTTTAGGGCATTATGATAACAGTTAGAACGTCATTAGTAACATATTCAACATCCTTAAACCCAAAAACATACATCAACATGAAATAAATAACAAGAGGAAATAGAAAATAAGTTGAGATGGCGGCTGGGATGGAGTGGTTACAGTAGCTGGCTAAAGCTCCCCTTCTCTTCTCTCCATCTTCTGTCTTCCTTGTGTTCTTTCTCAAGATGGAAAATGGAGGCTTCCTCAATTAAGGTCATTTTATGTTTTTATATAGTTCTTTATCAATTTAGGGTAAAAATATAGGTTTTAAAAGGACTCTCCAAAAATTAAAACAAAAGGAGATCCCCACGTTTGGTGAGTGCCTATCACAATCGTAGCAGGGGTGTCACGATCGTGATGTTGTGAAAATTGGCTTTTATCACAATCGTTACATGGGTGTCACGATCGTGACCTAGTGTTATCCTCTTTTCACGATCATGATAGGGGTACCTTCTATCATGACCGTGATCGGCATGTCACTATCTCAACTGGCATGTCGCAATCGTGACCTTGTTCCTTTTGTCCAAGCTTTCTCCAACTTCCTTTAATCTTCTTCATCTGAGTTCATACACTAACAAACACATCAAAACACCTCAAGTACATAAAATTAAAGTCCAATATCATGTTCTAAACCACAAAACACTAAAAAACATAAACAAACAATAACATTAACATAATTATAAACCTAAACATGCACAATCATCTAATCAACACCTAAAAACACACTTAAACACCTACCAAAATATAATGTAAACTATAACTATCATTAATGTTAGCTTGGGCAAGTATTTAACCTTTTCCCTTTATGCTCGCTTGATTTTTCTTCTTTCCTTGAACAACCAAATGTACACTCTATAAACTCTCTCTCTATTCCATCAAGAATCTCCCTTCCTCTTGAACACACATGGTCATTAATTCATTTATTAATTTCTTATCCTTATAAGGGGAAAAGGCAAACTATTTGCCTAAGTTGACATTAAGAAGCAATCCAAGTGCTTCTTTTGCAAAAAAAAAAAAAGACATATGAAGAAGGATTATGTCAAACATAAGGAATGGCTTAAAAACAAAGGTAATACAATCTCACTAGTTTACTTTGAATCTAATATGGCTAAAGTTTGTCATGACACATGGTGAATTGATTCTAGTTGTACAATCCAATAAACAAATGAGTTGTAGGATTTGCAAAACCTAAGGAACCCAATGGGAAATGAATAGTATATCTTATCTAGAAACAAAATGTGCTCATGTATGGAAGATGTTGGGGATTACAATTTAATTTTTTAGAAAAGACATTTATATTCCTAATTTCTCTAAGAACCTGATTTCAACTTTGAGACTTGTACTTTTTGGATAATTCTTTCATTTTTTATGAATCTTTAAAGTTAAATTATGAATCTTAATTTTTTAGGAATGGTACATTATTTGATGGTCTTTCCCGTTTTAATTTACAAGATAATACATATTACCATGTAATACATGTTCATACTGGAACAAAACATTGTGTTATGAATGAAAATTCCATTATGTTGTTGTACTAGAGATTAGGACATATCTTTATAAAAAGGATTAAAAGACTGGTGAATGATAGAGTAACTAATACTTTCGATTTTGTTGATTTTGAAACTTGTATGGACTGTATAAAGGGAAAGCAGATCAACAAATCAAAGAAAGGTTCCAAAAGAAGTTCTAACATATTAGAGATCATAAATACGGATATTTGTAGTCCAGATATAGACTCATAAGGTTAGAAATATTTAGTCTCATTTACAGATGATTATTCACGCTATATATATCTCCACTTACTTCATAACAAGAATGAATCACTAAATGCTTTCAAAATATTCAAAGTTGACGTAGAGAAACAATGCAGTAAGAAAATTAAAATTGTGAGTTTCAATATATGTGGGAAATATTGTGGAAAATATAACGAAGGTGGATAAACACTCGGTCTATTTGCAAGGTGCCTTCAAGAAAATGGGATAGTACCCTAATACACTATGCCTAGATCTCTCGACCAGAATGGTATAGAAGAAAACAAAAACTGAACATTATTGGACATGGTACAAAGCATGCTTAGTAGCTCCAAACTTCCTAAGTCCTTGTAGACTAAAACTATGAAGACAACAATGTATATATTAAATTGGGTACCAAATAAGTCTGTTCCAAAGACACCATTTGAGTTATTTAAAGGTTGGTAACTGAGTTTATATCATATATAAGTTTGGGGATGTTTGTCTGAAATAAGAATTTATAATTCATAAGAGAAGAAAATGGATTTAAGGAATATGAGCGGGTATTTCATTGGATATGCCAAAAGGTATAAAAGATATAGGTTCTGGATAAGTCGATATTTTTTATATATTTAACCTCTATTTTGTCATTATTTTGTATTGAATGATGTTAACCAGCCTTTAGTTTTTGTGAATTTGGTACTGCTGCTTTATTTTCGGTGTTTGTAGATGTTTTGAGAGGACAATGAAGATAACTAGAGGAGTACAGGGTTAGGCCGTGTAAATTAACATTGACCATGTCTTCCAACAGCGAGAAGACAGCCAGACTTAAGAAAAACACGATCAGGCCATGTAAATTAACACTAACCGTGTCTTCCAACATCGAGAAGGTAGTCAGACCTGAGAAAAACACGGTCTAACCGTGTATTATTAGACGGCCCATGTATGACAGTTTTTGATGGTTTTTAGTCGTTAAAAAGATAGTTAATAAATTTAGAAGGGGAGAAAATTTCTGGGTCAAATCTGAAGAGAAAAGAAGAGAAGAAAAAGGAGAAAGAATGGAGAAATCGTAAGGGGAAACTTGAAGATTGAGAAATCAAGATTCAAGAATCAACTGGAGTTCTTTCTCCTCCTCTTTTACTTGTTATTTATCTTTGACGTTCATGTTTATGATTTTAATTTTTAGTTGAATTTAGTCATGATTTTGTAAATTTTCTTATTCTATGATGTTTGTTTCAACTTGGACTTTAGACATTAAACCTTATGCCTTTACTTCTAAATTAAATGTTGTCTTGATTTTAGTAAAGTATTTTGATCTAATGTTGATTTGATCTATCTAATATAGGACTTCCTATTGAATATTGATAGATGTTAAACTAAGTACTAAAAAGTGATGTTTAATGTATGAAATACTAGATTAAACTTAATTGAAAGAACATCTAGAAATAGAATTCTTCATTAAGAGTATTTGAGATTAACCATTGTGTTCATTGGGATGGATTCAATTTTAGTCGAGGAAACTAGTTTAAATTTTCGAATCAACGCGTCAATTACTTCGAAAGAATTAATTGATAAGAGTGGGTTAATGTACTTGGATCAATATTATATTTCATAAGGATGGCATGATTTCTTTGATAGGATAAATTCCTAGAATATTAGGTTAGATTTGGTTAATTGTGTATTGCTATTTCCTTTACAAATGAACTTTCATATTCAATTGCTTAGCAAATTTAAAAGGTATAAATTTAGTACTTTGACCTAGTCCTTATGGATTAACACTTGATTGATTCAACTAAACCCGTATACTTACGAACCTTATCAAGTTTTTGACGCTATTGGTGGGGACTTGTGTAGCACCCCACCCTCTCGAAACATGTACCCGACATCTTAAGTGATGTTCGAGTGTATATCCCACAAGGGTGGCTTGCTAGAATAGTCAGATTCTCAAAAACTCAGTAAATTGTTTTTTCCAAATTTAACATACACGTATGTAGACAACCAATAATCAAGTCGGGCATAACTTTTTCAATCACATTTATAAATTGCACTCAAGATCAATTTCACTTACAACCCTTTCCATTTTGGAACGTTATTACAAAATAAAATTGATCAATATATATAATACAAAAATTTTGGAATACATCCTTTCACAAAAAAATTAATGAAACTAATTATGCAGATGCGAACTGATCCCAACCTCTATCCCTTACTTGAATACAGTAGGTATACTCCCATTTGTCTAATGAGGTACTCTTCTAAGCCTAAAAAATATTTGCAAATTTTAGGTGAGTTTTGCGAACTCAATGAGTGACCATCCTCAATGGCTCAACCAGTCACATACCACATAATTCACATCATTTATCTAATAATCACATTGGATCACATACACTTATCAATCATTTCACATTTTACATTCAACACATTATAATCACATATGCAGTGCACATGAAACCCACTTTCCATTTGTTACTTTGTTTTGATCGAGTGCCTAAATTATCCCGTATCCATTGTGGATACCGAGCTCATTGATAACTACCTCGTATTCATTGGGGATATCGGGCTCATTTTACATAGTGAGCCTTTGGCTCTTATACACTTTCTGAGCTCTAGGCTCTTTTTCACATTCTGAGCCTTAAGCTCTTTTTGGTGGCTCCTCTGATCACAACTATCTTTATCTTTCATGCATTTATGTAGTGAAATGCATCAATAAGATATGATCACTTATTCACTTTCACATATCATCGGACCTTAGTCCGATATTCAATATTTATGTTGAGAAACACTTTATGATCATGCATTCATGTCATGAAGCATTTAGTTCATCACATTCACATAAAATTAGCACTTCAATATTACATTCAAGCATTAGAGACCTCAGACCTTCATCATCTGGAATCACATAATCAATTCACATATCATTCATAATCACTTAAGTCATAACATAAACGAAACAAACAATAAGGTAAGACCATCTAGGTCTACTCACAGTACGCTACAGATTAGCATTTGCTTCCAAATTCTGGAAATGTCTAAATGCGGACTTTTATCCTGCACATCCATTTTATGCAATACATACGTTGCATACACATTAATAATCGCACAATTATAAGCATTAATTTATGCACACTTGTGTATATGGACTATGTACAATGCATGCTTAATGATAATCTCGGGTACTTTATCAACTTCATATTTTATGCTCATTTTCATTTCATAAATCAATTACTCATCATTTCTTTTCTAGTATTACTTGCTCTTATTATCAAATTCTCATTCACTTAAACTAGAGACACTTTACTCCTCTTCTTTGAATCACAACCTCAATCATGTGAATATCTTTATTCCCAAACAAACTCATACCTTTGG
>JANSVA010000218.1:29842948-29873548 GCA_025504915.1 Erythroxylum reticulatum
TTATTATTATTATTTTATATAAGTCATATTTTAAAAATATTTTAAATTAAACAAAAATAATTGATTTTTTAAATGAACATCATAAGATATAAGGTTATATTAAATATTATATGTCATGGACTTTATTAATTTGCTTATAGATCAATATCAATTTATAAATAATAAACACCAAATTAATGAAATATGTCTTTCTTTATTATTAAAAATAAAGTTTGTACACAACTTTGTATAAAACGCGCTAAAGGCTATTACCTTGAAGATAATCAACTAATGTTACTCTATTACCAATGACTTATTTGAGATCTTCCATTTCATGCAAGTTATAAAGAGGATCCTAAGAGGTCTAATTCTCAAACTAAAAACTAGTTTGTTTTCCATCTTCAATAAGATAAATAAATTCCTTCCTTAATAACTCCCTAGTTTTTAGAATAACTTTCAAGGTTGAAGTATAGGAGGATTTAATCTTTATACTCCATAAACTTCTACTTTTTATATCGATATTATGGATCCATTTACACTAAAGGGATTGGTTATCTGTCATTAACCTCTTTAGCCTCTTATACATCATAACATTGTTCATTAACTTGAGAGAAATAATCCCCATACTACCTTTTTCCTTAGGTAAGCAAACTTCCTTCCACTACAATTGAGCTTTTTCAAGGATGTCTTCATTCCTATTCCAAAGAAACTTGCTGCACAATGTCTCTATGGATTTGATGACTCCCTTAGGAATAGTTACATACACAGCCCAAAAGATATTGACAGAGTTCAACACAAATGAAATAAGCATAGATCTATCAGTAATAGATAGTGTTTTGGAACTATAAGAAGAAATTCTATTATTGATTTTGTTAACTAATTTGCTGAAATCACCTTGTGAAGGATTGGTAGCTAGAATCGAAATGGTTAAGTAAAGTAAAACATAGGAAGTAGATGTCACTTGAAGCCAATGATTGAATTAATGATAGATTCATTGCCTACAACTGATTTTGATAAATAAAAGCAACTCTTGGAGCAATTGATTTCTAAACCAGACATTTTGCTAAAGATTTTTAAGGCTTTCATAAGAGTCGACACAAATGTCTAATCAACCTTAGAGAGGAGATTGAGATCATTTGCAAAACACAAATTAGCGATATGTTGATGTTTGCACTTGGAATGAAACTTGAAACCTTTTTTCTCTCCGTAACTCTCTTCAGGGTTCTATTAAATCTTTCCATAATAAGTGCACAAAATATAACGAGATATAGGATCTCCTTGTCTAAGTGCTTTATTGCTTTTGAAAGGCTTACCATACTAAACATTCACCAGTATCTTAAAGGAAGGAGAGGTGATGCATTATGTGATCCACTTAAAAACGATAGCAGGAAATTCCAAAGCATGAAGAGTGTTTATAATAAAGGCCCAATCTATACCACCGTAGGGCTTCTTTAGATCTATCTTAATGATACAGTTCTTGCTTCCTTTTTTTCTTGTTATAAGTTTTGACTAGTTCTTGGATCAACAAAATGTTATCCTCCATAATTCTACCTGGTAAGTAGGCATGTTATGAAATATCACTGTATTTGTGTAGATCTTCTTTCATCTTTTAAGCTAAGATCTTAAAGATGATCTTATAAATAGTGTTAATAATTGGGTCTAAATTCAAAAACTGTTTTTTATTCTCCATTATTAGGAATTTAGTAAAAAAAAGTTGCCATTAATTTTTGATAATGTTTGACCTTTATTGAAAAATTCAAGAATGGCATCAGTTACATCATTCTTTATCATATTCAAGGATCTTAAGGAGTTCTCAATCTCCTAAATTATGATAGGCTTACTAAGTTTAGCATTATGTTGATTAATCTTGTCCTACAAAATTTCATTAAAAAATTGTTGAGATAAGGTAACATGTGAGGTTGTTGTCAAGATGTCTGAAAATATTTAAAAGCTCCTTAAGGTAATAAATCCTATGAATCAAGCACTTGATTATTTAGCTATAATGAAATGATCCTGTTGGTATTTCTCCTATGATGACCGCTCGATAAAACAAGGCTATTTTTTTATCTCCACTTTTTATCCAATCCATCCTAGATCTTTTCTTTAATAGAGGATAATCATATAACAATGCACTAAAAAGATGTTGCATGGCAATTCTTTCTTGATTTTGGAGGAAAACCAAGTAGGATCATTTTGTAACTCATATTGAATTCTGTTAAGAGAAGCTATGGCAGTTTGGAGAAGATGATGATTGTTACCTATGTTGTACTAAACAACAATTTCATTTGTTGGTTAATAAGTGAGATCTTTATGGTATAGAAAAATTGTTTGGAGCCTCAGATGAATAAATTTAGAGCCCTCATAATGCATTCCTCAAATTCAGCTAGATTAGTAAGAAAATGATTGAATCTAAAAGGGAAAAAAAGCTTAACAGTGTTAAGCTGAGTGATAACATCATAATGATTTGAAAAATTTTGGTTTGTAAAGGTGAAGGAACTACCACGAAAGGTGGAGAACCACAACCGATTAGCTAAACTTCTACCCTATTTTTTTTGATAAAGTTGTCTCTTATTTGTATGTCACATCAAGTGAATAAGTTTCCGTTATATGGTAATTATGATAACTGAACATCAAATATGCATTGTCTCATACCAGTGTAGGGAATTTATGAAGATCTAACACCTTGTGTCTCTTCTGAGTTGATGAAGGCATTAAATTGACCAATAATTAACCAGGGAAGAGAACAAGTATCTATAAGTGACCTGATCTGATTCCATAAAATGGATCTTTGGTATACTATGCTATAAGCATAGACAAAAGTTATGAGGATTAGCTTATCTGAGCTTTTATTGTAAATCTCCAAATGAATTAATAAGTCTGATGTGAGTTTAGTGGCAACCCTAAAAACAGATGAATCATACATAACCATAACCATGCCATTTGGATGATGTAAGTGATTAGAAATTAAATTCCACTAACTTGGAAAAACTGAAGAAAGTTGCAATTATGTTACTTGGTTCAAGTTTCTGAAATTCTTTCTATAACAGCTTTCTTTTAAGCTAACAAGCTCTTAACTAAAACCTTTTTTTGAGTGGCATTAGTCCCTCTGATGTTCGAAGAAATAATAATCATGATTTATTTTCCCTAGCAGGGCCTTTTTCTTCCTTCATGATCTTCTTTTGATTACAAGTTGAAACTCATCAGTTTGTTTTGTGATTTTACTTAAAGTAACTGTTTCAGTTATCTCTTGCTTCTGTACTCTTGAAGCTTCTTTAAGCTTTATACTTTCACCAGTGCTATCACCATCAATAACTTATATTGTTAGAGTATCAATATTTTTATCAATGCAATTACCATCAGCGACTTGTGTTGTTGGAGCATCCAAATTAGTTTAGAGTCTTGTAACCTCTTGATACTCCCTAGTCCTGAGTGATCTCCTAGCTGGTCACCAACTTTTCCTTAGTTGTAGCTTGATCCATACATATTGGGTTTCCAATGAAACTTGTAATGTGAGACTAAGTTCATATGTAGTCCAATACTAGAGTGGAACTCTATGAACATATGTCCATATAGGAATGTATTGTTGTTTAATGTCCTTTATTCTCAAGCCAAGCCTCTAGATTTGTAGAAATAAAGGCTTATTGTTCACATACCACGTTCCTACTTGGAGAACCTTCTTTACATTATCCCCACTAGCAAACTTAAATAGAAATATATCCTTTTTATTAATGAGAATGTATTACAGTCTCAAGGATATCGAATTATTCATGGCCCATTGCTTAATTATAAGGAAAGCAATTCTCTTATCAAATAAGAAACCAATAAGTGTGGAGTTTCACTTACTAGCTCTAACTCGAAGAACATCCAAGGGTGAAAACAATCCTAACATCAGAGGACTCAGAAGGAGGAGCCATAATCTAATCTTAAGTTATTTTGTCCATAGCAAAATGTGATTTTAACTTTGGAATCACCTATAATTTGAAGCCAAATGCATTTAGGAGGTGGCAAAGGAGTTTCATAGTAGGATACTTGGAGACTATGGTTTCTAGAGGAGGAGTTAGGAATAGGGAAGGAAGGTGGAGAAGGAGGGGATCTAATGGCAAGCAAGGTAGGTGGGTGATGGTGGAGTTATACCGGGTCGAGAAGCAAGGAGGGATGGGAACAAGCCAGCGATGAGAGGAAGAAAGAAGAAAGAAGAAACTGAAGATTATTCAAAATGTTAAAAGCTATAAGATGGGAGAAAATTTAGGGGAAACGAGTGAACAAGCTAGAGATGAGAGGAAGAAAGAAGAAACTGAAGATTATTTAAAGTCAATAGTGAAAAGAAGTACAAGAAGGACTGTATATGAAAAATCATGCAGCAATGAAGAAAAAGAGAGAGGCTAGGACTTCTCTCTCAAATGAGCTTCTCTTTATATTAATATTCATTTGATGTACTCGATTTTGCTAAGTTTAATTGGTTCTTTTTTTTATTTGTATTGGCTTTTATAGTAATTTTATATTAAATATACAAACCAACGACTATAAATTGCCTATTTTTTGTTATAATTAAATGAAATCAAACGAAATAAAAGTGTTATGAATGAGTTTCGAATTTTTAAACCTTTTGGCTTCTTTGCTTATGAAAATAAGAAAAGTGGTTTTCATTTTATGTTTTCACTTTTTTTATAAAAAACTTGATTTCTTCGTTAGTGAAATTATCTAATGCTAACTACTAATAAGAATTTATGATTATTTTAAATATTCAACAATAAATACTTTAATTTAATATGTTTAAATTATTTCTAATATAATGTTTTAGTTTGATAAATTTAAAATGTTCAATTTCAAAATTAAAATTACTCTCAAATTTTAATTAATTGTTGAATTTTAAAATTTTAGTTTGAGAGTTATGATGGATAATAGAAATTAAATGAAACTAAAATATGTTTGCCAAAAAACTGAAGATACAAATTGGTGTAGTTTCTCACGACGCATGAGACAAATTGGTGAAATAATCACGTTTGGTTATTACGAGTAAGTAGAGGAGAGGAGATGAATTGGATATGTCATACTTGGGACATCCATGTTTCGATGACCACCTCGTAACACGTTATTCATCTGGGTGGTTTTCGGTCAGCGCATTGTATCATGTGGTAATGTAGTGTGGTTTTGCATCCAAACACTTTTCACATGTTAGGCCCTAACTCCACAATGTTCACATTCTAATTTTCACAAAAAAATAGATGGTATTCTTGTTTTAGGTTGACTAATCATTCCACTTCAATTTACTTTCTTCACTGTTTGATGAACTCCATGACGGCTCGTCGTTTCATGCCAAAATTATTAAGGGTTGTTATTTATAAAATATAAATAACAACTATTCAAATTAAATTACTTTATTTCTAATTCTAAATAATTAAACATACAATATTAAGTTAAATTATTCATAAATTTATTAATAGTTAATATTATATTATTAAAAATGAAATCAGAAATAAAATTATTTTTATGGTTTTCATAAAATGTTGAAGGAGCTTAATTCCACTCACATATGTTTAGTAACAACGCTCCCTAATGCTAATAATCTTAAGGATTTTTACCCTATCTCTTGCTTTAATACTATTTACAAATTCGTATCCAAGCTCCTAGCCCAAAGACTGAAGGGTATCATAATGTATTTTATCCACCAGTCCTAGGCTGCCTTCACTCCAAGTAGATTCATCTCTAGCTTATTAATCCAAGAACTATTGAGAATTTATGATACTAGAAAATCTAACAAGAGTTGTATAATTAAAGTGGACCTTTCAAATGCCTTTAATATTATCATTCGAAAGTTTATCCTATGATGCCTTGAATGATTTGGCTTTCCTTGCAGATTTATCTCCTAGATTAATTCTGCTATTGAAATTCTTATTAGGCTGATTATGAAAAACACTCAAGAAACCTCAAGTTTAAGTTTCATCACAAATGCAAGTTTCTAAAGCTCACTCATTTAAGCTTTACAGATGATCTAATCATGTTATGTAGAGCTGATCTAAATTGTATAGAAATATTGCATAACTCTCTTGAGAAGTTTTAAAAGCTTTTAAGATTGAGTGTCAATCAATACATAAGCATGATCTATTTCTCCTCTGATGTGAAAAACACTTCCATGCTAAAGATGATGATTGGATTGAATGCTTATTATCTTCATTTTAAATATCTTAATGTCCTCGTCTCATCCAAGAAACTAAGACATCAAGATTCTTTTCCTTTTAAAGAAAGTTATAAAAAGAGAATTAATTCCTAGCATAATAAGTTTTTTTCATAAGCAGGGAGGTCACTTATAGAAAGTTATAACCTAGATCTCCAAATCACTAATATATGTAGGGCGATGGAATTTTAGAGAAACAAGTTATGGATTGAACTATAACAACTAAGAAGTAAGATACACATACCTTGTTTACTTGCTAGGGATTTCAATTGTACGTTATGCCCTAAGGAATCCCAAGGTGGTGCTTACTACAAATTCACTAGGTTTTACAAACTTTCCCACCTTACTGCCAAGTTTAGGGTGATAGATCTGAAATTTGTTGGCCACTTCCTCACTTAAAGCAACAGGCAAAGTGGAGGAAGACTTATTCAAAGAAACTTGATATATGTTTAGTTAACAACTCCGAGCTTATTAAATTTCCAGACAATTTTATTAACTTTAATAATCCTTTATTCTCAAACCGTACATATATTCTTCTAGACTTGAATGTATTGTCAAGAAAAAGTAAAGCCTTATTCAGATTCTTCAACTCACAACTAAATCATCTTGATTTTAACTTACTAGTCACTAAGAGCCTAGAAACAAAAGGTGGAGGAACTCATGCTTACAGATGCTCTATAGAGTAGATATAAGATCTATAAACATCCTATTCAATTCTTTGGAGGACTCAAAGCTATCTCAAATTTGAGGTTCAATCTAAGGAAAAGCTCTACATATATTTTTGCTAATCTTGCTATAATTAAGAGGTTGATTCCCTCCTCATAGTGTAGGTGACTGTGTCTTACTTGTGAACTCTGTATAATGGAGAATCAACTTTTGATATAACAGATTCCTTTAATATGAAGGCAGGTTACAATTAGTCATTTCAATACTAAGCAACTTTATGTATATTGGTGTTCACCTATTGCTCTCTACCTTAGAGCACCATGAAAAGAGTTGACAAAGCTTTTAGGGAATTCATCTGAGGCAAAGTTGGGTGCAATATAAAGGACATAAATGTCAAGTGGAGCAGGCTTTGTACCCCTAAGGAATGTAGAGGAATTTGATTTATTTCTATTAAAAAATGTCTAAAGTCTTAATGGCTAAAAAACTATGGAGAATTTATGAGGAAAATGAAAGTTTATAGGCAAGGTGAATCCATACTTAACACTTAAACTATAATAGCATCTAGACCTTGAAAAGTAAGCAAACTTTCTCTTACGCCTTCTAACAAATTTTAAATGGTAGGACCTTTATATAGTCTCACATGAAATATAAGATTGGGAATGGAGAAATAACATATTTCTAGTTTCACAACTGCATATATTTGGTCCCCTATGCTAATTTAAGGAATTCACTAACCTAAGAACAATAGTGCTAGCAAATGTTAAAGTAAGGCAAATGATCAAAGATGGTAGATGGCATTGGTCATTCCACTCCTTTAGGGGATTCCATGATAAACTCCAACACTTGAGCCAAACTATAACGTCAACTATGCTTCCCTAAAATGTAGCTAGTGGTTACAAAAAAAGGTAGGAAGCTTCACTACTTCATGAAGGCAACTTTTATGAGATTTAGCACTTTTGCATTAACCTATCACACTCCTTCAGTTGGACCCACAGTTTATAATAAAAAGATAAGCAAAAGCTCTTTTTAAAAACTCATTGTCATTTTACATTTTTGAAACCATAAAAATTTCGTAATAAGAATCATCAAACACTTGTTTCATGAAATTCTCAATTTGTCAAAAATTCATAATAGTACAAATCATGTATTCATCCATCATATCAAACGTATCATGAGCACATAAGCATATCAGAATGGTTTGGGTGGATCCAAAACAGAACGTACTACACATTTCTCCTAAAGGTCCTATGTAGCCATGAACAGAACGTACTAATGCAATCCCACATAATGGTTTTGTGTAGCCGTGAACTTATGGGAGTCCTAGAAGGAGCTCCATGCCACTAGCGGGCAGGCGGGAGAAGCCTTAAAATTGGGTCAATGTGAATTGAAAGTAAGGAAAGAGTGATGTATAAACCATTGGAAATTTTAGGTTTAGGGGTTAAGTTTCCAAGGTTTCGCCGCGGCGAAACCAGAAGGGTCACCACGGTGAAAATAGCATTGTAGGTTCGTCACGGCGAAAGTTAACTTTCTCTCCGTGGCAAAAATAAAATTTTAGTTTCGCCGCGGCGAAACAAGTAGTTCACCGCGTCGTAAAATTCCAAAACTTTCTAGGGCGAACTTTTCCCGACAGTTCAGGGGAAAATACTTCAGCATTTTCATCGCGGTGAAAATTTTGTTGCCGCGGTGAGGAATTTTCTCCCAACGGTTCACCGCGGTGAACATTCTGTTGTCGCGGCGAAGTCCTCCACTGCAGACACTGTAATTTTTTTTGTTATTAGAATTACCCTAAGGAGATTTTCATGGGAATAAGCTCACGTTTTATAACCTCTGAGTTGGACTCTGGAAATGGGGTCCAACACCTTCACTCTATGGTTTGCCACTTCTATGAAATTTAGCATTAGAGATATAATTTATTTCCATATTAAAGACCAAAATTGTGGCCTTTGCAAGTTGGAACTAGAAAAACATATTCATTTGTTTTTTAACTGTGGATTTTCATTTGCTTTATAAAATTATCTTCAAATTGTAATAGCATTGGAATTCCCCACTATAGGTTGGATGAGCATACTAGCCTGGGTAAGGAACATCATATTCAAGAGCAAAGGTGATAGGCATGTAGAATAGCTTATGGGATGCTTATACGCCATATCTTGAAGCACTACAAGAAAATAACAAAATAGCAATGGAATTTTATCGATCAGAAATAAACCGTCGGTAATTACTAATGGAAATACTATATACGTCGGTAATGTCATTTAGAAAATTTACTTTAGTGGCATTATAAATTTCCATCGCTAAATTTTGTCGATAAATGTCATTGTTAATCGTTAGCTTAGAACTCTACGAAAACGACGTTGATTGGTTTTCCTGAAACGATGCCATTTTGGTTAACTTAAGAACCTCTTTGTTTCTTGAACAAAACGAAATTATTTAGGATTAAATCAAACGAAGTCGTTTTGCAATGAAGGTTTAAATGTTTAAACCTTAACCAAAACGACATCGTTTGGTTTAAAAACAAACAATTTCGTTTACCAATTGATGGTTTAATGTTTATAACTTAACAAAAAAGACATTGTTTGGATTTAAACCAAATGATGTCGTTTTGGTTAATTTGTAAATGTTTAAAACATAATCAAAATGACGTCATTTTGGTTCCAAGCGATGTCATTTTGGTTATGTTTTAAATGACTTGAGGCCCTCCCCACCCTCTGCCTACGTCGTCTTCCTCCTCCTTTGATCTGCCTGCTCCGTTTGCTTCCATCGCCATCATCTGGAGCTGTGTTGTGGCTGTGGAATTCCTATATCTTTAGCATTGTCTTCTTCGGCGAGCTTAACTGAAGGTATTGTCCACTTCTCCTTCCTCTCCTTTCTTCGATGATTAATAATCCGTGGTTGATATTTTTTTAGTTCATATGGAGTTTGTGTTTGGTTTTGATTGTTAATTACTGATTATTAATGATGGGCAATTTATTTGTTAGAGAATAATGGACAAAGATTGAGAATTTGTCTTGAATTAGGGATGAAGAGGTTTATACATACCAAGTGTTTGACAAAATACACAGTGTTTGATATCCATTGTTTTTTCGTAAATATTTTTTTTGTTCTTGTACTTGTTTTTGGTGTGAGAAAACTTCATTTATAAAAATTGTATATAATTTGTGCTTTCACATACAATAGAACCTTAATTAATGTCAACAACTATTCTTGTAATACTAATGAATTCAATCTTAAAAGCTTTTCTTATCAATTCTCTAATTAAAAACAAATTATAAGGTCCAACATTGCAAATTGATTTAGAAGAACCATTTGTACTATTTTATTGTTAGTTTTGAGGATGCCTTACAAAAACCTTAAATGAAATAAAAAGAACACTTTTTTTTATCAAAAGTATTGCTTTAATCTTAGTACATTATGTTATTAAATTATATTGTTTGAAAGTTAGTACATGATGTTATTAAATTAGAGACAATGACAAAGCCAATATCGAAGTATTCCTACTCTCTTTGAGCCAATACCCTTGTATTTTATAGTATCCAATTGATATACCAAATTATATCTTAACTACTAATCATCCAACCACAAGATATATAATAAAGACAATAATGAAAGAGATGAGCACTTATAGCGATTAAATCATCCTTTACTTAAGTCCACTTTTTAAGCTTCACTTAAGAATTTAGATTATGTTCTCTTTTCTTCAGTTGGTGAAAGAAAAAACTTACTGCAACATATCTTTTTCAAGGTTTAAGGAAAACTTTACAAGTTTTAGATGTTTAAGACTCTCTAGCACACTCTTAATCTTTGTAATAACATAAGTTATTTCAAGAGTTATATAACTCATACTAGAACGAAAATTTCTCTCACTAGAATATTTTAAGTCAATTAAAACTCAAAAGTTTTGATCATTATATTGCTTAATTCTATTTGTTACTCTTACTTCTTTTAAGTTATTTGGCTTTGAAACCTTTTTACAAGAATTTTTAATCTTCTAGTCACTACCAAGTTCTATGATTATTTAGGCTTGATTCTTTTTAGTAATACAATTTTTAATGTGCATTATTATGTCAAACGAAGATAATGCTCACCAAAGAGCATTTTCTATCCTTAATTTTATGCTTCCTTTTATACTCTTAACAACTTTTTACCTTTTCAGCTTAATATGAATCCTTTAAGCAAAACTTGATACACTTTAAGTAACTTATCCAAGCTGTAAATCACCTCTTAAACATCTTTAAACAAATATTCTAACTCTAATCAAAGCTTGTTCATCTCCTAAAAGCTTTAAACATTAATTATAAAGCTTTTTATAAGTTATCTTGCAACATTGCTCTTTAAGGTTACCTATCATCACTTAAACAACTTTATTGACACTTTAGTATTTTGTTATCATCAAAACTTTGTGTTTTAACCAACTTAGTTTAACAAAGGAAATCCATATCAATACAAAACCAAAAATCATAGTCTACATTCTCTTATAAGTAGCTCTACTTTTACTTCTAAATTTTCAACCTATCTCTCATGAGTGAGTCCATTTATATCAAATTAATTATTCCTAAAATCAAAACTAATATAAAGAGATATAATGATATGACCATCTTCATTATGATAAGTGGGATTCCATAGAAATATGAGTATGAATAAGGATCACTTTATCGAGAAATTTAATCGAAGAACATATTTAAAGTAAAAAAAAGGAATAATGGTATACATCGCCAAACTAACAACAAACATAGGAATGAGAGTGATAAAATCTTAGGATTTGATCATCGTTTGCAAAGTAGATAAAATCATAAGTTATTAAAGAACCTAAAACAAGAGTTTCTCTAAATACAAAAAATAACCAAAAATCTTGTCTAATTGTACTTGATTAATCAATATAGGAATCTTCTATTTCTTTGTATCCATAAAATAAAATAACCTTTTATAGACATAAAGTCTAGAAAAATTGTATAAAAATAGAGATGGGGATTGTGAAATTAGGATTATGGATTTTGTTAGGTAAAACAATTTAATTAGTTTAAATATTTAAGATTAAGGATAAAATAAAATAAAAGTATTTTGTTGTTGATTAGAATCTTGATGTATTGACTATAATTGAGAGTGTATGGATCACAAATTGTTATACTTGAATTGTAAATTGGATAATTATAGATTTGACGACGTAAATGTAGACTGAATTGAGAATAGACATATAGTTTGGAAACTCAATTTGAGTTGTGATTATTGGTCAATATAGAAGTGTATTTTTTGCAGGATTGGCCTTTTTCTAAAAGGGGGATGTCCATTTTATATGGAAAACTCTACCGAATTTTCAATAGGGTCCTCGTAAAATGTGACATCACCGTTTTTAAATTAAAATAAGCTCCTTAGTATTAACTGATGATTGAATTAATACAGTATAGTTAATGACCTTGATTGATTGTAATATTTTATGGCAATTGATGTGTTATATTTCCCGCTTTCTAACCTATGAAGAAATTTGTTCTTGGTTTTAGGAACTGATTTACTTGCAGTATTTTCATTTCGAGTGAGTTTGAAGAGAAACTTTAGCAAGTATTCAAATGACATTCATTTTTGTATATGGCGTGACAATGTCAAAAATTAATTTTCGCACATTTTAATGACATTTGTATCAGTTTCTATATTTTTCATTTTAGCTTTGTCATCATCATCTTCGTTCACTTACTTTAGGAAGATCCTTCTGTGTGTCGGTTGAGGTAAGTGAATTTGTTTTTTACAACATTTTTTTGAACTTGGTTTAATTTGGGTATTTGTTTGTAGTATGAACTTCGGTTTATCATTTAATTAATATAGGATGAGTTTGACTTTTATTATAGTTCCAATTACCTTAAATTATCAATCCATTATTTCATTGATTCTTATTCCATTGTGATTAGCTTCTCTTTACTTCTCATATGTGAATTTTTACACGTATCTTTTGAAAACTAGCTATATGTTTAAATAATTTATTAAAATAAGTATTCATATTTTGATGAATACTTATTACATTTGGCAGTAGTAAATATTTAATATAGGACTTTTAATGATTGAAAAGACATTCTAACATATATTGTTATAAACATATATATTCGATCTACAGTATAGATTCGTTTTTTAGATTTTCCATAAACTTTAACCTATAACCCATGATGATTGCTCCTGTGAGGTTTATCAGTGAAAAGTACAAGGAGTTTAGGAGTCACAACCAAAACTTGTTGTCTTGATTCATAAGTCTTATCTTAGATGTTCTGTAAACTTGGGCGTATATGAAGGATACTAACTATGGAATCACTGTTTTAAATTAACAGTTTTGTAGAAATGCATTATGTTGATAGATCTTGTACAAATTATTTGGGTTAAAAAGTCATGATTGTCACGTGTTTATGCAAAGGCTAATTCCAATCGCATTTCAGGAGTTGCTACCGAATAAAGTTTGGGAAGTGATAACAAAAATAAGTTTTTTTTCAAAAGTTTAACATCATCTGAAATCAAGTTCACTAAAATGGAAATTCTAGAAAGGGAGATTCCAGTAATTTTGTGCAAGTTAGAAGGAATTCTTCCTCCAAGCTTCTTTGATTTTATGGAGTATTTACCTGTGCATTTAGCACACGAGGAAAAACTAGCTGGTCCAGTTCAATATCAATGGATGTATCCATTTGAGAGGTAATTCAAATTCAAATTATTGCAATTAAAGTAATAACATGTTTTAACTATTAAATTGTAATAACCATATTTTCGTATATAAGTATTTGCATCACTTGAAAAAAACTATAAAAAACAAGGCTAGAGTTGAAGGTTCCATATGTAATGCTTATTTAGTGGAGGAAGCTAGTACATTTTGTGGACGTTATTTTGAGTCACATGTTCACACAAGGGAAAGAAAAGTTCCTCGTAATAACAGTGAGGAAGGAGCTAGTGATGATGATGGTAACTTATCCATTTTCACATATCTTGGGCAAGCTTATAGACGTACAACAAGAAACTGAGGCTGCCATGATTACATTTTATTGAACTGTCAAGAGGCTCAACCTTTTGTGCAGTAAGCAATACATTATTATATCAGTTTTCAAATTTTGTCTTGTTCATAACTAAAATACATAATAATGTTATTATATTATACAAGGCATTCTTATGCGAGATCATGCCAGACAACACACAAGATGAAGTAAATAATGAGGTTGGAAGACACTTTGCACGATGGTTTGAGAGATATGTAAGTTTCCACTTACAAATATTCTAATAATTTAATTATAAGATTTAAGTGTTGAAATAACATTATACTCATTGATATCATAATTTATTTTTATGTAGGCCTTAGAAAATCCAATAGAGAACAAGTTCATTTGCGATCTTACTAAGGGACCTCTGCTAACTGTTAAATCGTATCTAGTGTATTTCGTTAATGGATACAAGTATCATATAGAATATCATGGTCATAGCATGGCAACAATAAATAGTGGAGTTTCCGCATAGAGAGAATTGATGGATTACTATGTAAAATCATTGAGATACTTGAAGTTGAGTACCCTGCGTTACCAATCAAGTGAACTGTGATATTTAAGTGTGATTGCTTTAACCCAACTCCAAATGTTGGAAGAAAAGTGCATAGTTGATACAATCTTGTTGAAATCAATAACCGTAGAAGATTGAGACAACTTGAACCTTTCGTGTTGGCTATGCAAGCGAAATAGATGTGTAATGTCCCTTTTCCTAGCTTACGACGAGATAAATTAGATTGGTTGGCGGTTTGCAAAGTTAAACCTAGAGGTGTTTTTGAATCACATGGAAAAGGAGAAAAGAGAATTAAAAGTGAAGCGTTTCAGGAAGATGCTTATTTTATAAATGCATATGTCACATATGATGATAATGAACCTTTGAACGATCCATCTAACAAATATGTTGAAATTTCATCTAGAGAGGAGGACGAGGGTCAGAGATCTAAAGAGGAGATAGATTTTGATTCTTATTCTTCATAAAATGAAGATGATTGTAATTTACAATTAAGTTATGATAGTTATTAATTTGTGTATGTAGTTGAATAATTTATTCAACCAAGAAGATTATTTCAAATTATGTCAAATATTTAATTAAAATTCTTAATCAAAGAATGACGACATGACATCTAATTTTAGATGATAGTAATTCATTCCATTGGGAAGAATATGGCAAAATTGTCCCTGCCGAAGGAATAAAGGATGCAGTAATAATCTCCACTTCTTTAAGCAATGATCGTTTGCCTTTTATGAGCAATCTTCTGCTTCAAGGTCTATAGCATCATCTAAACAACATCACTTTCCTTATTATGTACATATCATTTCCCTTTATGAAGCTGTTATATATATTCACATTTGATGGTATATACTATATGTTATTTTAAGCTTGCTTGAATCTCAAAGATGACATGTATGCCAAAGGAGGCAGGAGCAATGACACAATGATTGATGATGGATTAGGGAAATTAGTTGCTTTGGAAAAGTTGGCAATTCCACAGAGCTCGTATGGAAATTTATGTACGTATAAGTTGTCAGGATAGGTTCGTTTAACGAGTATGTAATCTGATAATATGTAAGTTCCTTCCTAATGTGTTGTAGGTAAATTGTTTCCTAACGTTTCATCTACAAGTTTAGCAATTATGGAAACGTTGTTGCAAGAAGGTGTTCAAAACCAAACGTGTGAGGGAAGAACTTTCACTGTTTCCATTGGTGTGTTCGAACATGCCAAGAACCTTCTCAGGAATCCATCCATCAGGGACTCATTTACCTTTACCAACTCTCATGTCACTTAGAATCTAACAAAATAATTATATCATTGTTATGTATCTCTGCAATACATTAGACTTTGCTTTAAACTAATTATATTATTGTTCTATGACTGTAACAATTATTCTCATAATTGAATTCAAAGTTTGTACTTTAATAAGATATTCAACAAATCGCCTTATTTCCTTTTACATATATTGTGTAAAATATAGGATTCAAATTCAAATTCTTATATTTCTACAAAAATCAATAAACAAAGAATTTTCGGTATAAATATAGGACCAAAGAGACAATGTGATTTCATGCAACCCAAGCTCAGAGGCATGTTCGGAGGGACTTATTGTGAGGGTGGCCTATCACAGTCTCCAGCTGTAACTGAATCACCACCTCCACCTCTAGGGACTACACTTGCAGATGAAGCATCAGCTCCAACTATTGATGCTTTACAATCTACCACTCATACATCATTCGCTACCCCTATAGTGGATGAAGGAGACGACCGCTAGCCTGGAGCTGAGGGAATTGATGGAAGAAAGTTTATAAAAATTGTCAATAAGCTGTAAGTGAAATCCCATAAAACACTATATATGATTATAATTAAGTTATGGGTTTAAATATTTGCAAATGGTATAAAATTATTTTTTTTATATTAGGTTGATTCTGTCTGGACCGTGTTCCAGACATATGACATCTACATTTAAGGAGAGGATTGATCCTGAGGGTTATGTATCGAAGAAGATCTGAGGCCACAAAGGCATTTTAGTTTCAAGAGTTTAAGGTATAATATGTAAATAATGTTTTTTTTCATTTATTTGTATACATTAATAACATAAATATTAATCGATTATAAGTTATCGACTTTATTCCTTTTAATTTTAGAAACATTTTTACTGAAATTTTGGTATCGACAGGGTCATACATAATGTATGGGAGTCCTGAGCTTGTACACGTTATCGCGACTTTATTGGTGCGATACACAAAGCTGGTATATGACCGCCTTATATTTTTGAGGGCATATGAAGTCATTGGCAGGAGTACTAGACATCACCTGAGGCAATGTTTATCCCAGGGCGTAACTCGACCAAAAAACGTGGAGGCCCAAGAGGAAACAGTCCTCCTATTCATACGGGAGGATCAATTACCCATAATGAGCATGTAGAGAGACTTGTAAGTATCTAAATATTACACTTATATTCTCATTTTTTACTTTGTTATATTTCAATTTAAATTGATGTGTGAATGTTGTGATGAAAATATGTGTAGTATGGATAATGATCATGGTATAAATGTCTGGTGCCATATATGACTATGATGGGTTATTTTCTTTGTTCAATAGGGGGTAATATCATAAAAATAGAGGAGACTCTATAGAAACTTTTATATATTCTACTTAAACTTAGAACATTTTATTATTATACAGGAAAAGTCTATGGGCATAAGGCCTATACCCCGTCAGTTGTTTTTGCATACTCATACTAAGAAACACGATGGTATGACATTCATCAACAATCGATGTAGAGAACTGAATGTATGTCAAAATTTTGCTTTAATATTTATTCTTAATAATTATTACTTACTAATATAAGCATTGTTTGGTAATAGGACCAAATAGAAGAAACAATTCAGCGACAGTCTCAGGGAGAATAAGATGTTGATGAGAGTCATGCATATTTTGATGCAGTGGGTGGTAGGGACAGTCATGGAAGGATCTTGGGACTAGGGTCATTTACAAACACATGTTATTCGCACTCATCTACGTCCAGTATAGCAGTATCAACAACACGACCGACAATGGAACATATCTATCATCTTGAGAGTACAATGCAGACATTGACAAGTCAGTTACAACATTATATGGAGTACATGACTAAAATTCAAAATGATGTGCAGCAGTTGAAGGGGAGGGGTGGAGACTCAGACCATCCATGCTCATCAGGACAATAGGATTGTTGTAGTCATTTGGTTTGAATTTATGTACAATTTAATGTTTTTATTACGAATGAATAAAACTTTTAACTTTATATGATCAATTAAATTTTTGTTTAAACAAATTAATTATATAAATACATCAACAAAATAATGCACAAATAATTTATAGTTGTTAATAAAATTTAATGTCGGGATTTAAAAAATGAGGATTTAATATCTTAATGGTAGAATCATTACCGACAATTTATGATAACTCGTTGCAAATTACTTATGGATCTTACCAACAGAATTTTATTTTCCGTTGATAAACTGAGTCAGTTGGTTATAAACCATCGAAAAATATTCATATTGTTACTGTTAATTGACTGACATAACCGTCTGTATATATACCGACGAAAACAAAAGAGAAGATGCAATGTGAAAAGAAATTCCAATTTATCTTACAAGAGAGTCATTCTTATAAATTCTTAATTGGAGGAACACAACCAATAGACAACTAGTGGACATGGACCCACGCTCCTTTACTAGGGATACCTTCATGGACAACAAATAACAGGTAGTACCCAGGCGGAGCTAATACAGCAGTTGGTGGAGCATTAACAATGGCAAGGTACTTCTCAGCGGTCAGCTTTTGTACCCCATTGTCCAAAACCAAAACCAACAACCTTTGGTTCATTGAAAATGAATGTGTGGTAAAAGATGGTGCAACCATTGTCACGTAGATTTTCCCAATGTTCGTAACAGATGGCAAATCAAATTGCACAGCAAATTTCTGCTTATAATTGATATTCACTCCTATCTTTGTCAAGTTGATTGACGGCCGAGTTATGTCTGAGATCAAATAAGGGGGATAGAATGCTTCAAGACTCAAATCGGTGGGGTACATTGCAGTGAAGTTATAATTTCTATTGGGGTTGCTGCCACCGACTAAAACGCGACCATCTGTTAGCAGATGTGCTGCGGAATGGTAGAGACGTGGAACTGGTGATGGACTCATTAGTTCAAATCTGCTCTTTTCTTCACTTCTTGGCGCATTAGGCCGGTATAGAACAGGGTTTTGTACAGGTTCTCTAGCTACATTCCAACCAGCAGTTCCACTTGCAGCACCATTTAGCATGAGCACATCACCTGTAGGAAGCATTATCATGTCACCCATAACTCTACTCATGGGCATTTCTTCCATTTCCCAGCTTGGACTCGTGGCAGTAATTACTAAACGGCCACACGATTTTGATGCAGGAATGAAAATTCCTGCATCTGCCTGTTCATTAGAATCTGGTAATGCTCCACCACAGATCAGAACTTCGGCATCTATGCTGATGTTGAGGTTACTGCTAAGTACTATAGGAAGAAGAACTGAGGAACCAGTGCTAGGATAGTTGCGAGAAACACCTCCGGGCATGACAGGATAGCTTCTAACGACGTTGTTGTTGACATAGTCGAACAAAATTGCACGATCATTGGCAAAAATGAAGAGATTCCCATCTGGAGAAAGGTGTAAGAAAGGATATAAATTGTTTGGAACCCGTGGAGAGTATCTTGTTTCTTCGAGAAAAGGGAGTTTGTATAGTGTTAGATCGGAGGCAGGGAACTTAGGAATGAATTCATAATTGAATTGATATCTCCCGCCAACGACAATGATTCTTCCATCTGGTAGAACCTGGTTTGAGGCGTACCATCTCGGTGTAATTAGACCGTTTTGATCCTCTAGCCAGTCGCAACCTGCACAGGGCTTGAAAGTCCTGACAACTCGCTCTCCAATCCCATACCCACCAGTCTGCACCAAAGTGCCATCCTGTAGCAACGCCCCTGAAGAGCACCATGTGTCGGTGAGTATCGTGAGCGGTCGAATACTTGTGGTGATGGGATCGAACTCAACGGAATGAGCTGAGCAATCTGTGTTCAGAGAATCGCTAGTGCATTTTCCCTGTGGAAGAGAAATGTTGGAGGGGCCGAAATTTGTCCTATCAAAAATAATCAGTTTATCGTTGGGTAACAGCTGCATGTGCATTGCAGAAATTCCGATGCTTCTCTTCAGTAACTTCCATCTTCCTTGATATAGTTGACTGCATAGTCCAGACGTGAAGAGTGAACAAGTTGGCAGGAGCATAAAAAGAAATGTTAGTAGATTCATGGCTACACGGGAAGTAAGCTTGTTTTTTGGATGTACATATACTCGAGGGAATGCATGTAACATCATCCAGGACTTAGAATGTGATTGGAGTAAACATTTTCAATATTTAATTAAAGAGAATGGCAATTCAAGATCTTTTGTAACTACAAATGCCAAGTGTTAAAAAGCTTGATTTGTCAGCACAAATTTACTACTTGATTGAATTATAGTGATGTCACAAACTCTCACTGGAATGCGGCCCCTATAACCCGTAAGAAATGACTTGACTTTGGGGAAATTACGGTGTTCTGAGATGTGGTCACTGTTGTAAGTTTTATGTAGTAAAAGCATTGAGTGGAGTTATGCTCCTTTGTGAGTGGTGGCGGGAAAGGGACGGGGTATTCAAATGGTGGCGTGGATATTAGCTGGCAGTATAATTGCATGGGCTGTCCAGATACCCGACTCTGCAGGTATCGAGGCTGAGCAACCATTAAGCTTTTGTTTTTATCAAGGACTACATTTATGTTTTTGGATGTTGGGTAAGCCTCAGCAATTAATGTCTTTTTAATGACATGGACCAGAGACCCATTCGTTTAAAGGGTCAATAAAAATATATACTCTAGACCATTTCTCATCCATATTTAATTAACTTCTCAACCAATGTTCTTTCTTTATGGGCTTAAACACATTAATTACTGGTGGCTATCATACCAATATGTTTTAATAGGCAAGAATAAATAAATGTAATACATAAATAAATTAACACATAAAAAACTTAATTTTGTAATTTTAAAGCACCTTCTAATCTCATTGTCATTATATTCATCCTCTTCATCGTTTATTTGTATTAAAAAATCTTTAAATAAAATTTTAGATGCTTGATGTTAACCCCTTAACATATGAAGGCACTTTACAGCTAGCGGGAGACAGACCTTAGATGAAAGGTTAGCTAAATCACGCATATGACGGTGGCATGCGAAAGCTCCAAGGAGACTTAGTAAATAAGATCAAGCATGATGCGAGTTTTGGTAGAATTGTGGACCCTATACGAGTTGACATGATTAAGGCCAATTCTTGATGGACTAAGAACTTGGTGTATGCTTAAATGGACAGACCATGGCTAATGAACTTGACATAGGCAAGCATTGAATCATATCAGTGTTTTATGACTGGCCTTGGCTTGGTTGACTCATCATCAACGGATAGAGATTGTGGAGAGATCTTGGGCGATGTGGCGGATAAAGAGCATACAGGAGGATCATCTGAAGATAGTAAAGATCTTCGTGGATAAGGATAGATCATGTGTCTTTTATCTTGTTAGTTAGGATGTAGATAGACCTAATAAGATAAAGTCATATTTAGATGGGGATTTTATCTTGTTAGATAATGATGTAATATGATAAGATAAGATATGATCTTAGGTAGGAGAGTTATGCTAGGATTCTAACTTGGCCCTCAAGCCTTGATGTCTAGATATAGCTCATTTGAGTCTTGCTCCTCATATAGAGAGACATAAGAGATTGAGAGAGCATCATTTGTATACTTTGAGAGAAGTAATAAAGGTTAGCAGTTTATTATATCTCTTTCTTGCCTTTGAATATTCTATTACTTTTGTAGTTTTTGGTGAGTTTGAGAGTTTTTGGTGAGTTTGAGAGTTAACACTATGAGAGTTGTGAGGCATTCGAGAACAAGGTTGTTGATTGACAATCACGTGGAAAGGCTAAGTCTTCCTTAAACAGACCTACCATGTAAAGAAGTAGACATAAATTACGGTAAGAGTTCGGTGTTTAAGAAGACCTTTGTAACAACTTATATTAGAGCCTAATTTCGGGATGGTGGGAGGCAACAATTTGATGAGGCGTGTCAACAGAGTGGAGGCACTTATTGACCCAATTCCTCAAGGGGAGGAGGAGATCACTTACTACAATACTTGAATAGAGATGTTAGAGAAATAGATCTAATAGTTTTAATAACAAATAGTTGAGTTGATGAAGGCGTAAGAGGACATTAGGTTCGAGGTGACAATCCTAAGACATGCTATTGAAACACAAGAGGGTGGATGAGTCGAGATCACTATGGTGAAGGTGCATGAGCCCAAACTTTTCGAAGGTGTTCGAAACAAGAAGGAGCTCAAGAACTTTTTGTAAGATATGAAGCATTACTTTGTAACTGCTAAGATACCTAATGTTGAGATGGTCAATGTGACAACCATGTACTTGGATGGAGATGCCAAGATTTGGTGGAGAACAAGGACCTTTACGAAGATCAGTGTAGGTAGAAATCCCATCAATACATAGGACAAGATGAAGAAGGAGTTAAAGAATCAATTCTTTTCGATGAACACTTCTTGGCTCATGAAAGAAGCCTTAAAGAAGCTGTAACAAGATGGATTGGGAAGAGAGTACATTAAGAAGTTTAGTTCTCAAATGCTTGCTATTAACAATATGTCAGATGAGGACAAGCTCGTTAACTTTTCGTCTAGGTTACAACCATGGCCCAAATGGAGCTACGGAGGCAGAATTTGAAGGATATGGTTAGTGCAATCACGGTTGTGGATGCTTTGGTGGACTTTTGGATGACGAAGGAAACTAAGGCGACCTCCTTAAATTTTTCCAAAGGCAAAGGCCTAGCCCAATAGGAGAAGAGTGAGGGGAAAAAGAAGAAAGACTCCAAGAAGGGAGACTTCAAGGGGAAAGGTAAGCAAAATGGTGGCTTTAAGAGTGGGGAGACATCCTCTAAGAAAGGAAAACTTGCTTGTTACCTATACACTGATCCACAGTTTGTGAGAGAATTTCTAAGGAAGGAGAAGCTGAACACATTGCTTGTCGAAGAAGAAGATAAGGATTTAGAAGTGTCAATGAATCTAATTGCCTTGTTAAACGTGATTAAGAGTGAGTCTAACCCTTTTGACAGGTTGATGTATATATGAATACAAGTTAATGGGAAGGAGGTAACCACAATGCTAGATATGGGTGCAACACATTCTTTTATGGAAAAAAAGATGGTACATAAATTAGGGATCAAGGTGTTGAAGACCACGATAAGAATAAAGACCCTTACGAGCAGTTTATTACATCCTAGTAAGCATAGGGAGTTGGCGTGCCAAGTTTAATTGCATGGTCATACCACTTGAAGATTTCGAGTTAACAATGGGGATTAATTTCTTTAAGACAGTAAAGGTGGTGTTGTATCCAAGTTTGGAAGGTATAATGATCATGCATGACAAAAATTCCTTCTTTGTTAATTGTTGTAGATCTGATCTTGGAACGACGAATGATACAACGACAATAGCATATGTATTGTCCATAAGCATTGAGAAAGGGTTCAAGAAAGGTATGGACCTATCTCGCTGCTATTTGGGAGATTGATGAGGACCACGTGGTGGAAGTCCCGATGCAGTTGCAAATTTGTTGAGGGAGTTTCAGGACATGATGCAAAAAGAGATGTCTAAGACTCTTCCCCCTTGTCGAGAGATAGAACATAGGATTGAGTTGGTATTTGGAGCAATCCCACCTGCACGTGCCCTAATAGGATATCCCTGTTAGAGTTGAGGGTGTTTTGAAAAAACTTGGTGAACTATTGGAGGCAGGGTTTGTCTAACTGCCTAAAGCCTTGTATGGTGCCTCGGTGCTATTTTAGAAGAAGCAGGATGGAACATTTCAGATGTGTGTGGACTATTGAACCTTGAATAAGGTAACAATAAAAAAAAATCTTATTCCCTTAGTTCAAGATTTGATGTATAGATTGTCGAGGGCTGTGATTTTCACAAAGTTGAATCTTCGAAGTAGGTATTGACAAGTGTAAATAGTCAATGGTGATGAGTAGAAGAAAATGTGTGTGACTCTGTATAGATCGTACAATTTTTAATCATGTCATTCGGATTGACTAACGCCCCTGTGACATTTTGCAAGCTGATAAATGATGTGTTGTATGGTTTCCTTGATGAGTATGTGGTGGTGTATCTTGATGACATTGTGGTGTACAGTACAGGCATGGTAGAATATATAGAGCACTTGAGGAAAGTGTTCGAGTGGCTGAAGTGTGAAGATGGAGAAGTGTGAGTTAGGATGGATACGAAAAAGGTGAAGGTAATAGTTGAGTGATAGGTTCCCATGACAGTACAGGAACTGCAGAGTTTTTTTAGATTGGCAAACTACTACAGGGGCTTCATAGTGGGATACTCAAAGAAAGTGGCATTATTGACAGATTTGCTAAAGAAAAAGCAAGAGTGGTTTTGGTCAGATACATGTTAGGAGCAATTCGAGAAACTTAAAGTTGTTATTTCAATTGAAGCTGTATTGAAGCTAATAGAGTTTGATCTTCCATTTGAGGTACACATAGATGCATCGAACAAAGCTATTTGTGGAGTTTTAGTATAGGAAGGTCATCCCGTAACATTTGATAGTCAAAAGCCCAATGTTGCAGAGTAGTGATCCTCGAAGGAGATGCTCGCGATGGTACATCTCCTTGAGACATCGCGAGTGTATTTGTTGGGAACCAGGTTTGTTGTTTGTATGGATAATGTTGCTAACATATTTTTTAGGAACCAAAAGAAGTTGTTTGTGAAGCAAGCTTGGTGGTAGAGTTCCTTGTTGAATATGACTTCATGTGGGAGCATAAGTTAGGGAGGAACAACAATGTGGAAGATGTCTTGAGCCGAAAGGAGGTCTTCATGGACCTATATGCCATTATAAGGGTAGAGTCTACTAGGTTGGAGCAAATTAAATCAGTAGCTCCATTGGACAACACATGTTACAAGTTAATCTCATATGTTAAGAAGGGTGTGGTGTGCAAGTTTTAGCTTAATGATGATGAAATATTGATGAATAAGAGTAGTTAAGTGTATGTGCTAAGTTTTGATAGCTTGTGAAAATAATTACTAAAGGAGATGCACGACTTACAATGGGCTAGTCACCTAGGAGTTTAGAGGATGATGGCATTCCTAACTAATTCCTATTTTTAACTGAAGATGGAGAATGATATTGAGGTGTATATAAAGACTTGTATTGTGTGTCAGTTGGATAAACCAAAAAGGAAGAAAGAAGCTAATTTTCTATAACCCTTATCCATTCTCGAAAGATCGTGTATGTCAATTTCTATAGATTTCATTAAAGGGTGGATTTCCAAAAGTGGAAAACATGGTGACAATCATGGTGATTGTAAATCGTTTCTCAAATTACAAAATCTTCGTGCTAGCACCAACATCATGTCCCTCAAATATTGCAGTAGAGTTGTTCTATAAGAACTTGGTGAAATACTTAGAAGCCCTTACCGATATTGGGAGTGACCGAGATGCTAAATTTATAGACTAATTTTCCCTTCTCAATATAATGGCTTGTGATTTGAAGTTTTCAACGACAATCACCCATAAACAGATGGCCAAATAGAGAGGATCAATGGCCTATTGAAAGAGCACTCAAGGCATTACGTAAGTTTAAGTTAATGTAACTAGTTAAGTTTGATTAATACTGCACAATTTTTCTATAACTTGCATAAATCTTTTGCGATGGAGAAGAGTCCCTTTGAGATAGTCTTTGAAAAGCAACCTCTCTTGATTCAAGATTGCACAACAAAGGACAGGTGGCAATTGTCTAACGGTGTACAAGTTTGCGATAGAGAAGAAATAGTTATTGGATGACGCAAGGGATAGTCTTTGAAAGGCTTCTCGACGGATGAAGAAGCAAGCGCACTTATATAGGAGATCGTTAAAGTTTGACGTGGGAGATAAGGTAATGCTAAAACTTACCCCACTTATTTGGAAGAAGATCTTAAGCAAGCAAGTGCATTGTGGATTGGGGCCAAAGTACGATGGACTATTTAAAGTGTTGAGTAAAGTGGAGAATATGACATACACGTTGAAGTTTCCTGATTGATTAAAGGTACACTCTACTTCTTATGTTAGTCTTCTTAAACCTTACCATGAGGATGCATCATATCTGAATAAGAGTCAAGTGAAGAGAGCTCCACCAAGTGTGAGAAATCAGTTCAAGGATCAATTAGAGAAGATCTTGGATCATTGAACAATAGGACAACATAAAAAGAAACGACAAATCGAGCTTTTAATCCAATGGAAGGGAAAGCTAATCACGGAAGCTATGTGGGAGAAAGATACGACCTTGTGATAGTTTGAGGATCAGGTGAATGCCTACCTTTAGACTATCTAGTAGGGGTGGTTTGTTAGCCCCTTAACACTTAAAAGCACTTCATAGTTAACTAGAGATGGACTTTGGATGGAAGGTTAGCTGGATCACACATATAGTAGTGGCATATGAAAGCTTTAAGGTAACTTAGCAAGTTAGATCAAGCATGGTTTAAATTTTGGTAGAGTTTCAAATCTTGTACGAGCTGACATGGATAAGGCTAAGTTCTTGATGGACTAAGGACTTAGTGTATGCTCAAATGGATGGACCATAGCTAATGGACTTGACATAGGTAAGCCTTGGATCAGACTAGTGTGCTTTGACTGGCTTTAGCTTGGATGACTCATCATCAATGGATAAAGATTGTGGGAAGATCTTGGATGATGTGGCAGATAAGATTATGGAAGATAAACATTAGCTTTAAGAGATAAATACCATACGGGAGGATCATATAAAGATAGTGGACATCTTCATAGATAAAGGTAGATCATGTGCAATCTTTTATCTTGTTAGTTGGGATATAGATAGACCTTATCGGATAGAGTCCTATTTAGATGGGGATGTTATCTTATTGGATAATGATGTAATCTAACAGATAAGACATGATCTTAAGTAGTAGAATTCTGTTAGGATTCTAACTTTGCCATCAAGCCTTGATGACTATATATAGCTCATTTGAGCCTTGCTCCTTCTATAGAAAGACACATAAAGATTGAGAGATCATCCTTTGTATACTTTGAGGGAAGTAATAAAGGTTGATAGTTTGCTATATCTCTTTTTTACTTTATTGTTGCCTTTGAATATACTATTGCTTTTGTAGTTGCTTGCGAGTGTGAGAGTTAAACACTGCGAGGGTTGTAAGGCCTTCGAGATAGGGTTGTTGGTCAATGATCATATGGAAAGACTGAGTCTTGCTTAAATGACCTACCATGCAAAGAAGTAGGCGCAACTTGCAGTAAAGTTTCAGTGCTTAAAAACACTTTGTAACACCTATCATCCCTTCTTTCTCTACTTATTTGGCATCAAATGTAACAATATCAGCAAACTAATAATGTTGAGGAAGAGAAGATGTTCTGGGTCGATGAAAGAAGATATTCTCCATTTTGTCAACAGTAAGACGAGGGTCAATTAGCTACCAAAGACATCTTAGACTATCCCATTTAAGTTCCATTTCACTATCCATAGCAATGAATTATGTGTGGTTTTATTTTTGTACGTGTTCTTCCCAGTTCTAGTATATGTTAGTATCTATTATGTTATCTAGTTATATAATTTATGTAAAGGTATTTTTTATTAATGTAGTGGATTTATAGTCTGACGTAAAGATTATGTTCTGAATTGTTTTTTAACAATTAATGTATGATTATATTTTGATCTTTTTCAATATATTCTTTATATTAGTTTATATCCTATAGCCAATCAATTGGTTGTAGTTTAGTGACAAAATAATTTAAATCCATTCTCTATCTTGTACATGTTTAAATGTATATGATAGAGTCTATAACATAATTATACATTGCAAATGAAATTATAATGAGATTATAATTATGAGATTCATATTGTATTTATATATTATACCTAAATTGTTCTTAGACATTTTTCTATTAAGACTAGATATTAATAGAATGTAAAATGGCAAGCACATATTTTTTCCTTATGAAGGAAATAGTATATCTCTTAGACTAAAGTATGGAGATACTTAAATAAACATGTAGGTTCTTATTAGACTATAAATTCACTGAACTGACCTGATATGAGAAATTCGTTTGGAACATTACTTGTATATCTATGAAAATTCTCATTGTGATGATTGTATAAGTGATCCTTTAACTTGAGGTCTCCAAAGTTATCTTGTATATAGATTACTATGTTTTGATGTTACTTGTGACCTATTCTAACAATAAGTCATTCAGTCGCAAGTCATTGAATGTAGCATGGACTATATGGAGGTAGTTATGTGATCAAGATAGGATTCATCATATTAAAGTAATTAGGGAGAATGTTTTTTCTTCTCAATTAGTATTGTTTTTTCTTCTCAATTAGTATTGATTTGGGAAATCCTTAGCCAAGGTATAATGACATTTTGTAAATAGTTTATGTTATTAATTGAATCAATATCTAATTAATAGTGGAGAACTAATATGATTGGACTAAAAAAGAGTAGACATTAATTCCATGCTTTGTCTAATCAGAACATTTTATGATGAAATGATTGAATTATACAAAAAAAATAATACCAGAAAGGTCAGTCAAAACTACTTTGACATTCCTAAATATTTGGGTGGTCATGATGTGTTGCCAGACGCCAATTTTGATATGTGATTATAAATTATTTGATTGAAAAATTAAAGATAAATTAAAATAATTTTTTATTTATCTAATTATAATTATAATTTAAATTTATAATCATGCCCAATATATTTAGGAACCTAATGAGTCATACATAAGGAATAAGTTGAAGAGAGCAAAGATATTTTAATCAATTTAGACTTGATTGTAAAGTTTAAGGAACTTTAGGATTAAATACAATATATTTAATAAATAAGGATATTGGATCTTATTTAGACATAATTGATATTTAATTAGAATTATTTTTAATTCTAATTAAAGTTAATTGAATTTAAAATTTAATTTGAATTAAATTACTAAAACGTCCAAAACTTATTATAAATAAGCTTAAGCTCTAATGTAGCTAGCACCTCTTGTTTAATCCTTTTTGTAAGAGTTATAAAGTTCTCTCAATATATTCTGTAGATACTGTTAAAGGTCGGGCACTTATGTTACTATGGTTGTTGGGATGAAATAATGTCGGAAATGGTTTGTGGGATATGACAAGAAAAAGGATTAAGCTTTGGAATAAGGTATGAATTAAGATCCATGTTTTGATTTATATTTAATCATTTTACAAAATTAAAGTGATATTGGTTTTTGGGAAATTAATGCTGGACCCCAATTCTGAAGCCCAGCATTTGGAATCAAATATGGAAGTAGTACATGCCCTTCGCCATACTAAACTTGTATCAGGACATTAGGCATAACTTTCACTAGAGGCCTTAGATTAAGGTGTCCATTTGATAAATAGAAGGAGGACTTCAGTAACTGCAACTCTCATGAAGACCTTAAAGACCAATTCTATCATTTAGAGGATCAAATTTGGACCAGAAGATGTTCTGGACAAAATGAGACGATGCTGATGTCATACTGAGACCAATCGGAAAAATGGGTATAACTTTTTGTAAAGAATTCATATTTATGTGTTCTTTAGATGAATAGAAATAGGAATTCAAGATATAAAACTCTAATGAAGACCTTAAAGACCAATTCTATCATCTAAAGGATCAAATTTGGACTAGAATATGTTCTAGACAAAATGAGACGATGTTAATGTCATGAGACGATTGCTGATGTCATACTAAGACCGATCGGAAAAATGGGTATAAATTTCTGTAAAGAATTCAGATTTAGGTTTTATTTATATTAATAGAAAGAGGACTTCAAGATCTACGACTCTCATGAATACCTGAAAGACCAATTCTATCATCTAGAGGATCCAACTTGGACCAGAAGATGTTTTGGCCAAAATGAGACGATACTGGCGTCATGCTGAGACCAATCGGAAAAATGGGCATAACTTTCTGTAAAGAATTCAGATTTAGGTTTTCTTTATATGAATAGAAATAGTACTTCAAGATATACAACTCATGAAGAACTTAAAGACATCATCTAGAGGATCAAATTTGGACTAGAAGATGTTCTGGACAAAATGAGATGATGCTGACGTCATGAGACGATTGCTGACGTCATACTGAGACCAATCGGAAAAATGAGTATAACCTTCTGTAAGGAATTCAGATTTATGTGTCCTTTAAATGAATAGAAAGATAACTTCAATATCTACAACTCTCATGAATACCTTAAAGACCAATTATATCATCTATAGGATCAAATTTGGACTATAAGATGTTCTGGCCAAAATGAGACGATGCTGACGTCATACTGAGACCAATCGGAAAAATGGATATAACTTTCTTTATAGAATTCGTATTTAGGTTTTATTTATATGAATAGAAAGAGGAATTCAATATCTACAACTCTTATGAAGACCTTAAAGACCAAATTTATTATCTAGAGGATCAAATTTGGATTAGAAGATGTTCTGGTCAAAATGAGACGGTCAAACTGAGACGTAAAAAGTCAAACTAAGACGATGAACAGTAACTAAGAAGATAGGATGAACAGTAACTGAGATGGTCAAATTGAGACGTAAAAAGTCAAATTAAGATGATGAACAGTAACTGAGACGGTCAAACTGAGATGCAAAAAGTCAAACTAAGATGATGAACAGTAATTGAGTTGATAGGATGAACAGTAACTGAGACGGTCAAACTGAGACACAAAAAGTCAAACTAAGACGATGAACCGTAACTGAGACGATAGGATGAACAGTAACTAAGATGGTCAAACTGAGACGCAAAAAGTCAAACTAAGATGAATGGACCTTACAATCTTGTAATGCTCGTATCTTTCGTCTCCGTTATCCAAAATTTACAAACTTTATATTATTGGAAAGCTGGAAAGACCCTCTACAACTTTCAAGAAGATTATTTTTACCAGTGCTACCTATATCATTCCATATTTTCCCCTGAAGTCAGTATATAATTCTATCCCTATGGAAAACTTGAAATCTCCAATGCACCTTACGAGATAATAAGCACATCCACACAGAACTTCTTTAATACTCAGTTCATTTTCCAAAACAAAAAAAATGAAGTTCACACATAGCCTCCATTCATAGCCTTAATTACACATCGACATTTCATCAAGTCTTAACCCAAGTTA
>JANSVA010000218.1:29881260-29899504 GCA_025504915.1 Erythroxylum reticulatum
ATCCAAAACCCCACTCTTAACTAATTTAGTTTGCATTTCATGACAATTAGGCTAGCTTAGATCATTTGCTCTAGGTTGCAATTAAGTGAGACGACTCGAGGTTGCACTCTATATTGCTATCCTTGGAATTAAATTTTTGACTCGGTTTCTAAGGGAGTGATTCAAAGGCTCAACCACACATCGATCATGTACTCACCTCCAATCCACATCTCAATAATTCTTTATCATAATGCAGCCTAGATGCCATATACGGTGTGATAAAAGAATGCGTAGATCCAGGATCTAACAATGTAAAAGCCTCAAAAGTAAATAATAATAACACACCTGCAATGACATTTGGAGACTCTTGAGCCTCTTGTCTCGTCATCACATAGATTCTAGCTTGGGACTGTCATTGATTGCTCTGTACCTTAGTCTTGACAAAAGGACTCCTAGAGCTCACTCTGCCTTTGCCACGGTCTCTCTATCCTGACACCCCAGCTCAGCTCTACTGAACAGTAGGTTCTATTTCCATACTTCTCTCCTTTCAGATTGTGCTCCAAAAATCACAGAATAATCCCTGATATAATGATCAGGTGAGCCACACTGAAGGCAGGCTCCTATTACCCTCTAGCATTCACCACTGTGCTTCTTCCCATAATGCTCACAAGTTGGCAACTGACCTAATACTATACCTCTGTTATTACCAAACTGAATAGAACTACCTCTCTATCTAAACCTCGACTGTCTTGATCTAGTCAGTGGTCTGAATGCTTAGGTTTGACGCTTATGGAACCTTCTGCTAGAACTGCCCTAAGATTCACTGGGTCTCTTATGTCTAGACTCTGATCTCTACTCAAACTGACTGTCCCTCAACAATTGGTCTATTCGGATCGAGGCTATTTTGAGCTTAATGAAACTGCTCAAGTTAGTAATAGCTAGCCTTGTCTTAATCTCCATGTTCAACCCATCTTCAAGTCTCCTGCACATGTCTTCCTCAGTAGAAATCAAGGCAGTAGCATATCCCATCAGCTCATTGAATTTAATCTCATATTCTGCCACAGACATCCTGCCCTGCTTCAAATCCAGAAATTCCTTCATCTTTCAATCCAAATAGATCTTGGGCATACAATTCTCTTTGAAGCTTCTCAGAAAATCCTCTCATTTAAATTTACAAGGCCTGAAGGTACTGCCTGGAACAATTTTCAACCACTGGTAGGCTGGGCTTTATAATAAAGATACTACATAGTCGAACCTCTCGTCCAACTCATAATCCATTTGATGAAAGACTCTCTCTGTCCTCTTTATCCATCTCTCGACCTCTACAGGGTCTGCACTTTTGTAGAAGTCCACAGCCTCCTGCTTTCACAGTTTTTTGTACCTCCTTTCCCTTTTTTTAGGAATTCTTGGAGGCTTTCTTTTAGGTCGAGACGCAGATGACTCTTTACTAGCTCTTTCTAATCCTAGGTCAGCTGAGTGTTCCATTTGATCGCCTACGTCAGATAACCTATAACATAATAACTTCAATTACCATATCAAATTTTCACATCATTTAATACCTAACATTCCAACATATCCCTATGGATGCCAACCATGCTCTGATATTACTAACTGTTACACCCCAATCTCGCCCGATGCATACAAATGCACCATATGGTCACACATTCACATTTTTGATAGAATTGGCGTGTTAACTATATCACCTTCACTTGATCATATGGCATCGCAAGCAAAATCATAAATAACATAAGATCTAAAATCCAAAAGTTTCCTCATTTCATTTCATAAACCATCATTTAGAACATAGCATTATCCATTATCCACATTTATACAACATCATCCTATGAGCATTTACAACTCAGTTTACAAAGTATACTACATACTTAAGGAATTAATAAAAGTTAAAAACAAAGACTAGTTCTTCAGTCCCAGCTGACCGAACTTTGAGCCTTGTTTTTACTTCAAAAGTTGTACAAAAACACTTCTAATGCAGTCTTAGAAGCTAAGTCGTCACTCTTTCAAACTTGAAATTGTCAACGTTACAATTTTGGTGAGTTTTGCGAACTCAATAGAGTAACCATCATTGATGGTTCACTCTTATCAAACCACAAAACAATTAATAATCATGTTACCACATAATTCATATCAACCTTAACTATCATCAAGTAATATCATAAAACACTTTGTACATAATGGTCATATTTCAATCATATAGTCCAAACAATTCATCATTTCAGTAAAATTTTGCATAACACAATCATCAATAATTTATCACAGATTCATTCAAGAAAAGTTCTCATAACAATGCAATCATTCAATTTATTCATTTCATATGTGAAAGCAATGTTTATGAGACACATTCATTTGTTACGTTGTTGTGACTGTGTGCCTTTTTCACTATCTTGTATCCGTTGTGGATACCAGGCTCTTTCATATCATCCCTTATCCGTTAGGGATAAAAGGCTCATTGTACAGGTTGAGCCTTAGGATCTTTCTATAGATGTCTGAGCTTTAAGCTCTTTTTTATTAACTGGTGATATCAATCATAACTGCCTTCATATTTCATGCGTTGGAAATGAAATTCATTCACAAATTCAATCATCATATTCATTCAATCACATTCATATTCTTTCCCATTCACATTTGCCATCGAACTTTTAGTTTGACGTTCAACATTTATGTTGAGAATCAAATAATCAATCTCATTCACATATAAGTAGCACTTACAATGATGTTTACATTCATCAAACACCTCAAACAATTATTATCCCAAATTCAGAACACAATCAGCACATATCAAATTCAATTAGTCAATCTTATTCACATCTAAGTAGCACTTCCTATGATGTTTGCATGAATCAAAACTCCTTAGACATCTCATGTTTGGAATTTAGTACTCATTCATCAATATCAAATTCAATTCAGTAATAAACAAAACAAGTCAAGGTGAGACCATCTTAGGTTACTCACAATTACTCCCTTTTGCTTATTACCTTGAAGTCCCAGCAAGGTCTGGAAGCGATCGTTCCACTTGCTCTTTTATATGCAAACGAAAACATTTTCATATTACTATATAGCTTATTTAACTGAATAATCACATTTATAAATTAGTATGCATGCTCAATGACATATGCATAGGTATACTTTTTTAAATCTATGCAAAGACCAATTGTACTCCAAACATGTCAAAATTCATACACTCATCAATCATTCCAGTTTTTTCTCAAAACCTACTTTCAGGTCAACTTTGCATAATCAATATGAAAAGGAAGATGTGTATTTTTGTAACACTTTATTCTAGACAATTGTTCCCCTATGCCTTAAATTTCTAATGACACTAAGATTATATAATTTGGTTCATTATTCTATGAGTTATGCTCAAAATACTATAGACTAAGTATATTTGAAATTTTGGCTAGTGCATAATCATGCACTCAAGTTGTACAACTTATATCTCTCAATTACAATATCTAAAAATTACAAACTTTATACCAATTGAAAGCCAAATAATAAGCTACAAATTTTGTGAAGACAACTTTGTTTGATTCAGCCTACATTAATACAGTTTATTCAATAACAATAGGACATGATTTCTATCACTAGTAGTGTTGCAGCCTAAGCCAAGACTCAATTTCATGCCAAATTTTGAAATTGTTAGAGATAGAATTAAAATTCGTCTTCTTCAATAAAGATGTAGACAAATGTTTCAAGTTAAATGTGAATAACAATCAACTCATTTGGAAACCTACAGATCAAACTGTAATCAAAATACCGAAGCATGTTTAATGAAAATTCTCTAGTTCATAACGTTCCAGCACATTTCCTCTTTTGCATCCTAAATCCATTAATCAAATCTTCCCCGAACGAATCCACATGACTCTAAATTTTTATGGAGATAAATAACAATGTGTTAAGAGTTTGTTGGTTTAAATCCCATATCATTGGAGGTCAAATAAAAAAGTTATGATCAAAAGTATCAAAGTTGTTCAATTTTAGAAAACCTTCAGGTGTACAATCGTATACTCCATTATTTTCCAGATTCTGCAACACTTCTTCTCTTCTTCTTCCTCTCTTCTACTACTTAATCCATTATTTCTAAACACCCCTTTCTTTATAACTTATACTCTCACACATATTGTACTCCCATTCCTATTTACATTCAGCTCACTATCAAAACATCTCAAAATTCAAGATTAATGATAAACATAAAAAAAAACCTAACCATCATACACGGTTTCTCTGCATATATGTTTCTGCATTTCTTAATATCCATCAACAACTTCATTTCATCTTAAATTTTTTTCATTTAAATTATTTTCCCTGAACTCTAAAACAACTCAAATGCAAGATCAAACGTAAACTTCAAAACCTGAAATTATACAAGGCTATTCATCCTTTTCTATATTATTCATATTTTTTCTGCATTTGTTTTCCATTTTCTGCACTTTTTCATCATTCATTTCAATCCAAAACAGAAACTATTTCATTCTTGTTGGGAAACCGGGTTGGGATCTGATCTCGACTGTAGCGAAATAATCACAAAATTTTTAGTGCCTTTTGATTTCCCAAAACTCAAAATCTATCTAATTCTATAAAATAATTAACACAAATCATAATAAAGCGATAAATCGCATAATACTCTCCAAATAAATTTTCAATACAAATAATCCATAGTTTACATTTTAATCGCATTTATAAATCAGTTATACCCGAAAAATGTCAACAAATGCATGTACAATTATTTTAATGAGCCAAGAATAAATATTCACATGTTATGCCATATGATGCATGAAATGCATTTCTAATTTCTCAATATACAATATTCCGGGGTCCTAGCCCCTAACATGGGATATTGAGACATTACACAACTACTTAAATAGTCCTTAAAATGGAAATTTTCAAACATGTCATTGCCATCAATAACTACCTCATCAATATAGATAAGTAATATTCGGTACCATATGGATGAGTAAAAAGAGAATAATCTACCTGAAACTTTTTAAAACTAGATTGTGTTAGAACTTTATGAAACCATTGCCTTGAGGCTTGTTTAAGGTTATAAAGAGACTTTTGAAGTCAAAAATCTTAAGTATCACCTGGTTTGGTAAAGTCTTAAGGGATGCGCTTATAGATCTCTTCATTTAAATTACTATACAGGAAGGCAATATTCATATCAAGTTGATCAAGTTCCCAATTTTTAGCAATTGCTATTGCAAAAAGACTTCTAACATTTGTTAATTTAACAACAGGAGAAAAAGTCTCATGATAATCAATGGATAAAAGCCCAAATTGGGGCCTAATGTTTTTAATTTTGATTAATCTAAGATTTAAACTTGTAACTTGCTTAACGAAGATCTAAATTTTCACAAGTCTGCTCAATTTAAGACTTTTTTGGACGGAAATACGAAAGTGTCATACACATGTCATTATAGACAAGTTAGTTAGTCTTTAAATGTTACATTAAAAACACACTGGATTTTCAAAAAAACCAAAAATACAGAAACCCTGAAAAAATTTCAACTTCTTCCTTAATAAAGATGACGAGTGGGTCTTATCCTGTCATAAGGGCCTCTTCCTTTAAAAAAAAATTTTAGTTTGTCTTATTATTTGAAGAAAAGGGGGGAAATCATTATTCTCATCTTTTGCTTTTGAAAATTAGGTTTTTTAATCTAATCTAATGTAAATAGTTATTTGATAATAATATTGGAGATCGAAATGAGGGTGATTACTATTTTTCTAGGTTATCGTTATTAGACCTGCAATTATAGACTGAAGAGATGATAAGGCAAGGGGAAAAGCTGTTTGGGGAATATGTCTGGGAGAGGTTTGATTTGTTGGTGTTGCCTCCCTTCTTTCCTTATGGTAGAATGGAGAGTCCGAGGATGATGTTTTTTAACTCCCACTGTAATAAAAGGTGATTCTAGTGGAGCACAAGTGGTGGCTCAGGAGTTAGCTCATAGTTGGACCAAAAATTTGATTACTAATAAGAATAACGAGCACTTTTGGTTGAATGAGGCTTGTCAAAAGTGTCGGGTTCATGTGTACTATTTTTGACTTCTTATTTGCTCTGTTCTTGTTGCCTCTAATTTTAGATTACTTTGCCTAGTATGCAGTGAGTGCTCTAGCTTTTGTTCATTTGACTTTATTATTTTGTCAGTGCTGAATATGAATGATGTGGTGCTTTAGGAAAATTGTAATACTCATTATTCTTCACATGTCTATGCATGCATATATGAGGACAAAGTTCATGTGCATTCAACTTATTATCTCTTAATATTAAGGCATTGATGTGTCCATTATTCGGAAACTCTCTGTTGCTAAATAGTTTCGATTATTCTGGAGCGTGTCCTTTGTATTTCAACTGAAGTTTTCAGATGGACCCATCTAAGAACATGTAGTCGTAATATCTCTTAATAACTTATAGGCAAGAAGTATATTTCTTTCTGGGTTCTACGATGAAAAACAATCCTTTCGTCCTTTTTTTGTCTTTAACTTCAGTTTTATAGTTTCTAAATCATGATTATAGGGTTTTATGACATACGTTGAGAGGAGAATCGTGGAGGGTGTGCAAGGAGAAGACAGGGCTATACTAAATATTGGAATTGGTTCGAGAGGTTTAAATGAGGAGATTAAGAGGTTTGCAAACAATTTAAAGTTCACCAAGCTCAAAACCAATTAAGAAGGTGTGGACCCTGACGATGTGTACTCACAATGAGAAAGGTTTCCAATTTTTGTTTTAGATTGAGCGTCAGGTATGTTAATAAATTATGGTCAAAATTTGGAGATCAATTTATCATAAAGTTCTTACGGTTGCATTTATCTGTGGAAATGGAATGCTTAGATCGGAAGATCTGCATTTGATGAGTTCCTTAAGAAGTACATTTCCACCTTCAAGTTCTAATCTATCGATATAGAGATATTTCTTGATTTTTTAGAAGCAAATGTTCCTAGAATAGCAAAAGACATAGACCTGCAATAAAGTTCTTACAGAAGACACAACAAGGGAAGTCTCTTCACCAAGGAAATTTGGTCATCTGATTATTTTGACAACAGATGAGCATTTTGTGATTAAAACTTTGCGTAAATATGAAGTGAAGGTAAAGATCAATCATCTGGGATCTTTGAGAAGCAACATCTTCCCGAAGTTGATGGTTATAAACTTGAATAGAAGGTGCAAGGATTCTTAATCCTTTTTTCCATGTATTTTAATATATAACAATCAAAATCTTAAAATTAGAAGCTACAAACTAAAAGATCTATGGAGCCGTCGAAATTGGGAAGTAACAAACTTTAGGTCATCAGCCATTAAAGAAAAGCTTCAACTTCTGAAAGGGTCTACACAGTTTGGGTTGAGATGGGAAGGTTTGATAACAAATGGGGGTCTAACAAGTTTAATATGAAAATTTTAAATAATTTTCTTTTTCTAAAAAAATCTACATGGCTTTTAAAATCTACCTGGCATCTCTAAATAGACTTTTTATATATAGAAACGGCGTGTGTATGACACTTCCTTATTTCCATCCAAAAAATCCTTAAATTGAGCAAACTCGTGAAAATTTAGACCTTTGTTGAGCAAGTTACAAGTTTAAGTCCTAAACTGATCAAACTTAAAATCGTTAGGCCCCAATTTGGGCTTTTAGCCGATAATCCATACCTTCAGCTTTAGTATAACCTTTTGTAACCAAGTGTGCCTTATAATGCTCTATTGTACCACCTGAATTATATTTAATCTTGTAAACCCACTTTAAATCTATGATATGCTTTCCTGGAGGAAGTTCTTCAAAGGTCTAACTTTGATTTTCTTATAATGTTGTAACTTATTGTTACATTGCTCGATGCCAACATTCACTTTAACAGCTTGAGTAGAACTAGGGAAATCATCAGTGGTTGTTATACCAGCTAAAAAGGTTTTATAAGGTGCAGAGAAACAATTATATGATAAATATTAAGAAAGAGGATGAGCAATACATGGATTGATGATAGATGTGGTAGCTAATTTTAGGGTTAAAGATGGCAACATATGATAGCCAAATCCTTGCAATTTTGTGGAAACTTGTCACATATGGGTAGGATATGATGGTCATGGAAGTTTTGCAATGAATGGAAAAATAAACTACTTTCATTAAATTATTTATTAGATAATTGAAAAATAGAATTTTGACCATTATTAGAAATTCAGAAGAACTACACGGGGGGACTATTGAACAACTGGAAGATGGCAATAGGAAGAGATCAGTTTCGAGAAAACAGTTTCTCTGAAATACAACAAGAAAATTTAAATTTGATTAATTCAGCATATAAAATTTTAGAACAATTAGAAAATTACAAAAAAGAAACCATTTATGTTGAACAACAAAAAGTGCTTAATCAAGTCCGACTGCAATTTTCCAACAAGCCTTACAAGGAGCTTTAGGAGCTCTAAACAGTTATTTGATCAACAAGTTACATTTACGTACCATTAGTGTAACATACCACTCTAATAGAGCATATTCCCGAGCATATCATAGGATATTCAAGGCTATACTCTACTGAAATGATATGTTAGAAAACAATTCAAAAAGATTTTTTCACCTTACACATAACATCATATAGCACGGAGGCATTTTAATCAACAAATTGCCAAAGTTTGACCTTACTTTTGAAAATGCCTTCCATATTTAACCTGTGTAAACCACATAAAGGAAAGCTCAACTTTCTTATATATATATCATAAATTTTGGCATCATATTTAATACCCAAAACATACACCAAGTAGCAACCAGTGGTATATTATAATTTGCGTAATATTCAAAAGATATAAAGAAAGTATGATGTACAAGATAATGTGATAATGTTATTCTTGATGCAAAATAACTAGAGACATATGCAGGTACAATTGATCCCGACCACTAACTCATGTCCAAGCGCATAAGTTATACTCCAACTAGACTAGTTAGATCTCTCATGAACCTGAAAACAATATTGCAATTTTGATGAGCTTGTGAACTCAGTAAGTAAACCATCATGGATGCACTCACATAAGTCATATCATTGAGGACAGTTCTAGCAACATATTATTCCACATCAACAATCATATCATATAGAATAGTTCTAATCACCATATCACATTATCAATGATATCTAAATGTACTGCAATATTTTGATTCAATTAGGACATGTCATATATGAAAAAATGCTAATGAAAATGTGTTTTATTTCTTCTTTCTTTTTGTTGTGATTAAATATGCCAATTCACTCCCTGAGTTTCATACAATTTTCTACTAGCCAACTTAACAAGCATTATAGCCCTGATCACATTACGAGCTTTAAGCCCTAATTTCAAATTACAAGCATTGAGCCCTTATTTCACAATACAAACCTTAGGCCCTGATTACAAGCATTTCACCCTGAATGTATGCATGTTGATTATTTTGATCACAACTCCCATTAACTCATCATAAATGTCAAATGCAATGATATGAATCATTTCACATATCATTTTCTTTCATCAGTGTAACTAGTTATCCAAAATTCACATTCAATTTGAATCAAATAAGCATTTCATAGATAATCACATAATCAACAATTGACATTCAATTTGAAAACACTTCCATATATATTCCTGAAATATCAAACTCCTCAAACCAACAATGTCTGGAATTATAACAATTATATACATAACAATTCAATAACTGAAATTTAACTAAAAATAAATCAATCATAGTAAGAAACATCTAAGTTAACTCATTGAACACTTCAACGAGCTATTACCTCAACATCTCGATAATATCTGGGTATTGACAATCACTCTAAGCCTATTATAAATGCATATGAACATTGATCACTGATAATAAATAGCGAGAATATGTATGCAATCCTTTAAGTGCAATGTTTATAACCTTTTCTTCCTAATGTTCCTTTATGAATAATCTGTCTTTTTTTAATCCTAACTCTCTCTATAAAAGTCCAAATACCATGATTCTTATGCCTCCTAAAACTAGACTTCCATTAATATATCTAAAAATCACATGAACAACATCTCCCTTTAGAATACAATCCCCATCTAAATTCTATCCTGTTTTCTAATAAGAAACAAGCTGGGAAGCAATACTCAAATAACAATAAATCATTATCAAGAAATCTTCTAGAGAAGCCACATTATAAAAGCATTAATAAGACATTAATAATCATTTTTCATGTTTTATACTTTGAGTAATTCGGGTTATAAATCCCTACAAAAATAAGAAATAATACAAGGTTCTTGCACAGGGGTTTGTCATGGGTTATATTAGGGAAACAAGCATAACTCAAGATCTAGTCACTATTTTATCAATCCACTTTCACATAGGTCAAGCTAAGAACTATGCATACAACTTCTATTCTTTGAGTATCTTCAAATTCATGCTTTAAAGATATGTAAAATAGATTGAAAGAGGAAGATGAAATTGAAACCAGAATTCCAGCTTACCTTGGTAAATTCTTTCCTTCTCCTCTTCTCTTCTCCTTTTTCTTTCCTTCTATCTCTCCTTTTTTTTCTCTCTCTTCTAACCTCATGGAAAACCTTCACTCTCCCTTATGCTGCCTTTTACATCTATTTTCTCTAGAAAGTTCAAAGAAAGTCAAACTAATCCATGTGTCGCCATTTCATTGGTCCATGTGTCACCATTCTATTAATCCATATGTTATCTTTCCTTTGGTTCATATGTTACCATTTTATAGGTCCATTTGTTACTAACTTTAGGCTCCACATGTCATTCATTTAAGCCTCCATATATCACTACTTGTGAGGCTACACATGTCACCAATTGTAAGGCTATATATGTCACCATTTGTAAAGCTCTACATGTCACCATTCTAAATCTCCAGATGTCACAAATGTAAAGTGTCATTTGTCAAAAATTTAAAGGGCCACTTGTTGCAAATATAAAGTGCCACTTGTCACAAATATAAAGTTCCACTTGTCTCATTAAGGAATGTTATTAAGCCAATTTACATATTGACTACTCAAACTTTTGATTTTTAACAATTAACTTCAAATCACTAACTTAAATCCATCAATTTCTAATTTAATTCTAATTTATCAAAATCATATCCAAGCATCACAGAATATGTCAATTGATTAATACAATATGCATGCGCTTAATCTTCTAAACCTCTAACCCTCAACAATTTAGGAGACAAGATATTACAACTAGTGCTAATATTGGTATGTTTGAGGCGATGGAAGAAATAACAGATTAGTCCTTCATAGGAATTTTTTGGGGGGATGGGTTCAAAAATACTTATGATAACCATTCGAGCTAATGAGATTAGTAATATTATTCATGAGCGCACATATGATAACTAAAACCTTGAAAATTTTTGGACTCCTATCACATATGGTAAGGATGTGGTGGCTTTGTAAATGTGGTATTGTAGTCACCATGATCACAATTAATAGGTAAATTGTTATTAGTTTCAATCACATGCTCTTCATCAAAGATAGGCGTAATAAAAGCATTTGGCATGACCTCATTATTTTGAGTTTGGGTATTTATCTTTGTAAACAAGTCATTATCAAAAAATGGAGACCATTTATGGAGGTAAAATTAGATGACTGTTAAGGTGTCAAAAAAGGGAATTCTTGCTTATAAAAGATGGCATCCTTTGAAACAAAATTTTTATTGTTCTCAAAATTAGACTTTAGACCTTTTTTTTACTATTAAGATATCCTAAAAACACACATTGTACAACCGTTTATTCAAATTTATCCTTACATTTACTATTATTGTAAGCATAATAAAAAGACCTAAAAAATATATAAATGGGAATAAAGTGACAATTTATTAGATAAGACTTCAAAGGGACATTAATCTGAAAGTTTAGGTATATGTGTGATATTGATTAGGTATGTTGCAGTTAAAATACACTCTCCGCAAAATCCTAAAGGAAAGGAAGCATGAAAATGAAAGGAGCGTGCAACTTTAAAAACATATATATGTTTATGCTTTACCCTCCTATTTTGTTATAGGGTTCTTATGCAAGAAGTTTGTAATAAGATGCCACTGTTGTTGAAAAAAATCTGTCATGGCATTAGATGTGAACTTAGTCCATTATCATTTCTAACCACCTAAATTAAAAGATTCAAAAAAAAATTTCACTATGTTATGGAAAATAGTCAAGTAGTTATAAGCCTCTGAGTTATATTTCGTGAAATAAACGTAATTCCTATGAGAAAAGTCATTAATTGTTGGCACCCGGGTCTCGTTACCTATTTCGAGACTCTGATTTCTCCAAAAATTTCATACTTCAGACATTTTTCAACGTCAGCATTGGCGGGTTCGCCGCAGTGGAAGTCTGGCTTCGCTGCCACAAAGTCTCCTCTCTTGCAATTCTATACGATGAACTTTTACACTTCGAGCTCCAGTTCTCGTACCATTCAGGAAAGGTTCATTGCAGCGTACTCTAGGCATCGTTATGGCAAAACCTCGAATAGGACCTAAACAACCAACATAGAAAATTAATCTTCAACCGATACCATTCTTTCAACACAACCATTTTAACAAAGAAATTAACTATGAACATATATAAACAAAACATTTTCAATTCATCATTTCATTACTAAAGCAAAAGAATTTGAAAAACTTTATTTACATAACAAAAGTACACTGTTGGCTTATTACAGAATACAAAATGCACATGATACAATTGAATGCTTATGCCTAATATGATTCTAAATACCCAAAAGTTTCTGAACTAACTTAATTACAAAAGTCTCTATTCTTGGAGTTTGTCAAACTTTGCAAGGATTAATGCTGATCTGCTTTTTCTGCACCTGCGGAGTGGAAGGGAATGGGGTGAGCTGCGAAGCTCACTGGCTTATACGTTTTTAGCCATTGGCAACAAGCCACACAATCAAACACGTATATACTTCATATATTCATATACGTCTATATCCCATTAGGCTAGCAATTCAATCATTCACAATTCAAATTTACAACTCATAGTTTAACATATCATCACATAGAACATGTCAAGTGTAATTAATCATCAAAACATAACACTCAATCTTACGTCATAACTTGATAAATCAAAACGTAAATGCATAAACAAATGGCCCGAGAGTTCCATGGAACGAAACAGACAAACCGAAGTTTATACGGTGAATAAAATGAGTCCGATTTCTCAAGATCTCGTGGCCTCAAGTGGGCAGCCAGGAGAAGGCTATATGTCGACATGCACATGACTAACTAAATGTTCCTCTCTTGCCCAAACACAATCAAATTTATGCTCAATTCATTTCCATACATTTTTCATATTCTCATGCTTCTTATGCTTTCTCATCTTTTCATCCATACAAAATGCCATTCTTCTTTCATAGCATGACATGATAATGAATCATCATACATTTTTCAACAATTATATTCATTCAATTTAAGCAATTTAGCACGTATTCACACATAAGACAATTAGCTCATTTTACACAACAACTATAAACATATTACCTACCTATTTACCTAAAAAAATCCAAGTCAAGCTTGCCTTTCCTCTTGCTCTTGGATTTTCATTCCTTGGTCTCCTTCAAACAACCAAGTTCTCATTCAACACAACATTCCCATATAAATTCATAAAGCTTCAAAAATCACAAAAACGAAATACATGCTAAGTTGGGCTTAGGCTTAACCTACCCATAGTCTATCTAGGTTGGAAAAACCAAAACCTAGTTTAGAAATCCATAAAAATCCATCTAAGGTTTCTCCTCTTTCTTTTTACACAAACTCATTCTCTTCTCTAATCCATTTTGTTTTTCTACTAAGCAAGAAGAAAGACGATACTTACCTTAGGTTTAGCCCAAATCTTCTTCTTTCTCCTTTTTCCCTAGCTTCCACGCACTCTTCTTTCTTTTCTACTCTCTTCTCATGACATTCTCTTCTCTTTTCTAACTCCCACGATTTTCCTCTTCTTCTTTTAAATAATACCACATTGTGCTTGCTCTTCCCTTTTTAACCTTCATTTAATTGGTTCTCCCAATTTTGCCCCTTTTTATCCATCAACTACTAACATTTTAACTCCTGATCAATGAAGAAATTTGATAACACTTCCTTCTAAGAAAATGTTCCCCATTGTCATAAGTTTCTAATGACACCAAAATCATTCAATTTGGTTCAGAAATTTGAAAGTTATACTTCAAATATTTTTAGACTGTTCTTATGCTGAACCAATACTCTATGCATAACTTCCATCCAAAAATTGAAACTCTTATAGATTGAATTAAAACTCGATTCTTAATACACTTTATATCCCTATGTCTCTACTTTACTGCAAATCAAAAATCATCTCATTCGAATCACTACAAAAAAAGTTATGCCCAAAATACCGAGACATGTTCAGTATAGAGAAAAGTTCGTCGTAGTGAACTCCTCCACAGAGGAATTCTCACACAAATTTCACAAGTTCGCCACGACGAAACCTAAAGTTGGCAAAAGTGAACTTCACCTGAGAGGAATCCTAGCCAAATCCATTCAAGTTCACTACAACAAGGCAAGGAGTTTGCCGCGGCAAATTTCCACAGAAGCAAACCTAGTTTTTAAACTTCAGGTTAGATTTTGAGACTCTTAAAGATAGAATTGGAATTTGAAGTCTTCATAAAAAATGTAGTCATATGTCTCTAGTTTAATCCAAATTAAGAATAATCTTATTTGAATAACTTGAGAAAAAGTTATGCCTAAAATACTGAAGCATACTCAATAAACATGCTACTGCTACATTTTCCAGATCATCTTCCAAATTTTGATTCCAGATTTTATCCTAACCCTTCTGATACTAAGATCACCTCTTATACTTCATTTACTCCTCATTCTAAACTCCATTTCAACTCAATATCATCCATAAATAAATTATAGTCCATGATTGATCATGAACACTAATAACAAAACATACACATATGTACCCACTCATCATCAACTTACTACATTCACTACCTTAATCTTGTCTATTATTTCAAATTCAAAAATTCTCCTTTTTCTTTACTCACAACTAATTACTAACAATTTCTCATTTAATAGTTCTAAATTTCAAGAAAAGTAAAAGGTCCAACAATTCTCCCCCTTAAAGAATTTCATCCTCGAAATTCTTACCTTAGTGATCAAATAAATGGAGGTAATGTTGTCTTATGTTTTTCTCAGTCTCCTAAGTAACTTCTTCACTCGAATAATTTCTTCCAAACGGCCATAGTCAATAGACTCACTCGGTCTTTCAATCCCTTATTTAATCATTCACTTTCTTAACTAATTCCTCAATATATATATATCTCAGATTACTCACAATTTTCCACTTCTTATGTCGATAACACCAATATCATAGGTTGTTGTTTATGCTCCTCTAACATCTCTTTGCTCAATCATCTTTATCGGTACACATACTTCTTATTTTAATCACAAAGTGTCATTATTCCCATTCAAACTGAAAATTCATATTCATTTTTGATTTCTCAATAAGATTCAAAATTTATGAATCCTCAATTTGGGCTTTGTTCATGTCAAATTGATCTTAACTTTTCTGTGACTAATCATTTTGCCCAAAATTGAATTCAACATTCTACGCTCTTTATTGCACTAGATTTGATAACCTCAGTATCCAAATTTGTGATACACTGCTATTGAATTTTCTGTTCAATGCATCATATTACAATACTAGCCTTACTAGAAAATACTCATCTATACATCATAATCTTCCAGTAACTCTATCCATTTTCTCAATCTCGTATTCAAATTTTTTGACTTAATTATTACCTCAAAATTTTCTTTACTTTCATCATTCATACGATTTACTCCTTTTTCCTCAAGTATTCAAACTATTCTTCTCAACTTTTCAAATACATCTAATATATCATCAAATTTTGCTTGGATCGCTTTAATCTTTGATACCATAGTACTATTAAGGGCATTTGTTAACTCAACAGATATTGCCAAAACTCCATGTGCCTATGATTAGTTCTCAGGATTCCTTAAGTAACTAATTCCTCAATGAGATAATATTATCTAATGTTATTCTCAGTTTTTCAATTGACTTATTTTCTCAAATAATTTGCTCCATTCATTCAATTTCCTCTGATTTCACATTGAATTATTCTACTGTCTACTCATTTATGCTAATTGCTCCACACATTTCAATTTATTTGCAATCTGAGCTTCCTATGTTTGTAACACATTTACTAGGACAAATTTGTATCTCCCGAACATATTTACACAAAATATAACGTAGACCTATATACTCCTCATATTAGCAATTTATGTCTCCTCAAATGCCGGAATCCACCCACATAGTTGGATACTTTTCATCAAACAAAATATATAGATTCTCGGTAGTATATTCTACCTTTTATGCCTTAGTCTCCGTCAGTGATAGGACTCTATTATTTACTTTTGTTTCATTAATAATCATTCAATCCTCGAAACGGAACATTTAATTCACCCAATATGATTTGATAAAACATCTCTATCTCAAAAAGACTTCGTACCTCAATCATCTACACTGTTTCCATAATCTTTATCAATCAACTATGTTCATCAATGTTGTTTCAACCATTCTTAACACCTCGATAAGATCAATTTTAACTGTTTATGATATTTCAATAATTTCAAAATATTCTTTACAATAAAACTCAATGAAATAAGAAGTGTATTCGTTTACTCTTATATTTTTGGTATGTACCATCAAGATCATTACATCTTATACACAAAAGAAATTTCAACAGGACACTAGTTTATACTCATGCCAATGATACATCAATCACAATTGATTCTGAACAATTCCTGAATATTCTACGATTGTTCAAACATACTCCTCCATCATAGTTACCTTTTCAACATAATCACCTATACCATAATTTCATCACACTACTCTAATTCATCTCATAATTTTAACTATAGGGATCATAGATTACCACTCATACCATATCCAAATATGGATCTCATATGTACTCAATCACATTATTCACCATTATAACCACATGATCAAATATATTCTCATAATAACTGATCGACTTAACTTTGAGAACTTCTACATATATCACTATCATTTGTTTCATCTTCCACACATACATTCTTAGTCAATTTAGAAGCATAGTCGCATAGCCATCTTGAAATTCTGATATTGAATTCACTAACACTATCTTATATTGGATCATAACTGTTGGATCCCGTTTTCGAGATTTAAACATTTGGAGACATCTGACAGAAAACAGTACTTGCCCTCAACTATACTAAACGTGTTTTGGGGACACTTGAATGACCCTCATTATGGGTATAGGATTTGGGTGTTCTTTGGGGTAGCCTAAAAGAGGACTTCAAGATCTACCACTTTCATAAAGACCTTGATGATAGAATCTATCGTCTGAAGAGTCAAAATGGATCAGATAATGGTATTAGATGAATAGTAAACAGATGAAGAAGTCACGGTCATAAAAGCAGAAAGCAGACGAAACAAAAGACAGTCGAAGTGAAGAGGGTAGACGAAACAAAAGAACAGACGAAATAAAAGAATAGATGAAATGAAGGTCTTAAAACGAAGCAAAGTCTTAAGACGATGCGGGGTCAACTTAAGACGAAACGTTTTTACAAATGATACAACTCTATGTACAATATGACATCATTACAGACGATATGACATCATCACAAACGATACGTCTTTACAGATGATGCATCTTTTAAGACGAATGAAATCATCACAGACGATACGTCTTTACCTTTACAAAGACCCTAACTTTCGACTTTGGAGTCCAAAGTTTCTATACTATACGTCGATGGAAAGCTGGCCAATTATACTACGAATTTTCAGAGGATAACTTTAACTAATTTAGTCTCAATTAGTCTAGTTTCCCCTGAAAGTCAGCACACAACGTTTACACCTATGAAAGGCTTAGCTCAAGAACTGCACATCTACCAAAGAAACATGCACATACACCTAGGGACTTTTCAGTTTTTTGTTTAACTCATTTTCCCAAGCAACAGAAAACTCATACATCACTTAATTACATCAACACATTTTGAATAAGGGCTTAACCCCAAAATACAACATATACAGGATGTTTGATGTTTACATACTTAAGAAGCTATCCCATATCCCAAAAGTGAACAAACTAACTTAGTGACAAAAGCTACTATTTTAGAATTTTCCCAAATGCCTTGCAAGGATCACTTATCTTCTCGATCTGCACCTGAGAAAGGAATAATGGGGTGAGCTACACGGCTCAGTGGCTAATATATATACTCATTGGCAATTGATACATATTCAAGCATATGTATAT
>JANSVA010000218.1:29907793-29927520 GCA_025504915.1 Erythroxylum reticulatum
CTAAAGAGGAACAATAATGCAACAATACAGAAAATATTGATGCATCACAACAACCAAATCATCTCATTGATGCATAAGAATCAGTTATTAAACTCTCAAACCTCCTTATTGCATAAGACATATGATTATTTTTCTTGGCTTCTGATAACCCTATCATAGGCTACATCTTCTCAACATTTTGTGAAAGAACTTATGCAATGTCAAATACTATAAATTAAAGGTCACAAGCTAAATGAACTTGTTACTAGTCAAGAAATTGATGAAGTGTTGAAAACTTTGAACCACCATAAATCCCCTAGTCCGAAAGGCTTCAATCCAATGTTCTACAACAAGGCTTAAAACCTTCTAAAGCTTACTGTGACAACTTTAGTTCTTTAATTCCTCAACAAGATAAAGTTACTGATAAAATTTAATTGTACCTTTATCACTTTGGTGCCTAAATATGGTGAGCATGTCACTTTCTTTAATTTGAGGCCCACAACTTGTTGTAATATCATTAACAAAACCATTTGAAAGGTGTTAGATCAAAGGTTGAAGAAAGTCCTAGCCAGTTACATTGAATTATCACATCCAAGTCCTATCATTGTTCAATTATTATCAGATTTACAAAAATTCAGTCACAATTAATAGCTATTTCCATTGTGAAGTTCCTTATTAGCAAGCATCAGAATACTAGTGAGGACTATCTCTTATAGAGGTCTAATGAATATTATTGATCATCTTACATAGGAATGTTTCCCAAGTATTCTATATTGGAATAATTTTGTATTTTGGAAAATGAAAATTTTCTTTATTATCCTACTATTATAAACAAATAGTATGAAACCAAGTTAATAACAAGCCATTCTATCCTCTTTCAATTTGTATTGGATATTGGAGTCGAATGCTAAGAAGGAAGAAAGGAACAAAAGCAAAGAGACTGTTCAAGTGTGCCTCAATGAAACTCTTCCCAAGCAAGAAGAGTGTGAAGAATCCAACCCTGGAGGTGGTATATTTTCACTTTTAGTTTTTATTATAATTCAATGAGCTAACCATCATAATGTTGGGGGAATTTCATAACAAATGGGATAAGGTTGCAATTAGTTTGTTGGGAGAGCTTTGTCTTGACTGAATCCTATGCAGACTCAAATGACAACTTATGTTAATTCAAATATCAAATATTATTAGTTTTAAGGTATGATCAACAAATCTGTAATCTTGCACACTCCACATGATCTACTTCTACAATTTACATGTTCACATTTAATACAGGTATCTTGGTTTTTTAATGGGCACACATGCATGTTTTATTGTTGCCCCTTCTTCCAAAATAACTTTTTCCTTAAGTTTTGCTCAAGTTGGTAAACATGTTCTTATGGCTCTTGTGTATTTTTGCACATAACATTTTCTTTTGGAAGCTTCCTGTACTACACTAAGCTTTTCAACATAAAATTTGACCCCCTTTTAACTCACCTAGTATCTAAAATAGCTTCAGGGTCTACAATAAAATCTCCACCATCATCAAGAAGTAGCAGTTTTGTCTTTTAAAGAAGATTAAATCTTAGAACTTGGCTTCTATTAACCATCAGATATCAATTGACATAAAGGTCTTAAACAATGGTGTTTTGTTATATTAGAGATTTCTGCATTCTGTAGGTAGGATTTTGATAGAATTCCACACAGGACCAATGAAGAGGCATTCAGGAAACATATGATTCCTGGTTTATACGATGTAGGAAAGTAGATAAAGAGGACCTATACATTGCACACTACAAATAAGTTCCTTGAGAAGTTAAAGAAGAAGGGTTATGAAGTCCTCTACATGGTTGATGCTATTAATGAGTATAAGATTAGTCAGTTCAAGGAATTTGAAGGTAAGAAGCTTGTATCCACAATCTGTTTAGAGGTACCAAGCTTCTTTTTGTTTAGGATCTGTTCATCTTTAGGCATTCCCTAACTTTTGATATTTCTTTATTACTTTCAATAGATATGCAACTTTGAAGGACTTTTAGGATTGGAAAAAGGAAGAAGGACATTAGCTCTCTTGTTTGGAATAAAAGTGTAAAACATAACAAATGAGTTTTCAAGATAAAATTCTTTAGAAACTTTAATTCTCATTTTATATGTGATGATATCATAGACATATATAAACATTTCATTAAAGTTCTGACATTTGTCTATTTCTAGGTTGTTCTAAAGTTTATAGAAGAGCAACTGTCTGTTTTGGATTTATACTTTTTTTCCCTCAATACTATTTTAAGAGTATGTGATATTATATAAGATTATATGATATTTTTATATAATATCATATAGTCTTAACTAATATTAAGAGTATGTGATATTATTCTTACATAATATCACGTACTCTTATTCATACATGTAGTTTTAATCTTTTAATCTTATATGAATAGAATTCTATCTTAGAATTCTTCAATAATGGGAATTTCATTAAAGAACTTAATAAAGCATACATCTGTCTAATTCCTATAGTCCATAACCCATCTTTCCTTCATGATTATATATCCATTTCATATTGCAATATGACATATAAGGTGATCTTAAAAATTTTAGTTTTAAGGCTGAAAGATGTTCTCAAGGAGAATGCTAGCCCTTGTCAAGGAGCTTAGATCTAAAGAAGGATCATATGTGATAATGTTTAGATTACTCAATAATTGTTTAAAACCAATCACAAAAGGAAAGAAATAAGGGGTTATGTTTTAAAGATTGAATTTAATAAAGTTTTTTACTCTTTAAAATGGAACTTCTTTTTCAACTTAATGGATGCACTAGGATTCTTTGGAATGCTCATTACCTAGGTTATGTAAAATATGTTCACAACTTCATTTTCCATTATAGTTAATAGATAACCTATAAATATGTCCATATTTGCTAAGGGGCTTAGGTAGGGGGATCCCTTATGCCCTTACTTACTTTGTATGTCCATAAAAATAATCACAAGACTCATTGGTATAAAATCTCCGAATAACATTTCTTTTAATTCCATTACAAATGTAAAAAGATATCTTTATTCTTTCTCTGTAGATGATCTATTATTACTTTATGAAACAATAAAAAAATGCTCATTATAAGTTTTGACATATAATCCTAACAGAAGTAGCTTTTACATGTTTACAAGGTCTAATGTATTTGAGGAGTTGATAGCTTTAAACAAGGCTTGAAATATAAATAACTTCCATTTAAACATCTAGCAATCCTATAACAATAAGGATGCTCTCATTCTCTAAATGTAAACTTTCATTACCTCAATTCAAAAGAATTTAAATAGCTATTGTAACAAAGCCCTGTCACATAGTTAAAGATTTCAAATTATGAATACTTGACCTAAAAGCATCCAAAATACTAGATAATGTGCAAACAATTTAATAATGTTAAAACTACCAAATTACCTCTAGATATCGCTCCACTAGAAATGACACCATAGCTAAAGGATCTTTTGAACTCTTAGACAAAACTACCTGAAATGTAATAGTAATTTGCACTGTTAAATTTATCAATACTTACAGATAAAGGGCTATAGGAACAAAATTTATAAACATAAAGTGCAGCTATATGAAGTGAAGAGAGTGAAATAAGTATTGGTGGCATTTAACTTTTATCTATAAAAGGAATTAAAGGGATAGTCCAATTATATGATGTAGGAAAGTAGAAAAACATGACCTATACATTGCACACTACAGATAAGTTCCTTAAGAAGTTAAAGAATAATGGTTATCAAGTCCTTGAGAAGTTAAAGAATAATGGTTATGAAGTCCTCTACATGGTTGATGCTATTGATGAGTATGCGGTTAGTCAGTTCAAGGAATTTGAAGGTAAGAATACTGTATGGCAATCAACATTGGCAACCGCTTATATAAATCTATTCTATAGTAAGAAAAGTATTCATCTTTCAATTTTCACAAATGACAACACAACCAAGTTTGCAATTTACACGTTACACACACTTATATGTATCATGATGCATTATTTGATAGTGTAAAATGCAATTGTCTTAGCTCCATGCCTAACATTAAAATAGTCAAGTAACACAGGCTATTATCTTACATCGATTTATTAAATTAACAGTTGCTCAACAATAGCACACAAGATTATAGCTTAACAATAGCACACCAAAAAGGTTCAATTGCATAATAAGAATTTATTCATCATCATAATCGGTGGACTCTTTAAATACAATATCATTCATTGTCACTACTGCTTATCTCTAAGTCATTCAAATCGTCATACAAACGTTTCTCAGAATTCAATACACAACATTATTTATTACATCAAATGCAATATCATTTCAATCTAAAAACTCTTAGGAACTTTCCTCGACTTCCACTGGAACTTCATTAGACTCCTCAACGTCATTTGAACCTTCTTCATTAGCATGTAACAGGATATCATATGCACGTCTAACTTTACATTCTTTCACAATCTGCCAATTTGAACTGAGTAACAAATCTTCCATAAAAAAAACACTTGCTTCGCTTGGTTTGTCAAAATAAGTGGGTCATCCATAAACCAAAGCTTAGTTATGTTGATGCTTTTTACAATGTAGTTGACCCTCATATTCAAATTTCCAATATTGTAACATTTGCATTTCGAAAGCACAACACTTTTATCCTTAACATATTCAAGCCTGATAATATCTATCAGCATACCATAAATTGTAATATTATCTTCCCCATAATTTCCTAACATTGCAACACCATTATTTTCTGTAATCCTACGTAGATCACGAGCTTTAGTGTGAAATCGCATCCCATTTGTATTGTATACATTATACTTCTACACTAAACTATGAGGTCCACATGCTAATGCATTCAAAGACTTGAAGTTATTTCCTTCACGAGAGCTAGCTAATGTCGTCATCTATAACAAGAAAGGAAAAATTAGTTAATAATATATAATTATTAGTGTACACCTCATTCAAACATTCTTCTCACCCGATGCTTAAACCATGAAGAAAATTGTTCTTTATGTCTCTTGTCAACATATAATGGACTTTGTTACCTCAACTCATCCATGTGCTCACTATGGATTATTAAAAATTCAATCAAAATTATATGAAACATCTATACTTATTACATATCCTAATTTCATAATAGGTTAGAAAAACTTACTGAATAATGGGCCTAATCTCATTACAATTCATAAGCACATAACAATGTGCAATCTCTGGCTCATTTGTAGGAAGAGAAATTGTTTTGCAGCACCAATCGGCTTACATTGTTGGAAGAACAATGATATGTCACTACCATCAACCATATCATTGATTTGGTTTGGCACGTTGAAGTTAGTTTCAATTCCTTTTAGATACATTGAACAGAATGTCATGCACTCTTTAATAACATACATTTTAGCAATTGACCCTTCTAGACGTGCTTTATTTCTAACAAATCCCCTTAGTGTACCTACAAATCTTAACAAATGATTAACCATAATTAGATATGTCACTATTTAGTTAACTTTTAAGAGTAATAGGATAAATTTAAATAATACCTCTCAATTGGATACATTTATCTATATGCAACTGGTCCACTGAGTAAGGCTTCATTTAGCAAATGAATAGCCAAATATATCATGACATTAAAGAATGCCGGTGGGTATATCGTTTCAAGTTTGCATAAGATTAAAGTAATCTCATGACACATCTTCTGTATGTCACCCTTATTCAAATTTCATCTACAAATTCGGAGAAAGAAGCCCCCTAACTTCATTAAAACACCTATCACATCTTTATTCAAGATGGCATGCATGCCTAAGAGAAGAATGCTTTGTAACAATAGATGACAATCATGAGACTTAAGTCCAGTAATCTTCCTTTCATCAACATTAATACATCTAGATATATTCGATGCGTAACCATCTAGAAACCTCACTTGCTTTACAAACTCACAAAACTTCTTCTTCTAATCGGAACACATTGTATAGCATACTGGAGGTTTTCCCACAATAGTTCCATCAACTGCTCTTAGCAAGTGTAATTCTTTTTAAATATTCATATCTTCCAAATCAAACTAATCCTTCATTGTATCTTTGGTTTTACCTTCAACATTCATAAAAATACTAAGGATATTGTCACAGATATTCTTTTCTATATACATGACATCAAGGCTATTCCTTAATCTTAACTTATGCCAATATGGTAGATAAAAAAGAATGCTTTTTTTATTCCAATAAACTCTCCTTTCAATCTCCTTCTCCTCTTATTACTGGGGTGCTTTCCATAACATATATTATGCACATGACATAATTGTTCCACCACATCATCTCCATCTGGTAAGTTATGTTGGACCCCTAACTCTTCTTGAAAGTTAGAACTATTAAATGAGAAAATTTTATCAATTACTCATGTGTAAAGAAAAGGAGAATTCTTGAATTTGAAATGAAGTAGAAAAGATAGTTAGGACAAGATGGGTTATATGTGAAATATTGGAAGTTATAAGTTGAAACAAGTTAATTGAGTATTTTCTGTGTTTTAACCATAACTTTTTCTCTAGTAATCTAAATGAGATGATTCTTTATTTGGATTAAACTAGAGAAATAGAGATACAGTGTATCTAATGAAATCTAATTTAGTCTCGAAGAATTTCAATTTTTGTATAGAAGTTGAGCACAGAATATAGTTTTAGTATAAGAATAGTTTGGAAATGTTTAGGATATAACTTTCAAATTTACAAACCAAATTGAATGATTTTAGTGTCATTAGAAAATTAAGACAGTGGGGAACATTTTTCTAAGAGGAATTGTTATCAAATTTCTTCATTTACCTAATCATAATAAGGAGCTAAGATGTTAGTAGTTGATGAAATAAAAGGGGAAAAATTGGGAGAACCAATTAAATAAATGGTAAGAAGAGATGAGCAAGCAAAATGTGGTTTTGTTAAAAGAAGAAGAGGAAAATCGTAGGAGTGAGAAAAGAGAGCAAAACGTGAAATAGAAGAAGAGAAAAGGAGAGAGACGTGGAGAGAAGAAAAGAAGGAAAGAAGAAGAAGAAGGAAGAAGATTTGTTCAATGTAAGCTTTATTTCTCTTCTTGCTTTGTTAGAGGAGATAGAAAGAGAAAAGGGTTTTTGTGTTGGGAATGAATGGAGAAATAAGATGGTTTAAGGGGGAACCCATTTGATTTTAGAGTTTTTAAGCTAGATTTTGGGTTTTCTAACCTAGATGGACTATGGGTAGGTTAGGTTTGATCTTCCTTTGTGTAAATTTCATTTGTTGTGATTTTGAAGTTTTAAGGATTTTGTTCAATTGGAATGGAATGGGAGATTGGTTTGATTTAGGAAATCAAGAGAAACCCTATCCAAGAGCAAGAGGAAGGGAACAATTGAGTTTGGATTCTCAAGCGAAATAAGGTGGGTTGCATGTTTATAATTGAATAATGAACCATTATGTTTTCTTTTGAGTCAAGAGAATAAATGATTTCAAATTGCTTCATAATTGTTGCATTTACTGCTTTTGAATGATTTGAAAATTTTCTATATGAATTTAGATGATGAATTATGAAATGATGATGAAATGCATATGAAATATTTCATGTTCATGAAAAGTTGTGTTTCCGAAATGCACCTTTGTGGCAAGATGTTTAAGAAAAGTCAAGTTTATGAAATGTCCCATTTGGGTCAATTTGTTTTGAAGTCATGAAATGCATGATTATGTAGGTTTGATTTGATTCGTTCTGTTCTATCACGTGTACTTTGACTAAAGGCTTCTCCTGCACGCCCGCTAGTGGCACGGACCTCCTCCACAGACTTCCCTAAGTTCACGACTATGCAAAACCATTATATGGAATTGTGTTAGTATGTTCTATTTATGGACCTACCCAAACTGTTTTGATGTGTTTATGTGTTTATGATTTGTGAACAAGTTAAAGGATGCATAATTTGTGTTGTTTGTGAATTTGATTTCATGACGAGAATTTTGAGAAACATGTGATCTACGATTCAATAAGGATTTTATACGGTAATGAACTTTTTGAATGGTTTTGCTTATTATTAGTTATAAACTTGTTACCCATGAGCTTTCAAGCTCACCCCATTTCTATCCCATCTTCAAATGAAAAGAATGAGATAAAGAAATCAAGAGTTAAGGTATCATTTCGATTATACATATTTTTTATTTAAAGTTAGATTATGTAAAAGCAAGACTTTAGACACATTTCGAGAATTATTGGGTTATGCATCTTTTGTATTTTGTATTTTGATATTGATGATGTATTGTGGCATGAGATGCCATTAAATCCTTGTAAACACTTATCTTATGATGTTAATGAAATATGAATTGTGTATGGATGATATGAGTTGAGTTGGAATTAGATATATTTGAAGAAGTTTTCCACTTGAGCTGATGAACTTTGAACATGTATTGTTGTTATATATATATACATAAGTGAGATGTTATGAAAAAGAGAGATAGGAATTATGAATGATGAGATGTAGTCGAATATGAAGAGTTAAATGAATTGGGGTTAAGAGTTTGGTGAATTCCAACTGGTAGTTGAAATCGTTATGAATGATATTGCAATAGAGGAAGTGAAGTTGGGAACATTTTCAAGTTTTCCATGAGGGTAAAACTTGTGTTCTGAATTTAGGAGAAAATAATGAATTAGACAAAGTTGTCTTCATTAAAGTTGTATCTTATCCTCTAAGCTTTCCCACGGTATAAAGTATTAAAATTTTGGATATCGGAGTTGAGAGTTATGATCATTACAAGTTAGGATGTAGTAGAGAATGTGTATACTAAACAACTAGAGTAAATAAAGTGATATCGCACTATAGAGAGTTGAATTTGGGAAGATTATGAGTAAAAAGGATGCTAGGATGGATGTAGGATCCATTGGAAAGCCATTGGATAAGGGGAAAATTAGCAAGACCCAAAGGTCACACGGTCAGGCTGTGTATATTCACACTGGCCGTGTATTCCTGATGTAGAAAAATTGTCAGACCCATGGGCTACACAGTTTACCCGTGTAAATTCACACAATCTGTGTTTTGAACCTAATAATGAAATCGCCAAACCCAAGGTTACACAGTTAGGCTGTGTGCATTCACACTAGCCGTGTGTTCCTAGTGCAGAAGCACAATTAGACCCGAAAGTTACATGGTCCATGCTTTATGCAAATGACAGAGTTTCACTTTGGAGTCTATAAGAAAGTTGTAGATCTAGAAGTCTTCTTTTAAAGCGTTTAAGAATGAACTCAATTTGACATCTTTAGTGAAATTTATGCCAATGGTCCCGAGCTGGGCACAACATGATTGAGAATATGAGCATAACTAATTCTTTTGTCCATAACTTCTTCATCCGACCTCCGAATGGAGTAATTCTTAGACCAATAGATTCTTAACACATGTCTATCACTCCATATAAATTGGTAGCCTTTGGCATTGATTTGAGAAAGCTTCATGGAAAGAAAATGAGGGATGGGTTGGAAGAGCAAGACTTGGTTGTGAACATACTAAGGATATTCTTTTAGCATATCTTGATTTATAGAGCTCCGATTGAGATGATTCTTATTCCAAAATAAACTAGATCCATAGAGCTACAATTTTCCAAAGAATTCAAACTGTAATTCGGGTTTAAAGTTTCCCAAAATTTGTCCTGAAATAGGAGAAATGAGTTTGATTTTCGTGATTCCATTGTGTGGGCTCACCTTTGTGGTTTGAGATGTTAAGAGAATGAGATGGAACCGATGACGACTAAAGAGATTCCATGGAAATAAGCCTATAGCTTAATATGATCACGTTTCATGACTTTGAATGTTAGGCTCCGAAAACGATGTCTAACATATTTGGTATCAGAGCACCTAGGTTTAGGATCTTACATGGACATTTTCAAATTATGTGTCAAGGCACATGCATTGTGAACATGTCATAGCAGACATTAAAGACTAATTCTTAGTCTGAATCACATATGTATAAGACACACGTATGAGAATTTGTTCAGGTTTTGAGCTATTATAATTAATAAGGAAAAGGAAAGCTGTGGATATTTAGAAATAAGAAATATAGTGTAGTTTGGTGTGTTAGACATAGATTCAGTATTTGTGGTTATATCAGCAAATTTGGTAAAGAAACTTTATTGGGGATATGTGCTTGAATTGATATGGATGTGAAAATATTCTCATGAATTGACTAAAAAAGAAATAGAGACAGAGGTGAAAATGACAAGATTTATCATGTACAAGCAAAGTGCAATTGAAAAGTTTAACTCGAAATTTATGATCAAGTATAAGATTATACTAGTGAATTTGAGATCAGAATCTCAAGATGGCTACGCACCTATAATTTTAAATCAATTAAGAACATACATATTACGTCGACCAATTATTATGAGTACCTATTCTTCGTGAATAATGTGGTTACATTGGTGAATGATGTGATTGAGTACATATGAGATCTATATTTGGATATGGTATAGGTGATTATGAAGAAAAGGTAACTACTATGAAGGAGTAATTTTGAATAGTCGTAGAATATTTAGAGGTTGTTCAGAATCAATTGTGATGGGTGTGTCGTTAGCATGAGCTATAAATTAGTGACTTGTTAAAATTACTTTTGTGTATAAGATGTAGTGATCATGATGGTACATACCAAAATATAAGAGTCAACGAGTATGCCTCTTACTTCATTGAGTTTTATTATAATGGATATCTTGATTATACAAAGTGTGATAGAAATTGAAATTATTGAAATATTATGAATAGTCAAAATTGATCTTGTTGAGGTATTGAGAATGGCTGAAACAACAATGATGAATATAGTTGATTGATAAAGATTGAACGAATTGTATAGATGATAGTGCCAAGAAATATTCTTTCAAAGAAGAATTTCATTGAATTAGGTTAAGTAGATTAGATAGTTTATATTAAGAATGATCAAAGGAAGAACAAATCAGAAATGAATATGTAATGAGTCCAAAGTGAATATTGGAGTCATATCCCTCGTGGAGACTCAAGCATAAGAGGTAGAGTATGCTACTAAGAATGTATTTATTTTGTTTGATGTAAAGTATCCAACTACGTGAGTGGATTTTTTGGAGATTGAGGTAAAACTATTTCTAATATGAGGAGAACTTAGATCTACATTATATTCTATGCGAATATGCATAGGAGATACAAATTAGATTTTGACGAATGTGTTACAAACATAGGTAGTTGAGTTTGCAAATAAATTGAAAAGTGTGGAGAAATTAGTATAAATGAGCAAACATTAGAGTAAGTCAATGTGAAATATGAGGAAATCGAATGAATTAAAAAAATCATTTAAGAAAGGTAAGTTAATTGGGAAATTGAAAATAACGTGAGACAATGTTACCTCATCGAGGAATTAGTTATTTAAGGAATTATGAGAACTAATCATTGGCATTTGGAGTTTTTGAAATATTTGCTCGAGTAGCAAATGCCCCAATAGTACTATGGTATTGAAGATTAAAGCGATCCTAGAAAAATGTGAGGATATATTAAATGCATTCGAAAAGTTAAGAAGAGTAGTTTGAATACCTAAGGAAAAATGTGTAAATCGTATGAGTAATGAAAGTAAATAGAATTTTTAAGGAATTAGAACACCAATATTAATTTTATTGACTAGATTTGGAGATTTTATAGAATACAATAACGTTGTATAAGAGATTAGGATAAAATCTAATGCATCATGATAAAGTGATTTTATATGCATGGAGACAATTGAAACTTCATGGGTTGATTATTTGATACATGAATTGAAACTCGCTTCAATAGTGATTGCTTGAAAGTTGGAGGCATTATATGTACAGAAACATCTTGGATATGTATATAAATATGCATATCATTAAAGTTTAAGGTGATTATTGAGTTGAGAGAATTAAATACGAGATTGAGACAATGGATAGAGGTACTGAAAGATTATGATGGTACAAATGAGTATTTCCCAGTAAAGTTAGCATGGTATTTGATAAATTAAGCTGAAATCCCAATAGCAGGGAAGCATGCATTTAGATATTGAGGTTATCAGATCTAGTGCAAAAAGGAGCATAAAATGTGAAGTTGAGTTTTAGGCAAAATCAAAATACTAATTGCTGTGGAATTGAAGATCAGTTTCATATGAAAGGATTAACAAAGCCCAAATTGAGGATCTAGAAATTGTGAATCTTACTAAGAAATTGAAAACGAATACAAATTTTGAGTTTGAATTGGAAAATGATGCTTTGTGATCAAAATGAGAGGTATGTATACCGATAAAGATGATTGAGCAAAGAAGTTAATAGAGAAAGCACAAATAACAACTTAACCTATATATCCTAGTAGAAATGTGCTGAAACAACGTTTAGCGACGGAGAATGTAGACTCAAGTGACTGAATGTTTGAATTTGCTGCTTGTCTTAACTGTCAAAGATATGCTTAAATCATATATTTTGGAGTTTATAGAGATATGAGATCAATGTACAGCTTTAATTGACCTTAAGCATAACAATTATTATCATAATGATGTTATTAGAATATTGTATGGAGCATTATATGACAAATGAATGAATTTGGCGGATCAACACCAAAGGTATGGAATATAGTGAGATAGACATGAAAGTTAAGTTTATTGACACTATAGAGATGTGAACCAAGAAATGAAGGAAAAAAAATATTTTTGAAAGTATCATGTTCCCAAGGTGTGCTTGGATTGAATGCAAGATCTGCTCAGGTTAGGATAAAGAAGCAACTAAGCTTGAATTGTATTGGTCCATATAAAGTTATTAAGAATTGAACCATTGACTTATGAGTTAGTATTACTAATAAACATGTCTCAGATTCATAATGTGTTATATGTGAATATGCTAAGAAATATCGATATGATTTGATATTGGTGTTATCGACGCGAAATGTAAAAACATTGTGAGTAATCAGAGGTATATATATATATGGAGGAATTAGTTAAGAAAGTGAAGGATTAAATAAGTGATTGAAAGACCGAGTGAGTCTATTGACTATGGTCATTTGGAAGAAATTATTAAAGTGAAGAAGTTACTTGGAAAAATGAGGAAAGCATAAGATATCATTACCTCTTTTTGTTTAACCATTCAAGCAAGAATTTCGAGGACTAAATTCTTTAAAGGGGGAGAATTGTTGGACCCCAAACTCTTCTTTAAAGTTAGAACTATTAAATGAGAAATTTTTGGCAATTATTTATGTGTTAAAAATAAAGAGAATTCTTGAATTTGAAATGAAGTAGAAAAGATAGTTTGGACAAGATGGGTTATATGTGAAATATTGGAAGTAATAAGTTGAAACATGTTCATTGAGTATTCTTCGATGTTTTAGACATAAATTTTTTTATAGTTATCCAAATGAGATGATTCTTAATTTAGATTAAACTAGAGAAATAGTGCTAGAACTTATCTGATGAAATCGAGTTCTAATTTAGTCTCAAAAAATTTCAATTTTTGTATGGAAATGGAGCACAAAATATTGTTTCAGTATAAGAAAAGTTCAGAAATGTTTAGTATATAACTTTCAGATTTCCAAACCAAATTGAATGATTTTAGTGTCATTAGAAAATTAAGACAATGGGGAACATTTTTATAAAAGGAATTTTATTCAAATTTCTTCATTTACCTGATCAGAATAAGGAGCTAAAATGTTAGTAGTTAATGGAATAAAAGGGGCAAAATTAGGAGAACCAATTAAATGAAAGGTAAAAAGGGAAGAGCAAGCAAAATGTGGTCTTGTTAAAAGAAGAAGAGGAAAATCGTAGGAGTGAGAAAAGAGAGCAAAATGTGAAACACAAGAAGAGAAAAGGAGAGAGTCGTGGAGAGAAGAACAGAAGAAGGAAAGAAGAAGAAGAAGGAAGAAGATTTGTTCAAGGTAAGCTTTATTTCTCTTCTTGTCTTGTTAGAGAAGGAGTTAGAAAAATAAAAAGGTTTTTGTGTTAGGAATGAATGGAGAAAGAAGATGGTTTAAGGGGGAATCCATTTAATTTTAGGGTTTCTAAGCTAGGTTTTGGGTTTTCTAACCTAGATGGACTATAGGTAGGTTAGGTTTGAGCTTGATTTACATTAATTTCATTTGTTGTAATTTTGAAGTTTTATGGATTTTATTGAATTGGAATTGAATGGGAGATTGGTTTGATTTAGGAAATCAAGAGAAACCCTATCAAAGAGCAAGAGGAAAGGAATTATTGAGTTTGGCTTCTCAAGCGAAATAAGGTGGGTTTCATGTTTATAATTGAATAATGAGCCATTATGTTTTCTTTTGAGTCAAGAGAATAAAATAATTTCAAATTGCTTCATTATTGTTACATTTACTGCTGTTGAATGATTTGAAAATTTTCTATATGAAATTGGTTGATGAATTGTGAAATGATGATGAAATGCATATGAAATATTTCATGTTTATGAAAAGTTGTGTTTCCGAAATATGCTTTTGTGGCAAGATGTTTAAACAAAAGTCAAGTGTACGAAATGTGCCATTTGGGCCAATCTGTTTTCAAGTCATGAAATGCATGATTATGTGGGTTTGGTTTGGTCTATTATGTTCTGTCAAGTGCACTTTGACTAAAGACTTCTCCCGCCTGCCCGCTAGTGGCACGGAGCTTTTTCACAAACTCCTTTATGTTCACGGCGACGCAAAACCATTATATGGGATTGCAACAGTACATTCTATTCACGGCTACGCAAGACCATTTCATGGAATTCTGTTAGCACGTTCTGTTTATAGACCTACCCAAACTGTTTTGACGTGTTTATGTGTTTATGATTATTAAACAAGTTAAAGGATGCATAATTTGTGTTGTTTGTGAATTTGATTTTATAACGAGAAATTTGAGAAACATATGTTTTACGATTTAATAAGGATTTTCTATTTCAATGAACTTTTTTAATGGTTTTGCTTGTTATTAGTTATAAACTTGTTACACATGACCTTTTAAGCTCACCCCCTTTCCTTCCCATCCTCAGGTGAAAAGAATGAGATAGAGAAATTAAGAGTCAAGGCATCATTTCGATTATGCATATTTTAGTATTTGAAGTTAGATTTTGTAAAAGCAAGACTTTAGACACATTTCGAGAATTATTGGGTTTTGCATCTTTTGTATTTTGGATTTTGATATTGATGACGTATTGTGGCATATGATGCCATTAAAGATTTGTAAACACTTATCTTATGATGTAAATGAAATAGGACTTGTGTATGGATTATCTGAGTTGGTTAGAATTAGATATATTTCAAGAAGTTTTCCACTTGAGTTGATGAACTTTGAACATGAATTGTTGTTATATATATATATACATAAGTGAGATGTTATGGAAAAGAAAGATAGGAATTATGAATGATGAGATGTAGTCAAATATGAAGAGTAAAATGAATCAAGGTTGAGAGTTTGATGAATTCCAACTAGTAGTTGAAATCGTTATGAATGATATTGCAATAGAGGAAGTGAGGTTGGGAAAATTTTCCAGTTTTTCATGAGGGTAAAACGTGTGTTCTGACTTCAGAAGAAAATCTGTATTAACCTAGGATGAATTAGACAAAGTTGTCTTCATGAAAGTTGTATCTTATCCTCTCAGCTTTCCAATGGTATAAAATTATGGCTTTTTTTAATATTGGAGATGAGCATTGTGATCATTACAAGTTAGCATATCGTAGAGAATGTGTATACGGAACAACTAGAGTAAATGAAATGACATCGTAATAGAAATCATTGAATTTAGAAAGATTATGAGTAAAATGGACACTAGGATGGATGTAGGATACATTGGAAAGCCATTGGAGAGGGGCAAAATTAGCAAGACCTGAAGGTTACAAGGTCAAGTCGTGTATATTCACACTGGCCGTGTATTCCTGATGCAAAAAAATTGCCCGACCTATAGATTATATGGTATGTCCTTGTAAATTCACATGGTCCGTGTTTTAAAACTATTAACCAAATTGCCAAACTCGAAGGTTACATAATCAGGCCTTGTATATTCACACTAGCCATTTGTTCCTAGCGCAGAAGCATAATCAGACCCAAAAGTCACACGGTCCATGATTTGTCCAAATGATAGAATTTCACTTTGGAGTCTTCACAAAAGTTATAAATCTAGAAGTCCTTTTTGAAACCATTTAAGAATGAACTCAATACGACATATCTAGTGAAAGTTATGATAATTGTGCCGAGATGGGCACAACATGATTGACTACATGAGCATGGTTAATTCTTTTGGCCATAACTTCTCCATCCGACCTCTTAAGGGAGTGATTCTTAAACCAATAAATTCGTAACACATGTCTGTCAATCCATATAAATTGGTAGACTTTGGAATTGATTTGAAAAAGCTTGATGTAAAGAAAATGAGGGAACGGTTGGAAGAGTAAGACTTGGTTGTGAACATACTGAGGAATTTTTTTATTTTTGGCATATCTTGATTTATAGAGCTTCGATTGAGATGGCTCTTATTCCAAAATAAACTAAAGCTATAGATCTACAATTTTCCGAATAATTCAAATTGTAATTCAGGTTTGAAATTTTCCAAAAATTTTTCTGAAATAGGAAAAATGAGTTTGATTTTCGTGATTCCGTTGTGTAGGCTTGCCCTTATGGTTTAAGATGTTATGAGAGTGAGAGGGAACCGATGATCGCTAAAGCGATAAATCTATATTTTGGCATTTCACCTTGTAAATCCCAGTGGCTGTATGATTGGTCCATGCCGAATCTTATTAAATGCTCAAAAACATTCATTTGAGACCTCATATAACAATTTATGCAACGAGTATAAGGGCATGAAATTTCACAATCTTTGCCCTTTTTTTCCATCACAAAATTCATAGACATTCTCACTCTATTAATTTATTCACAAGAACCCTAATACTGTTCATCCAACTCTTATCTATAGAGCAAAAAATACTTATTAATTTAATATAAGAATGAGAACATTATGTTATGTTAGTGGGAATTTAATTTACACATAAAACACAAGCAACAAGTTGGCATAATAACGTGGTCTTACATGATTGTATACACTTATTGCAAGATCGTATTAGCTAATATTCAAAAGGTTATGGTGATAACTTATTAGACTACAAATCTTCTTTTGTTTAGTTTACTCACATATAAATTAAGGGGATGATAAATAGATTATCTCTTTAACCTTCAGGAGGAATCAATCTTATACATTGTCACAATGGACACCGAAGGTACGTAGTTATGAATTATTACAGTAATTGTAGCTAAATTGAGCACAAGTACCATTATGCTAGACTATAATTGACACTAGATTATGATAATTACCATATGTTTATGATAAAGTAGCTAATCATTCAATGATTTTAGGCTCTTGTAACAATCATAATGAGTAAAACCCTAATCACTATAAGTTAGAACGATATTCACACTTGTAAAAACTTTTTATTAACTTTTTGTGCATAATGAGCCAAAATTATGCTTCAAAGTCGAGAGTGTAATTAGTGGTGTAGGAGTTTAAGCTTAAGGAGATGGAAGTTATATCTCGTTGAACAAAACTAAATGGAATGGAGTAGTTACACTTTACGTTAAGAGAAGAATCAGAAACAAGATGTATATTATTAGCTAGGTTAGAATTTAATCAGAAGAAACAATATATAGAAATGACAGTACCAGTCAATTGATCACCTATGACTTAAACCGGAATAATATCACTATTTTTGTTCAATAAGATACTAAAGTGGATGATTCACTCATTCCATACTTATATACATATATATATATATACATATATATATATATATATATTTATAAAGATTAAATGAAAAGTTTCCCACAATTGATTATGGTATTATATATATACAATAGTGATCTTAATTAATACACTAATCTATTTTGATACTCCAAGAAAGATATATTTTGATCTTCTTAGCATATGCTATTACGATATTAGCATATGCTTTACCTTGCATTCTTAACCATATTTAATGTTTTCCTAGCTAAACCAATTTACACTGGAGAAAATAGTCAAATATGTTTGTTAGGTTCAAATCTCTACTTCTTAGGATATAAAACATTTTAAATTGACTTTCACTGTTGAAATGATTGCCAAAAATCTTGTTGGTCGAGCACCTATTCCATATAGTGGTGAGCAACTATTACTAACTACTTAATAGTCGTATCTACCTTATAATCATCAACCCTTTCATCATCACCACCTACAACAATTTTAACACCATTTAAAAGTATACTCTCCCTTAATGGCCTTCAATAACCTCATATGTTACATAATGTTAAGGTTAGACATTGTATATAATATAGTCATAAAAGGAAGCGTACAAAAAATATGTAATTTTTTAGTAGGCATCATATATATGATTCTTTATATCGAAACCCATTTTCTTATCTCTATTGCATACAAATAACTTAAAAATAGAAGGCCAAGTTGTATTGTTGATTTTTTACTAAGAACCATATCTAAAATAAATTGCATTGAGTGAGCACCTATTCCATATAGTGGTGAGGTTAATAACACGATGTAAAAAATGAAAGCATGTTGATTGTGTGAACTCTTTATTCCTATGGTATTGTAACCGTGACTTCCTTTCTAGAATTTATGCCAAAATTCCACATATATATATACTATTTAGGAAAGTTTGGTATTAAAATATTTATACAAATTTATTTAACTCTCATCTGAAATCTAATGCCATTCGAGTCATCCTATGCAACTTCTCCATTCTTCACAAATTTTGTCAAAATTTTGAGGGTTATTTTTGTTTTAGAAATCTTCCAAAAATTGAAAAAAAATGATCTACCCCGCATCCTCATCCATGTTTAATAGTTCCATAGCCAAAATAATTTGCAGCATATAAACTAATCAAACATGCCTATTATGTTCAAGCCTTTACTTCTTAGGATTTTAAACCTTTTTGTTGAAAGGGTGACCAATAACCTTATTATTTGGCACTTATTCCTTATGATGCTGAGTAGCTATTACTATTTGCTCAATAGTCTAACAATTGTACCGTATGTAGTAGCTAATACATTGTAAATCCTAAACAGAAAAGATGGTATCCTAAAGTCATGGGTTAAAATCCTGAGGACTCCTCAAAATCAAGTACAACAATGTAAATAACTTTTATATTAATTCATTTAATAGTATTCACAGGTTTCTTCCATAAGGAAAAGAAAAGTATACGCTACAACAAAACAAGGCATTTTTGCCACACAAGAGAAGAGTACAAAACTTTGGAAATGCATAAGATAAAATGCACAATTTTCATACCAGATCCAGTACTTCTATGTTGAAATCTGTGGCAGAACTTAAATTACTTCAAAAAATTTGTTTGCAATGGTTAAGAGGGCCAGTCTTTAATTCTGGGAAAAAACCAATTAATGATAAGCTAGAGCAATAAGACAAACATTAGCAAATAATTTCATCTCAAGAAGGAAACTACTGATGGATAGGTAGATAACACAATATAACAATAATGATATTGCCACTATATGCAATAATAAACAAGTATAAATATGAACAAATGAAAATGTGGTGTACAATTATATCATAGTATACATAGTGAAATTGACAACGTGTGTTGAGTTCACTGCAAAATTTACCTGACTTTGCACACTAAAATTTTTAGTTGTGGTAAGTCGGTATCAAATCCACAGGAAATGTTTGATTAATTTTTGTAATGAAATTAATTGATGCAAGAAAAGTAAATGGGGGGGGGGGGTTGGGGTTTTAAACAATTTAGAAATTGAAGTAAAAGTAAACAATCAAAATCAAATTAAAACCAACAATCGAAAATGATAAAAGTGTTGAGTATAAGTAAGG
>JANSVA010000218.1:29937319-29956734 GCA_025504915.1 Erythroxylum reticulatum
AGATGATGGTTTTGGGATTTAGGAGTACTAGGAGGCAATTAATGCCTTTTATGTTTGATAAATTATGTGAATGTAGTCATCATCTTATTTTCTACATGTAGTCTTTTTATTCTGAATTAATTATGTAGTTTTAGTTTGTCTTTCCTTATGATGTGGTGTCATCTCATGGTCATTCTCTTTTGGGAGTTTGCTCAATTCTGTTCTTGTTATTTTTACTTTATGTAGTCAGCCTAATGCTACGTTGTTTGGTTGTGTTTGACAGATAAGTTGCCAAACATGGATACACTGCAGGGTGCAACTGTGGGTCCTGGAGGAAATGGCGGCAATGGCATACTATCTAATCAAACAAATGATACAATTGCAGCGGCAACAGAAACAGCAGATGACCCTAAGAAGAATCTCAACCAAGTCATTAACTCCATCCAAAAGACTCTCAGCCTCCTCCATCAGCTTTACCTGACAGTCTCTTCCTTTAACACTGCATCCCAGCTTCCTCTTCTCCATCGCATGTACAATTCTCTCAATATTAGTTTCTTCTTTCCTTTTTGGACATGTCTTTGATTGATTTGTGTGGTTTGAGTTCTTATGAGACCAAGGAATGATTTTGCAGAAATAATCTTGTTATGGAGCTGGAAAACATGACTACATTGTCTGAAAAGTGTAATATTCAAGTTCCAATGGAGGTTATCAAGTGAGTACTTTCATTATGGTTCTTTAGCACTAGTTAATTGTAGCTTGGCTTTGGTGGCATTTGATTTATGGTGCTGCTTTTTAGTTTAATTGACGATGGCAAGAATCCAGATGAATTCACCAGAGACGTTATAAATAGTTGTATTGCCAAGAATCAGGTTACAAAAGGAAAGACTGATGCCTTCAAGGTAAGTTTTTAGCTACTGATGTTTTATAATCTGTCATTTTAGGTAGCTTTGTTTTGGTGTAAAATCACACAATATAAATGCATTTGTTTGTGATTTTGAAGCATTTGAGAGCCTATGTAATTTATCGGCTTTTGTAGAGTTTGCGTAAGCATCTACTGGAGGAACTTGAGCAGGCTTTTCCAGATGAAGTGGACTCCTATAGGGAGAGCCGTGCTATTTCAGCTGCTGTAAGTTATTTCATCCAATTGCAAACAGATCTCCCTGCGTGATTTGCATTATTCTTGGGATTAAAACTGCATAAGCATATATTTCTGCCCTTTTATCGCACTAGATCTGGATCAGCTAGTAGAATGAGATATAGGATTTGGTCTTTGCTGTAAACTTTCAATCTTTAATTCGGTCCCCGTCAAGTCCCATAACTAGAAGTAAGGTTCCTGAGAGAAATTATGGTCCTTAGACTGGACTTATATTTGATGGCTAAAATCAATTTGTCATAGTTTGGTTTTCTAATGAAGAGTGTTGAATCAACTTTGCTTTACACTGGCGGTTATTGTTTAGTGTTATTCAGTCTTTGGTGGTTTATGACCTACTTTTTAACATGGTAGGACCCTTTTCTTTGTTCATTTTCCATGGCTGTTAATATTATCAAATGACTAGATGTTATATGTAAAAAGTTTATGGCTCCTACGGAAAAGGACAAAATAAAAACTAACACTAGCTGTCCTCCTATTGATTAGGGTTTCTGGTTTAGGTTTCCTTGAATTCTTAATAATAGTACAAGCCAACCTATGGTTTCTTGATTCCTTGGAGTTTTAGTGTGAAATATAAGCTACTAGTTTAGGCCCATCTAATTGATTCTTAACCATTTTTCAGTTTATGTAATTCCTGTATATTTCTGTATAATTTTCTAGTCTTGAGTGCTCCAGCTTGACTGTGCATTGACGGGTGGGAGTTTTGAGTGCCTGATTACGGGAAACATTATTTGTTCACCTATATGGGAGCTTGTATTCATATTATTTTTTGCAAATTAGAATTTTAAGTTATTAAAGATTACAATTAGAAAATCTGACGCTGCCCTTGTTTGGTATAGGAGGCATATTTCTTTTGCCTTTTGCCTTTTAAGATAACTCAGGCTCTTTATTATCTTTTTAGGAATTGAAACGACTTGCTCAAGCACAGAGCGCTTTGCCCAATGGAGACGTGAAGGTGAAAACCGAACCCTAAGGATCCTCTTTACCACTGAATCAGGTTGGCCGTTGTATTGTAATTATAGATATTTCATATTTCTTCGGAGTGTAGAAATGTCACATTGTTTCCTTTTCTTAATGCACCACATCCTATCTACTTGGACCATTCAGGATACAGTTGAGCGTTGGATCAAAATTCTGGAGTGGAATTTGTAAGATTTATGGGATTGAAATATTATTGTGCTGAGTAAGGCTTTAACTCCAAGAAATTCCTTTATGGCTGGCAATTAATAATAAGCTCAATGCCACTTTTAAAATGCCTTACATGCAAGTTGACAAAAACTGTCCAATGTGCTTGATGCATAAGGAATCAAGGAACCATCTTCTCTTTGAATGCCAATTCAACAACATTTGGGAATGTCACCATGAAATGTCTATGGCTCGATCCAGGGATTTCTCTCACATTAATCACACAAAGATTATCTAATCAGAATGCATACTCAAGGGGCTTTGTGTTTACACCTTATGGAGAGAGTGAAATCATAAACGGTTCGGGAACAAATATTCTTCAAAGGAAGCCCTGAAATCTATGATCCTCACTGAACTTAGGGAGCTAATGCTAATAAAAAATCTAAACCAAAAGTGTACTTCAAACATAGTATCTTTTCTGCACATAATGCTTACTGTGTTTTGTCTATACTTCTTGCATTGAAATGCAAGATTGTATAATGGTACTCCCCATAGCTTTTAATCTTGTTTGTAATACTTTCTATATCTGTTATTTAATTCCATTTCCTTTTTCATAAAAAAAGAATGCACTCTTATAAAAAAAGATGAACTTTATTTTAGACAGAGAAACTCCAACTTTTCTATACTGCATGTTTTGCATTTTATTTTTGTGCCACCAATTTGTTTGAGTTTTTTCTCTTCTTCCTTTGCTACCTCCTTCCGTATTAATTGGTTTTATAAATTCATTTGAGCTTTTAATTTGTTCCCCTTTTTGCTTCAGTACCTTAGAGTTTTGTCATCCTCATTTTTTAGTTTCAATGTTCTCCCTTGATCCTTTCCAACAAGTAATCTTCTTCTCCAACTCCTAGTTCTTCTTCTTTGTTCTTCCATCTTCTCTCTTCTTCTCCAGCTCCTAGTCCTTCCTTTTTTATTGAATCACATAAATTCTTTCTCGCTTCAAACTATTTCATTTTATTATTAATTGTTTTATCACTTTCTAACCTCATACTTTTTACTTCTTTCAACACTATGTTGAACACTGAGCTTGGTTCCTCTATAGAATTTTCTCCTTTTTTGCATTTGCTCCCTCCACCCCTACTCCTTTGGCTCTAAACTCCTCTTTGAATCCTTTGACAAAGCCATCTTCACCCAACCCTACACCCTCTCTCCTTCTAGGACAAACTAAAACAATTGATGAGTTCCTGAGTAAGAGAACATGGAGGCAATTTTTGGATGATACCCATCATTTCCTTCAGTTGCAATACCAAGTCTACAGTCTGCTAGCTCATTTCTTGAAAGATGGTGCTTTTAAGTGGGATTCTACATCACTTAGATTCTTCTTAGGTAAGAGACCTCCCTTCCCAGTGATGAATAGTTAGGCCTAGTAAAAATGGAAACAACTTTGACCAAATGAGGTACAATTCAATGATGACAATCTTTTCCTCTTTAGATTTGAAACTGAATCTCAAACTCAGAAAATAGTCAAAATTAGGCCCTTAGCATCTCAATCATAAGCCAATTTTCTTATAGAAACGGAATCCTAGAATTGAGCTTCATGAACTCAAGCAAAAAACAAGTCCCTTTTCGATCACTATCTATAATATTCTCTCTAGAATATTTAACCATTGAGAATCTTAACTGCTTGACAAGTTTTTTGAAGAATCCTTGTGCCTTGATGAAGCCACAGTAAATATAAGAAGAGTAGGCTATGCTAGGTTTATGTATTAGGTGATATTCAACTAGCGCTCCTTATGGAAATTCCTCCAATGAGACTTGATGGGAATGATAACATATTTGATGATGTTGTCTCTATAACTTATTCATGTAGAACAAAATTGAATATTTAAAAAGGCAATTGTAGGCCAACTGGAAAAAAATTCTTAATTGGTGAGCATGAAAGTTGACGTAGAATGATCTTAAGGAGAAAGCGAGTCTTGATAAAAAAGTAAGGGAGATAATGATTACAAGGATGTTACAGTATCAAATGTTACCTTAATTTTCTTAAAGCCTTTCTATTATTTTGAAACCCTAAAGGATTTACATTTACTTGATTGTTTGGACTTGGATTATATTGAAGAATTTTAAAAGAGGTCCAACATTTCTTGATTTTTGGTGCATGATGAATGTTTAAACAAAAATAAAAATAAAATTTATATATTGCGAGCATAATAATGAAAAATAAATAAAAATAAAATTTTTGTTAAATTATTTTACTGATGGAATTATGGTGTGAAGGACCTATATTGTGAATAACTAAGTTACATGTAAGTTTGTTTATATAAATTTCTTTCAATATCATCACCCTTTTTTGTTATCCCTATCATACATATACCTAAGCCTATTATAACAAAACCATTTGACTTTTGTTTCTAAATATGAATTTATTGCAAGCATATGGTTGAGAATCCTTCTATGCATTGATTTGAGAGTTCTTACGCTTTCCATCTTAAACATATTAAGTGTATTGAGTGAATCCTTAGTTAGGGTGTAAAAATTTGTGCTTTTGATTTCAAAAAGATTATCTATGTGATTACTATTGATATTGACTTATGAAGGTTAACTCTAAGATTACTTGAATTTAATTCTATGTTAATTTGATTGATATGATATAATGATTTAGAGTGTAGATGGATAGATTGAGGTTAATCAGGGATGAATGTTTATAAGTTTGATGATTTAGATTATGATTTGCTTGAGGACAAGAAAAGATTTAAGTGTGGAGATGTTTGATAAATGAAAATTTGATTATATTTATATACCCATACTTAACGTGTTTGCTTGTTATTTAAGAGTTTTTCAGTATTATTGGTATATATTTTTCTTCAACTATGTTTTTAGGTGATAATTACCTTTATAGACTAAGAGGAGAAGTGTTCGGGTGAAAGGGTGGCTGGAGTGGATGAATTGGAGCAATTTTGGAGATATACAATCAATATAAATGTGTGGACCTTCAAAGATATAGTTTGATATGAAATTTGTGGAATATAAAAAACTTACTGAAGAATTTTCTTAATTCACCACTTAATCTTCAACCAAGAAGAAGATTCGAACAAGAAGAGACCAAAGTTTATTTCAAGAGATTTGTAACCTAACCCTTAAGAGCATACGTAACCCAATTCAAGCAAAGTATGAATAATATTAAGGATAAACCTCATAAAATTGTTTCCCCTAGTGATAACCGAACTTACCTATATATAGGAGAGGGTTAACTGAAAATTAAGGAAAAGGAATTAACTTAAAGCTATAATCACTTAATCTATTAGGACACTAACTTTTAAGAAACAAGATCTAATAGGAAACTAACTTTTAGGAAATAAGATCTACTAAGAAACTAACTTGTAGGAAATAAGAGCTACTAGGAATCTAAATTATAAAAAACAAAACCTACTAGGAAACTAACTTTTAGGAAACAAGAGACATTATAGGATTTGATTAATTGTCCCTTACAAAGAAGGAAGACTATTAATAGTAAATTCAGCCATGGGCTTTATTTTTCAAGTTAGGTTGGCCGAACTTCTTCAAAACTTATTAAGTGGACTTAATTGGACTCCTTAATTGAAGCAACTTGGACTTGGCCTTGAGAATGGGCTTCTCTAATTAAATTATTCAAAGCCCCTTGCATGCTTTTGGTCCTAGCCCTTGTCACAGGCCCAAAAATATCCATATATGGATCTTTTTACAAAGTTGAAGGTGAAATTTGAGTTGAAGACCTCAAACACTTGAAGCATCGACCCCACTTGAGATGCCGCATCACTAGCCCCTTGATCCATATCATTCCCCCTTCCTCAAAGGGATTCGTCATCGAATCTAATGGATCTTTGTTAAGGAGTTCATCAACTTGACATTTCAGCTCTTTTGTCTGCTTAGGGTTGGCTCAATACACTAGTCAGTTGGGAATGCTCGAACCAAGTAGGAAATCGATTTGGTGCTTGATTCTTTTAAGGGGTGGAAGCACTTTTGGCATCTCCTCAAGGAAGACATCCTTGTAATCCTGGAAAATGTTGTTAACCTCAGTAGGTAAATCATTGGGTATTTCGTTAAGAGCAAAACAATTTTGTTTATAAATTATAAGGAAAAAAGGTGTATGAGCAAAAATAGCACTATCTACATCTCTCACACTTGCATAAAAGCTTCCTTTTTTCTCACTAGCTTTTAACTTTTGACGTAGCATGTTGTGACACTACTCAAAATAAGTAGACCTACAACTATAGCAGTGGTGAATCTAGGTCAATCTCACATAAACTGTTGGTTAGCTTTTGTTATAAAAAGAATTGGTGTTTAGGTTATGGGGGGTTTGGTTTAGGTTAAAATAAAATAAAAATGAAACTAAACTAAACTAACAAAAAAAATTAAAGAAAACATTCAAAGATGATGAAAGTGATGAATTTGTCAGGAATCCAGTCATCAGTTCATTCTCTACCTACACCTAGTTAAACATATTTCATTGAATTATTGTTCTTATAACTCTCCTAGAAAATATTAATTGTAGCTTAACAATAAGATCTATTAACCTCGATTTCCCTTTGGTCCTGTTTAATTAAGAAGAGCTCATTAATTAAACCTAACTATCGAAGAACCTAGGACAAGCTCTCCCGATCTAATTGGATATGAGTTAGAAAACAGATTAATCAAGGTAACAACCATACAAGCTCGAGTAATTTAACCTAGGTTATGTTATCCCTAATGATTAGAAACCATTAGTTTCCACAAACGAATCTTAACATAATAATGACAGATTATATTGAAATTCTAGCAATGAGTTTATATATAAAAAATCTAATGATAATGAGAATAAAGATCATTTATGCATGAAAACCCAAATCCATAAACATAGGATAATATAATCAATCCTTAAAGAGAGAAAGAATAACAAACACAATAAAAGATATGCTTAACCATGTTCTTTAGCATCGATGTCGCCTTCAAACTGGCATCAGAATATCTATCCCCCCATGGGTCTCAAAAGGATCTCCTCTGTCACCCCTCTTATTGTCTCTCGAAACTCCTAATCATTTTTCCCAAACAAACACATGTTTTTGCCATTGCACTCTTCCCATTTATATTAAAACTTAAGGTTAAAAAGGGGCGAGGTGGTAGTGTATCACGGGTATGACATGGGCCATCACACCCATGCATAACCACTCATGGTGGTGATTCGTGTGTCACAGGTATGAGTGGTGTGTCACACCTGTGACATATCCTTGTATGGGTGTGAGACACGACTGTAATGTGAATTGTTTGGTCATGAGCCATGTTGACAACATTCTCTTCATGTTCTTTCCATTTTCTTGTGTTTTTCTTACTCTAATCTTTATTCTTCTTGTTCTATAAAGACAAGTGACTGTGAATCTTTGAAAAATGGCTCAAACATAGTGCTTTCAACTCACTTTAGTTTCTTAGCTTTCGGATTGTACCTAAAATCAAATATAAACTAAAGTAAGTGTATTAAGCATTTTCATATCATTATCACTAAATGTTATTGAATAAATAAATAATCAATTAAGCAAGTATCAATTTCCTCTACACTTAGCTTTTTACCGTCCTCAGGTCAAACATCATAATCAAAATCATATACCCAAAAACATTTACTCATTTCCCATGTTTCTCAAGAATATATAGTCATAAGTAAAGACTAATAACTTTAAAAAACCATAAGTAAAGACGAATAACTTTCAAAAACCATAGCAAAAATTCAACGCTTCTACTCATAATCAATCAACATTCATCACCTTTAAAAACTAAACAATCTAAAGGCAGACTTGGAAAATGTGTTTAAATAAGATGTATTTGTGGGTGAACTCAAATATGATTATGCCATTTCACAACTTTGCAAATCATTTCATTTCTCCACCATTAAGGGTCACATGAATAATCATTAATCAAAGGATTTTTTTAAAGATGTAGTGTGGGCAAAGGTATGGTGAGATGTATTTAGGTAAAGTAGCTTAAAAGTCATCAAAGCTAATGAAACAAGAAAAAAAATCAATATGATCATCAAATGCAAAAACTAAAATTCACTCACAATTGTGTATATTAACTATAATGAATGCAATAACCATGTTTCCTAGCTTAAAGTTAAGCTCTCACACTATAAACCACATCAAGCATATACCACTCACAAAAGTTGATCATTTGTAATCGTAAGGAGTGACCCTTGAAAACAACATCAACCTCATAGGCATTATACTCAAGTCACCCATTCCATACAACTTTAGGAGGGGACATTAATCATAATTAACTTTGAAAAACATATGCACTTCCTCCTTCATTTTTTTATTTAAACATTTTTTTCTTTTTGCTTTATCTTTTCTTTCTTTTTTTCATATAAAAATTGAAAGAAGTTACACCAATAATGGATTTCATAACATGACATTCTAAGAAATGTAACCAACCGATATATATGCATTCCCTCACACTTAGACTTTTGTACATCAACAATCATCAACTATTGACAAATGCTCCACTAACTTTATGGCTTTGGTAGGAAATTTGATTATGTTTAATATCATGTAATGTGGTTAACACAAGAAAGGCTAAGAAAGCTCAAGGGGTTTGATAAAGGAAAATTCATATAGGTAGGCTATTTGGCTAATGTAGCCCATGAAACAAAGAATTCCTATATTATTTTCATGTTAATGCATGTGATAAAAATGTGCTTTTGAATAGAAAATCAAAGCAAAGTCAAGATGTATATGTCATGAAGGTTACATATAAACAAAAGACAATGAGATTGATAAGGATCTGTTAGTCTAATAAGGATCAAAATCTCACTAGCATTTGTCTACCACTGGTCACTAAATATATTGCTCATTGGTCAATCATAAGAGCAAAAGTACATGTGGTTGTGTGTTGTAACACTACCAAAATAACTAGACTAAAACTATAGGTAGCGGTAAGTTTAGGTTGATCTCACAGAGATTAATTCCAATTTCTTTCCTAAATTATCTGTATAAGCAAAACAGGTGGTTTTTCATTTCAAGAAAATTGGAAGAAAAAGTAAAATTGAATCTATAAAAACAAATCAAATTAAATAGCACCAAAGTGATAAAGTTGATGAATGAGTTGAAATATGGTTCTTTGGTTTAATATCAGCCTAAGCACAATTTTGCAGATATTGTTAAATTATCTTCTTTACACCTCTCTTATGACTATTGATCGTGAACTAGCAATAAGTCTATGTTAATTTCAAATTTCCTTAGATCATAGTTAATTAAGAAGAAATAATTGAATAACCCTAACTATCGAGAAACCTAGAATAAGCTTTAAAGTGTTGAATTCGTTAGGAGTCCGTTTCTTTGGTTCAATCTCAGTCTACACCTTATTAAACATATTTCATTAAATTTTTGTCTTCACATCTCTCTTTGAACTAATGGTTGTAGAATAACAACAAGCTCTGTTAATCCTAGTTTGTCCTTATGTCATAGTTAATTAAGAAGAGCTTGTTAATTAACCATAACTATTGAAGAGCTTAGGAGATACTCTTTAGATTTAATTGAACAGTCACCTTATGAATGAGAAAAAACAAACTAATCTAAGCGATAATAACATAAGCTCAGATTATTTGACCTAGATTATGTTATCCTTAATGATTATGAATCATTAGTCGCTATAAATGAATTAGAAAAACAATGATTAAGTATTGTATTCAATTATAGTAATGGGTTCTTACATAAAAATAAACAAATAGAGCATTCAATCATTCTTACACAACACTTAAAAATTAAATATAGGGTAACATAATCAATCCATAAGAGAAAGAACAACAAACAATAAAAGAAATGCTTAACTAGGTCGTCGGCCTCATTGGTAGTTTCCTTACTTAGTTCCTTCACCGGTTCTTTATCAACCATCTTTGTCCACTCTTTTTCTTCTTCTTCCTGGACAAAGGTATCTGGCTTCTCTTCTTTAATTATCTTTTGCCACTCTTGTACGTTCTCTTTTTGGATGGAGACTTCTTCTTCATTTAGAATTTTCTTAGAATATCACTCCACTTATAAAGCAAATCCTTGCCTTTTCTTCACTCTATTGCATTAATAGACTCAAATAGCATTATGCATTATGCCAAAGATATTAAGGTGAAGAAACCTTTTCTTTGAATTTGCGTTGGCTAGCTTTAAGTTCGACAATTTATTCCATTAATTTATCTCTGAGACTTGTTCCCTCTTCTTCTTCTTCTTCATCTTCTTCTGGAAACTAGTTTCCACTCCTAATGGTTATTGTCATTTCATATTCTTTAGGGTCTATTTTAGTAGAACTAGGCACATTCCCTTAGATCTTGTTAGAAAATATCTCCTCCAGTTGGCCCATTGGATTCACCAAATTTTGTAGACAAGCATCTGTTTCCAAATGCCTCATAATTGATTCTTGAACAAATTCAGCCACCATACTTCTAGAGTTGGCTTGTTAATTGGAGATACTTGGAGTTATAAGTATCCAATTGTAATGTAACTGTTTCATCCAAAGGCATGAGAGTTGCTCCACTCTGAATTGTAGGTATTTCTGTATGGTGCACCTTTAGGTTGATTGTACATACTCAGCTGCTTCCCTATATATAATGTGTTTAACATTCATGATTGTCGTGATAACTCCCACCAATGTCACAAGGTGGCCTAGGTATTAGTTAAGCTTTCGAAAACATATAACACCTCTCTCCTCTATATGGTAATGATATAGATTATGAAAATATATCTCGTCTTCCATAAAAGTATTGTCTGCTCCATCCTTCCATTGTACATTGTGGTTAAGATGTTAAATCTCAATTCCTAAAATAAACCACCACACACTATTAGTGTAGAAAAGTTAAAAAAAATTGAATAAACAAGCCAAAAAATACAGTTAGATACAATAAAATAAAATAAATACAAAAGAAAAATAAAAATTGAAAACACAAAGATAAAAATGAAATGAAAATTACTAGACTAATAGCATTCAGGCTTTCCTAATATCACTGTCCCTAACAATAATACCAAAAACTTGATTGACCTATTTTGTGAGTAAGCCAATATTGTAATAACCATAAGTAGATGGTGTAGTTGCAATTAAAACCAACAAGTACGAGTCGATCTCATGAAGACAATGAATAATGGTAATTACCCCTCCCCTATTGTCTAGCTTAAGGATTGATTTTCGATTTTTAATGAAAAGAAACTAACACTAAGGCAAGTAAAATAAAATAGGCAATGAAATTGAGCAGAGAATTAAGGAAGTACTAAGGAAATTATCGATAACGAGAATTAGTATCTAGGTTTCGAATTCCCCTAAACCCTTAACAGATTGATTTTTTTATTATGCAATTATTTTATAGATTTATTGGATAGCGGAGACTCCTATGGTATGCTAGTAGTTAACCTTGAGACTACTAACAACTAATCCTAAGGTTTCTAATCGAAATAATCAGTTTAAATTTTATAGGATTACGTAATCATTTTATGGATCCCTCTATTATGTTTGACCCTAATTTGGAAGAATTATGTCATCCTATCTCCAGGGCTATAATCAACTACTTCCAATTACCATAGATCTATTCAACATAGGATTTCTTAATTGCTACGTATGAAATCAGATTATGGTATAATATTCTGAATTACTATAACATAAATAAAACAAGTAATTGGATCGTAATAATTAATTAAACCAATTGTGTTAATAAAGGAATCAAATCATTTCAAAGTATTAACGTAAGGATCATCTAACCTAAATACTAACTGCCTGTTAGTTACACATGATCGAATACGAATCGAAATCAATGGGTTCATAATTTAAAATCTCCCTAATTGTCTTCTGTCAAATGTTCTTAGGATGTAAAAGCTTGATCTTGTATTTTGATGGATCTTTTGATGATTTCTTTGTGTTTTCCCCTTCTATGTGTTGAACCCCAATTTCAGAGCCCAACATTCAGAACCATAAAACGTGAGCTTATACTAATAAAATATCCTTAACCATGTATGGTTATTCCAATTAACCCTCATTAGTCATCATCGGTTCATCTTCATTCTCTAAAATTGTAACTGTCGGGCCCTATTCTCCGAATCATTCTTTTACTGAAGCAAATATTCTATGCTCAATTCCATCCAGATATTGAAAGTCTTAGGGACTGAATTAAAAATTCTATTCCTCCAAAAAATTGGAAGATCCATGTCTCTAGCTTATTTAGAAACAAAAAAAATAATCTCATTCACATTTCTTTAACTTCATAACAGATTTTGGAAAACTTTAAACAGGAATCACAATTTGACTTCTTCAGAAAAATTTGTTTCCCACTGTCTTAAGTTTCTAACGAATAACCAACTTTCATCCAGAAATTGAATATCTTAGAGGCTGAAGCAGAATTTGACCTCTTCATATAATTTGTAAACCTATGTCTCTAGTTTACTCCACATTGAAAATCATCTTAATTGGAACCCTACAGATCCAGGTATATTTAAAATGCCGAAGCATGTTCAGTGAAACAATACCAACTCATACTATTCCCAACAGATTCCTTCACTTCCTCAATCAAAACCTCTTTCCAATCAATTCGGAATGCTACCACTTTATTTTTTGTGGAGAGATAGCACAATGTATAAGGAATCTATTGTCTTAAGGATCACTTCGTTTAGAGGTCGGATAACAAAGATTGGGCCGAAAGAATCAAACAAGGTTCTATCCTCAATCATATTAAACTTGATTAAAGAAAATTAGTATAACTTTCTATATGGATATCCGATTAAGATTTTATTTACATGGGTAGAAAAAAGACTTAAATATATATAACTTTTACGAAGACCTTGAAGACAAATTTTATCATCTACAGGGTTAAAAGTGGGACCAGACGATAGGATCAAATGAAACCAGATGAAGGGTTAGATGAATTAGAAATAATCATAACTTTCTCTAGAGAACTCTGAATAAGGTGTTCTTTTGATGGTTGGAAAGATAACTTCAAGATATATAACTTTCATGAAGACCTTGAAGAAAAATTCGATCATATATAGGGTCAAAAATGGGACTAGATGATAGGATCAGATGAACCTCGATGAAGGGTCAGATGAATTGGAAAATGGTCATAACTTTCTCTAGGGAACTCAGATTAAGGTGTTATTTAGATGGTTCGAAAGAGGCCTTCAAGATATATAGCTTTTATAAGGACCTAGAAGACAAATTCGATCATTTATAGGGTAAAAAATGGGACCAGACGATAGGATCAGTTGAACCCAGATGAAGAGTCAGATTAATTGGAAAAATGGTCATAACTTTCTCTAGAGAACTCGGATTAAGGTTTTCTTTAGATGGTTCGAAAGAGTACTTCAAGATCTACAAATTTGATGAGACCTTAAAGGTATATTCTATCATCTACAGGTCAAAATTGAACCAGACTATACAAGATGAACAGTGACTAGAAGAAGTTTATGAATAATACATAGAAGCTGTGTTACAATTAGAATAACTTTCTCTGGAGATATCGGATCAAGGCGTTATTTATATGGTTTTGAATAGGGCTTCAATATATACAACTTTAATGAAGACTTTGAAGACAAATTATATCATATAAGGGGTCAAAATTGGATCAAATAATATAAAATGAATAGTAACCAGAAGAAGTTTCAATCTAAGACCTGTTTGGAATAATTAGCATAACTTGCTCTAGAGATATTAAATTAAGGTGTTCTTTGGATCGTCTAAAAGAAAAATGCAAGATCTACAACTTTTATGTAGACCTTGAAGAAAAATTCTATCTTGTAGAAGGTCAAATTTGGACCAGATGATAGGGTTAGATGATCAATGCACCATACAATATGACTTCATCACCAAACAATATGACGTCATCAGACGATGCTTCATCACAGACAATATGACGTTATCACCAAACGATATGATGTCATTAGATGATTTGATGTCATTAGATGATTTGATGTCATCAGATGATACTTCATCATAGAAGATATGTCGTCATCATTAGACGATATGACGTCATCAGCAAACGATACAATCTATACTCCCGAGCATCTCCACTTATAAGGACTATAACTTTTGACTCTGATGTTGAAAAATTTCATCCTATATACTGTTGGAAAGCTAGAAAGATAAGCTACAACTTTTTAGAAGACAAATTTGTCTAATTTGTCCTAAATTAATCCAAATTTCCTCCTAAAGTTAGAACATGAATTTTTTTGTATGGAAAAACTTGAAATTTTACACTGTGCAAACTTAAAATGTCCTGAGCATAACCATTCAGCTACTAAATTGACTTCATTAAACTCTCAAATCTCAACTCATCTATCTCATTACATTCAACTACATCTGATCAGTCAAAATTCTTATCTTTCTTTTCTATAACATCTCACTTATGCATATATATATATATCAACGATTCATTTTCCAAAATCATTAACTCAAGTTGATTTCTTCTTCACGTATATCTAATTTCAGCTTACATCATCCATACATCATTCATCATTTCATTAACATCAAAAGAATAAAGTTTTACAAATCTTTAATGACTTTCTAAGCCACATTACATCATCATCTCAAAATCTCAAATTACAAGAGATTATTGAAATGCGACTAAAACATTGTGCTTTTCCAAAACCCACTCAAAATACAAATCAAACAATTTGAAGAAATTCCCTTAGGCTCTTGATCACTTGATCTCTTAGCTATCACCTAAAGATGGAATGAAAAGGGGGTGAGCTTGAAAGCTTGTAAGTAACAATTTATAACAGAAAAAATAAACAAAACCTTTGAAAACATTTTTACTTGTCATAGAAAATTTTCATTGAGTTCATAAGACACATGTTTCTCATCATATAGTCAAATTCGCGAACCATAAAACATGAATGCATCAAACTTGTTCACAGATCATAAGCACATAAGCACATCAGAATGGTTTGGGAGGTCTATAAACAGAACGTACTACACACTTCCTATAAGGATCCTGTGTAGCCGTGAACAGAACGTACTAACACAATCTCACATAATGGTCTTGCGTAGCCGTGAACTTATGGGAGTCTATGAAGGAGTTCCATGCCACTGGCAGGAAGGAGGGAGAAGCCTTTAGTCGAAATACACTTGACTTAACTTAGGGGAACACCACAAAGGGAGAAGCCTTTAGTCGAAGTGCACTTGACTTAACTTAGGGGACCACCACAAACTCACATAATCATGCATTTCACATCTTAGAAACATATTACCCAAAATGGCACTTTTTCGAATCTTGATTTTTCATAGACATGGGATAATTCGAAAACATGATTTCAAATACATGATATCTTTTCAAAGAAAATCACTTTCAAGCCTTTTTATAAATCATTACACAATTCATAAGACAACATATGGCAATTTCTCAAATCATTCAAAAGCAATAAATGCAACACTTATGATGCAATTGAAATCATTAAACTTCTTTGATTCAAAGAAAACATTAGTGGCTTATTTACTTTATTATAAACATATACCCACCTCGATTTCCTTGCTTAAAGACTTGCTCAAAAATTCCTAACTTTTGCTTCTCTTATATTGGCCCCAAATTTTTTTTAATAAGAATGATTTACTTCAATTATAAGATCTTTATAAAATTTTGTGGAGTTAATTCTTGTTTTGATGTTGGAAAGATTATATGATATAGGTTGATTGAATTAAAGTGTTAAGGTTATAAGTATGTTCAAGGGTAATTTTGGCAAGACATTTAAGGATAAATAATATAAGACATATAAGGAGGATAAAATGGACATGGTGCAATCGTTAAAGGTATAAAAGGGGAGAAGATTGTCGTACATTCCAAAAGAAGCTAACTCGTGGATGAGAAAAGAGAGAAGATAGAGAAGAACGAAAAAGAATGAAAGGGAGAAGAGAAAAACAAGCTAGGGTTTCAATTTCCTTAGCCTTAAAGAGAGATTTTGAGGTTGTTCAAGAAGGGAAAAAGGTAGAGGAAGAGAAGAGCTCCCATTTAAGCCAAGGATATCTTCACTTAGTGAAGAATCAAGAAAATCAAGGAAGACAAAAGAAGTAAGGGATCAAGAGAGGCAAGAGGAACAAGAGGCATATTTTAGTAGATCATCTCACGGAGTACACATTAAAGATACAGGATGAAAATTACCTTTGATAGCTCAAGTTGTTTGCAAAGTGAAGAGGCATGTTGAGTAAGTCCCTAAGCAAGGAAATCAAGGTGGGTACATGTTCATAATAGAGTAAATAAGCTACTGCTATTTTCTTTAAATCAAAGAAGTTTACTGATTTCAAATGCATCATAAGTGTTGCATCTATTGCTTTTGAATGATTTGTGACATTGCTATATGTTTGCTACATAATTTGTATTAATGATTTATATAAAAAATGACTTTGCAAATGATTGCTAAAAAGATACATGTTCATGGAAACATGTTTTCAAGAATTGTTTTCAAGACATATTTCAAGTATAAGACAACAAGTTTTCAAGAGGTGTCATTTTAGGAACAAGCTTACAAGCCATGAGTTATGTATTATGTGGGTTTGTCGTGGTCCCTTAAGTTCCTTCACGTGCACGTCGACCAAGTTAAAGGCTTCTACGGCCTGCCTGCTAGTGGCATGGAGCTCCTTCATGGACTCCCCTAAGTTCACAGCTATACAAGATCCTTATGGGAATTGTGTAGCATGTTCTGTTTTGGATCTACCCGAATCATTCTATTGTGCTTATGTTATGTTATCAAGTTTTATGCATCCATGTTTTGTAACTTGTGGTTTTCGGCTGAAAGCCTAAGAAACTTGTTTTATAAACTCAATGAAAGTTTTCCATGACAAGAAAAGGGGTTTCAAAGATTTTGCTTACTGTTTTTGTTATAAACTGTTACCCAAGAGCTTTCAAGCTCACCCCATTTTTACCCCATCTTTAGGTGATAGCTAAGAGATCAAGTAATCAAGAGCTTAAGGGAAATTCTACAGTTTGCTTAAATTGCAGTTTGAGTTAGTTTTTGGAATGCACAATGTTATAAGTTGCATACCTAGTTATTTGTTTAAGAATTATTGTAATTTGAGACTTTGAGATGAGGTTGTAGTATGGCTTAGAATGCCATTAAAGATTTTTAAAACCTCATTCTTCTGCTGTTAAGGAAATATAAATTATGTATGGATGATATTGAGATGATTATCAGCTTAAACAGATGGTTTTGAGCATAAATTGTGGATATATACATATATGTGTGTGTGTGTGTGTGTGTGTGTGTGTGTGTATACACACACACATATATATATACACACGCACTCCTAAGTGAGTTTCATGGGAAGGAAAAACAAGAATTATGATTGATCGGATGTAGTTGGATATGATGAGACAAATAAGTTAAGTTTTGAGAGTTTCATGAAGTCAATTTGGTAAAAAATTTGTGTTATGACCTAAAGGGAAAATTTAGATTGATCTAGGCTAAATTAGACCAAGTTGTCTTCTAGAAAGTTGTAGATCTTTCTTTTAGCTTTCGAACGATATATAGTATGGAATTTTTGGACCTTTGGATCGAAGGTTGTGGTCCTTAAAAAGGGAAATGCTTAAGAGTATAAAGATGTATCGTCTGTAAGGATGTATCGTCTGTAAAGACACTTCATCTGTGATGACATCACATCATCTGTGATGGCGTCATTACGTCTGTAGGGATGCATCATCTGTACAGATGTATTGTCTGTGATGACATAATTCGTCTTAAGAGATGCATCGTCTGTAAAGACATATTGTCTATGATGACATCACTTCGTCTGTGATGACGTCATCATCTATAGAGTTGTATCGTCTATAAAGATTCTTCGTCTTAAGAGGTACATCATCTTAAGTTAACTTTGCTTCGTCTTAAGTTGACCTCACATCGTCTTAAGATCTTGCTTCGTCTTAAGTTAACCCTGCATCATTTTAAGACCTTGTTTCATCTTAAGTTAACCCCGCATCATCTTAAGATCTTGCTTAGTCTTAAGTTGACCTCGTATTGTCTTAAGACTTTATTTCATCTTAAGTTGACCCCGCTTCATCTTAAGAATTGCATCGTCTTAAGTTGACTTTGCTTTGTCTTAAGTTGACTCGAGCTTCGTCTACTCTTTGCTTCGTCTGCTCTTTGCTTCATTTGCTCTTTGTTTCGTCTACTTTGATTCGTTTGCTTTGCTTCATCTATATTTTGCTTCGTCTGCTTTGCTTCATCTGCTTTTTGCTTCATTTGCTTTTCACTTCGTCCACTTTCTAATTCGTCTGCTTTCTGATTCGTCTACTTTTTGCTTCGTCTACTTTCTGATTCGTCTTTCTTTTATTTCATTTACCCTTTTTGCTTCGTCTGCTTTTTGTTTCATCTGCTTTCTATTTTGTTTGCCCTTTTTGCTTCATCTACTTCTTGTTTCGACTGCTTTCTGTTTTGTTTGCCCTTTTTGCTTCGTCTGCTTTCTGCTTATGCGACCTAAACTTCTCCTTCTATAAACTATTCATTTGATGCTATCGTCTGCTCCATTTTAGACCCTTCAGACGATAGAATTTGCCTTCAAGGTTTGTATGAAAGTTGTAGTTCTTGAAGTCCTCTTTCGAACCCTCCTAGAATGAACTTAATCTAAAAACCCTACAGTAAGTTGTACCTTTGTCCCAAGATAGGTGCAATATGATTGAGGTCAAAACCTTATATGATTCTTTTAGCCATAACTTTGTTATCCGACCTCCAAATGAGGTGAATCCTATATCTAGATAAAATAGAGGCTTAGAGCTATCGGATAATCTGAAGGAATAGAAATTTAACCCAGACTCTAAGATGCTTAATATCTGGATTAATGTTGAGCATAGAAAATTTGCTTCTATATAAGAAAGATTTAGAAGATAGGGTCCGATACTACGGTATTAAGAAATGAGGATGAACCGAGGATGACTAATGAGGGTTAATTGGGAATAACCTTGCATGGTGACAAGCACAAGCACACGTCTTATGATAAGGGATGATGGGCTCCGAAAATGGGATCCAACATCTTACTTTTCTTGATTTCCTTCTACTATAATAAAAATCCGACTGAATATTATTTTCAATTGAAAATCCCACAAAACACATTCACTAAAATTGGTGCTAGAATACTTATATCCATGCATTTTCTAAACTCCATGAACTAAAGTCCTTCCAAAAATCCAAAAGATTTAAAATGATCTTACCTTGATTCT
>JANSVA010000218.1:29956834-29989310 GCA_025504915.1 Erythroxylum reticulatum
ACACTTTAATTCAATCAACCTATATCATATACTCTTTTTAACATCAACACAATAATTAACTCTATGACTTTCATAAAGACCTCATAATTAATGTAAATCATACTTATTCATCAAGAAAAAAAATTTAGAGGCCAAAACTATAGACCAATACCTAGAGAATGAGTTTAATGTCTGGAATTGCCTCCCTTCATCTGCCCCCTATTCAGCCTCCGTTCACATCCTTTTATGTTAAATTCTAGAGTTTTGCCCGATGCACAGTCTTATGCACAACCATGCATCATACCGTACATCACCTAATTATCTGAAAATTATAAAAGTGTACGACCTCGGGAAAGTGCACGGGTAGATGCACCGTTGTGCACGCCTTCTTTGTGTTGAATCTTTGTTTTATGCTGAGTTTTTATCCGAATTCTTCTCCTTTCAGTCTATGAAGGTAATTATACTCTATAAACATGCTTAGAACAAATTAAGTACCAAATATACGATAAAATATATAATATCGAGCAAAATACATCAATTATGGATGTAAAAATATAGTCAAATATCTATCTATCACAACATATTATCCTTTATGTGAAAAACAAGACATAAATATAAGCAAACATAAACTAGTAAAAAAATGAAAATGAACAAAAATTGAAAGGAAAACCTAGAGTTGTGATGGAGAATGTAGAGATGACAGAGTTGGAAAAGGCACATAAACACCTTGCACTGAAAGGAACTTGAATAAATTCTTCATTTAGTAGCATTGATGTCGTACAACCCCGTTAAATTATCTCTCTGTAGCAACCATATGACCATCAAGACACTTGTTACTCTCTTCCAGTTTGTTAAGCTCCATCTCCTAACCTTCTTCTTAATCTTCTGACTCTCCACTAAAGGATTCTTGTTGGTGTTGTTATGGTGGTGTAGAACTAAAGCTCACCTATCCTATCCTGTTCTTACTTTTTAATTTGGAGCTGGGATTGCAGAGTTCCATTCCATTAGACTCCAAGATCTCATCCCTCCTAAAGTAAGTATGATTTGTTCCTTTATGAAAAATAAGGGCTAGTCCATCCAAATCAACATCATGGAATTGAGCCAAAGTAGTAATTAGATAACCCATACCTAAATAGCTATTTTTTTAAAAGTGAAATGACTATTGTGTGAAAAATATGAATTGTTATACAAATATTAATTTTATGATCCATGCATTAAAGTAAAAATAAATCCTTTTGGGATCGTTTGTTACTTTTACTTTTTGCAAACATAGTATGACTCATAAATTAATGGAGAAACAAATGTTCTAAACTTGTATAAGATTATTTGGTGCATTATATGGTTTAAATGCATTCAACCTAGTCAATTTAGTCTAATACGCAGTAGCATCGAAATCAATATGATTTGCAATAATTTATTATTTCGAGAAACCAAATTTAGTTGCCAAATTTTGTGCAACACTTTTGAATACGTTCTTGAGAGGATATTGAGAAAGAAGTGCCAAAATTAGCTGCCAATTATTATGCACCGCTTTTGAATACCCTTTTCCCCTTTGGGTTCAAACTTGCAATCAAGTTGCTTAACTCTTGGTGCCATCCTAGTGAAAAGGCTACAAAAAAGCATAAAAAATATAAAGAGATGATTTCCAGTTAAGAAACACTAGATTTGAAGGTATGGAATCTTCAAATGGAAGAAAAGTAAATGAAAAGTGTGAAATATTTGTGAAAATTGTGTGAAATTTAAGAGAAAACAAAAGAATAGAGAAAGGGTTTGCTAACTTAGAGAGAGAAAGCTGTGAGAATGAAGAAGAAAAGTGGTTTAAATAGGCTAGGTTTTGTATTAGAGGGTTGGAAAGGGAATATACATGATCTTATAACCCCTTATATAGTCATTAAACTGGCCAAAAACCACCCTCTGACATGATTGTGCATAGGTTGCACGATTTTGCTAGAGGCTAGGAAAAAATTGTGCATAATCGTGTCAATGGGTTGTCCATTTATAATTGTGTAGTTATGCAATCGTGCTATCATGCAACCTCTATTTTCCCTAACCATTTGACACACTTCAAATTATGAACATCCATCATTAAACTTACTACAAAATAAACATAAAACGTAAAAATGATAAAGTATTATAAAAAATGAAGTTACAGAAAACCTAACTATGCATAACATGTTAAGCTTAAGGTCCCTAACTTGCATTTCAACTCAATTACTTTAACCAACTCCTCTTTTGAATATGAAGGTCCTATGCATCTTCACAAACTACTTGTGCTCCTTATGCCAAAATTTTCTCTTTCATGAATCTCATTAACTTTCTAATTGTCTTCACCACTCTCTTTTCTTGTTCCCCCTTAGTTTTTAACCCTAGAAACGGTGGTTTCTTAATTCTCACTAAGATCTCTACCTTCAATGGATCACTCAATTGCTCCTTTCCTAGTTTTACTTCATCTTCTTCCCTAACACTCATTTCTTCTTTGTAGCTCTTCTTTTTCTCTTTTATATACTCATCCATTACATATGTCTTCACGCCATCTATGTTTCCTTTCAAATTCTTCAATACTTTATTCATATTAAATTCAAAATCGGTCATCACCAATTTGAAGAATGAGTTCCCTTCATAAACATCCATCAAAACTATTCCTATATTCATAAATGGTCTATTAAGAATTAATGCACAAGTTCAATCCTTTTCAAAGTCCAGCACTACGAAATCTACATGAGTAATAAACTTATCCACTTTTACTAGCCCAATCTCTAACATGCGAAGAGATTTCTTTATAAATTAATCTACCAACTGAATAAGCATGGATGTTGCCTTCATATATCCTATCCCAATTTCCTAAAAATTTATAAAGGCATATAATTAATACATGCACCAAAGTCATATAAACATTTAGAAAATTCTAAATTACAAATAACATTAGGTATAGTGAAACTCCTTGGATCCTTTAATTTTCAAGGCATATAGATGTTAATTATAAAGCTATAACTTTCAATCAAAGAGACTATTTGATCTTTTCAAGTTTGCTTATTTGATAAGTTGTCTTTGAGAAACTTCACGTACTTAGGTATGCTCTCCAAACCTTCCATAAAGTACAAGCTAAGATGTAATTTCTTTAACTTCTCTACAAACTTTGCAAATTGCATTTCCATTTGATTCCTCTATAACCTTTGAGGAAATGGAATCTTTGGTGTATATAGAGGGGAAGGAACATAGGGAGTTCCCTCTTTCATCTCTTCTTTCTTGTACATTCCCTTTGGTCTTCTACTTTGCAGGATTCCCCCAACTTGCTCTTACTTATAAGCAAATATGGATGGAAGAAGCAAGATTCTTCATAATTTGTTCAAATTTAGCTTCCATCCTCTGTTGGTTCTCATATTGGCTTGTGAATTTGGAATTCAAAGCATCCATTAGCTTATCCATCTTTGATTGTAAAGAATTGAGCCTATCTTGCTAAAATCCTAATAGGCCTTAAGCTCTCATTAGGTTTCCTACATTGTTAAACTAAGAAAAATTCAGGTGGTTTTTTCACCCAGGATTGTAAGTATTAGAATAGGGATTATTACCCCCTAACCATAGTATGCTTCCATAAAGTTGAGCTACTCTATATTGTTAGTTTCCACTATGAAGCAATCAACTAAGGCATGATTTTCTTCTCTACATAGTTTGCATCCATACTAAACTGCCTTGAATGGGTTAGAAAAACTGGCTTTTAGGCTTTGTAATTGTTTAATTAATTTTGCTACTTTAGCCTGTGATGTTACTAAATCCAAAGCAAGTTCTCTTTTTTTTTAGTCTCTAAAGGTTGGCTGCATTTACCTTTTTCTGATGTCTATAGATAATTTTTATTTGTCATCTCTTCTAAAAAATCATGTGCTACTTCAACCATTTTCCTTACTAAAGAGCCACCAACTGCTACATCTATGATGACTCGTGTAGGTGGATTCAAACTATTGTAGAACATTTACAAAAGGAACTCCTTTAGCAAGTTATAATATGGGCAGCTCCTTTGCAACTCTTTAAATCGCTCTCATACTTCATATAATGAATCCCTTCTTTTACTTTGCTGGAAATTTGAGATTTCCTTTGTGAGTATAGTGGTCTTTATTAAGGGGAAGTATTTAGCCATAAAGGCTTGCTCTAACTACTCCTATGTTGTCACATTCTTTAGGTTAAAAAAGTTCAATCTTGCCTTAGCTCGATCTTTAGGTGTAAAAGGAAAGAGCCTCATTTTAACTGCATCTTTCGATAACTCATTATATTGAAACTTGTCACATATATCTAGAAAGTTGGCTAAATGAGCATTAGGATCCTTATTAGCTAGTACATAAACTGGACGTTGGTTTGCAACATATTTAGCAGTATTGGATTGATTTCAAATGTGTTGGTTTGTAATAAGGGTCTCGTTATTCCTTGTTGATTTATATTAAACCCTGGCCTCATAAAGTCCATAAGAGTTCTTTGGTGCTTTTCATGATTCTGTTCCTCCACCATTTTTCTTTCTATCGCTTACTGGCATGTCACTTTTTTAATCTCCCTCTTTTGCTTGGTGATGTCAAAAACTTGTGTATCATTTACTTTGCTCAAACTCCTTGTAGATCTTGTGTTCGTGCACCTAAAATGGTGTTAAAATCCTTAAAGCAAAGTAACTTGAACTATATAGATGCTATAACAATCCCTAGAAACGATGCTAAAAACTTAAATAAGTTTTAATTGAACACTCTTTTAACTACAAGTATACAAATTGTAACTTAGAATATAAAAGATATCATCCCACGAGGATTGTAATAATCACCCAACAATTCTTGTAAACTTTGTTTAATATAAAAAATAAGATGAATAATTAAGAATTAAGCTCAAAACAAAGAATTAATAACTAAGCAATAAACTAAACAACAGTAAAATTGATTGATTGATTAGTGATGAAAGCTAGGTATTACTTCTATCCATATTGTTTTCAATTTACCTTCTTGATTTAATTATACTAAATCATAGATATCCTATAGTTATGATTACCTCTCTCGAGATCTAATGAAATAATCCCAATTAAAATAGATAAGAATTGAATTTTAATCTCTTAATCTATCAAAACTCCTTCTAACTATATAATTGGATTTGAAGCAATCCGATAGATAATAAATAAATAATTAAGATGTCTCTTCTGTTGCCTATTAATTTGATGTTTATAGCTCTATTGAGGTACTAGCTTTAGTTGTGCAACAAAAAAGATGATCCAATGCAATCTCTCGATTCAAATTGCATATAAAATAATAAACATCACAAGCATATTTATTAAATCAATAATGTAAAGTTTAACAAATAATTCCTAAAAGGAATTTAGCAATACATAGACGTAACTAAATATCAATTTTTAATCATTATTAGTATCTAACAACAACAAAAAAATAAAAAAGAGTCGAGAATGGAATTTGGAAGTCTTCTCATCTTTGCCTTGAGCTAGAAAATTTGTAGCCTTGCTTTTGAGAATTCTTCTCTTTTGATCTTCTTTAATTATATTTATACAACTATCTTGTGGTTTGTTTCTCTTCTTTATATACTCTTGAGTCTTCTAGGGTTTTGTCTAGGGCTTTCCAAGTGTACATCTTTCAAAAATAGTTCCAAAATGTCAAAAGTATTAAAAAACTTGCATCCTAGAAAACACCATGCATGACCCTCTACTTCCAACCTGTTAGGCCATGCACAATCGTTCCTAGAAAATGTAGTATAATATACACCTATCAACTTTTAAGCCTAGGTGATAATAAGAAGAAAAGCAAACCTTCTATCAAAAAAAAAATATAAGAGACCGACCATTTAGTAATGGGTCCAATTGAATCATTTACGACTTGACTCCACATTTTCATTAGGAAGCAAGTTACTGGAGTAGGTTTAGAAGAGGAAGACTGTTGAGGTAAGGCTTTGGCAAGAGGTGGAAAGTAAGAAGCTTCCAGTTGCATATTTGGTTAGATAGGAAAAAAGGTAACTAGATGTTAGGACTAGTCAAAAGACTATTGCCATAAATGGTACAAAATGCAAAAAGCGGGAAAGAGGATTTACCATGAACTAGTAGAAGTAGCACAGAGAGAGAGCTAGCCAGGCTGGCTTACCCAAGAGGGAGAGTTATAAGGAAACCAACGAGAAAGTGGGAACACAAGGGTGAAATGGAACTATAGAGGAGTCAAATCCTAGGAAGCTCCTGAGTAAAAACCAAACCCAAAAATCATTAGGACAAAGTAGAAAAGGAAAGAGAGGTAGACAAAAGGCAAGATTAGCAAAAAAAAAAGAAAAGAAAGAAAGAAAGAAAGAAGAAGAAACAAACCATAAAACTGGAGCTGGAAGAGTTGGAAAGAAGAGAAAGAGAGGACTTGGACTTTATCACATTACACTAAATAATTGTGTAAGATAAATTAACTTTATTATGTAGATGAATATTGGACTTTTTTAACCTCATGTTAAATATTTGCTAATAAATGCTAACTATAAAAATGAAAGAATGAATTAAATATTATTATATGTTCATTTTCATAATAATAATAAATTTTTATGAAAATTTATAATTATAAATTATTTGATTTTTAGTTAGATTAAGATTATTAAAATTATTCAACTTTCTTTTATATATAAATATCTTTATATATTAAATAAAATATTTTAAAATATTTATCATAGTGATAAACTAAGTAAAATATTTATTTTTAATTGTTAGATAAGATGTATTAATAGATTCATTATATTTTATTAGTAATAAAAATACAAATTGCAAGTAAATAATTGTAATTCAAATCATTTGAAAATAATTTTTAAAAATTTTCATTAAAATAAAAATATGAATTTTTTAAAAATTAAGTATTTAAAAATTAAAAATTATAATTAAAAATTAAAGTAACTTTTACAAATATATCACTTATTCTAGCATGAATTTACAGAACATTTTTAGTTTTGTAAATAATTTTATTCTAAAATAAAGTTATAATAGCTTAATGAATATTAAAAATTCAATAATACTTATCTTAATTAATAATAAAGATCTACTCTCCTCTAGAGAGTATGTGACAACTCTTTTTCCTTTTCCTATTCCTGAAGATCTTAGAAACAATCTCCTTATTGATGTCTTGGCTCACGAGATTTAGGATGTTTTTAACTCCTTTAACCTTAATAAGGCTTATGGTCTTGATGGTTTTAATGGTTTTTTTTATAAGCAAACTTGGCATATTGTTGGTAATGATATTACTCTTGCTATTCAAGATTTTTTTGGACATGGGAGGCTCCTTAAAGAGCTCAATTCTACTTTTATTTATCTTATCCCTAAGATGGATCATCTTTCCACTGTTTATGATTTTAGACCTATTTCTTGTTGTGACATGATTTATAAAGTGATTTTGAAAATCATTGCTAATAGGCTTAGAAACCTACTCCCTCACATTATCAGCCCAAATCAATATGCTTTTATCAAAGGTCACCGAATAGGGGGTAATATCATGTTGGCTCAAGAGATCTTTAAGAATTATCACCTTTACAATAATCATAAGCATTGTTCTTTTAAAATTGATATGAAAAAAGCCTATGATTCTATTCATTGGGATTTCCTTCTTAAAGTGCTCTTAGCGGTAGGGTTTCCTCTAACTTACGTTAACTAGATTAAAGAGTGTATTACCTCACCTTTGTACTCTATCTTGATCAATGGGTCTTTTTCCAAATTCTTTCGTGGTAAGTTTGGATTGAGACAAGGGGATCCATTATCTCCTTATCTCTTCATTCTTTATATAGAGGTTTTCTCTAAGAGTATGGATGCTTCTATTGCTCAAAGTAACACTTTTAAATACCATTGGAGGTGTACAACTCTTAAGCTCTCTCACCTTTTGTTTGCTGATGATCTTTTGTTATTTTGCCATGTTGATGTTAGGTCTATCCAAACTATTTTTGATTGGCTGCACACTTTCTCTAATTTTTCTGGGTTGGATATGAATCTTAGTAAGAGTTAGTGTTTTTTATCTACTGATATAGATCATTTTGTTCATCAGCTGGAAACTTTAACTGGTCTTCACAGAGGTCACCTTCCTATTCGTTACCTTGGTTTGCCTCTCTCAATAAGTCGTCTGTCTAAGAGAGATTTCATGCCTCTATTGGATAAAATTGATGCTAGGGTTAGTAAATGGACCCATATAATTCTTTCATATGCTGGTAGATTGCAGTTGATTATCTTTATTCTCTCTACTTTTCAAGTGTATTGATTTATTCATTTCATTCTTCCCTCTTCCATTATCAAAGATATTGAGACTAAATTAAGGAATTTCTTGTGGTCTAGTAGTATTGCGTCAAATTCTCATACTAAGGTTAAATAGAGTTATCTTTGTAGACCTAAAAGAGAGGGTGGTTTAGGCATTAAACATTTATCTATGTGGAATAATGTTCTTCTATGAAAAAGAATATGGTTTTTGATTAATGATAATGAAGTGTTGTGGGTCAAGTAGGTTCATACTATTATTCTTAGACGTAAACATTTCTAGAGTGTTAAACCTAGTAATAATAGTTCTTGGAGTTAGAAGAAGCTGTTACAAGTTAGGGACCTTATTTGGAACCATTTTAGATTTAAGATAGGAAATGAGGCTTCTATTCTTTTATGGCAGGATCCTTAGCATCCTAGAGACATCCTTGTGGATCTTTTGACCCCCAAATTGGTCAATGGATCGTACTTGCCTATAAGCGCAAAAGTTTCTAATGTTATCAGGAACAATGTTTGGACCTAGCAGGAGTCTACAAATGAGACCATCCGCACCTTGGATCCTTTGCCATACCAACCAGTGTGCTCTATACCTGATAGATTGGAATGGCTGGCTAGCTGCTCTAGAGTCTACACAAATGCTTCGGCCTGTACTATTTTGAGACCTCCCAATCCTCTTATTCCTTGGCATAAATTAGTTTGGCACAAAAGAACTAGCCCAAGGTGCTCTTTTATCTTGTGGCTAGCTTTTCTAAATAAGTTGCAAATGAGGGATAAACTTCTTCTCTTATGTCCCAAATTATTGTTCCTTATGCCTTTTGGATACCGAGTCTATTAGTCATCTGTTTTTTGAGTGTTCTTACTCAAAAACAGTGTGGTCATATTCTCTAAACCATTTTTAGATCCATTTGCCTAACCTAATAAATCTTCCAGCCGTCCTTAATTGGTTTAGCCATTCCCCAAACCACAGAAATATTAACCTCAACCTATTTATCATTCTTCTTTTTATTATTGTTTATAATCTTTGGTCTGAAAGAAACCATCGAACCTTTAAAGATATAGTCTTGGACGTTGAAAGCATTAACACCAGAGTGATTTTTCAAGTTATGGAACATCTAAGCTCAAACACCGAGGGAAGGTAGTCGTTGGTATGGTCTTAGTTTTTTCTCTAATGTTTTGTTTTGCAGGTTTTGGATCCAGTTCAGGGCAGTTTGGAGGTCTTAAGAGGAGATGATTCCTCTGAAGATTTTTCTGCTCCTCCTAGTTTTCCTTTAAAGTCTCGATTGTTTTATTGCAATGAAGACCTTCTCTGTTTTCAGCTAAGATTCAACACTAGTTCAGAAGCTTCAGTTCAAGGCCTTGTTAGGGTTAAATTTGTGAAGATTGCACCTTGATTATTTTTGATTTTGATTGGCTGCTGGCCTGCTTTTCTAGTTCAGCTTGTTAGTGTGTTTTGATTGGTTTTATTAATGTCTTCCCATTCTGGATTTTTCCAAGGATTTCTTGGGTGGAAGGCTTGTTTAAGTCGTGGTTGTAGTTTTTTCTGCTGCATTGTGCAGATTTAGTTTCCTAGTTTTATTCTTTTAGTTAGCTGCCATTATAGAGGCTTTTCTTGTTTTCTATGTTTCTGTTTGTTTAGTTTGGTTTTGACAATTAGACTTGCTTTTTTAGACTCTCTTATTTTGTACATAACTCTTTTCTTTTTGATTAATTAAATTTACTGATTTATTAAAAAAACAGCTTGTAGTAAAAATGAAAAATGAAAAATGAAAAATCTGATATTTATGAATTGTAAAAATTGGAAGCAAATTTAGAAACATAATCATAACCAAACATTTTTTAGTTAGATTTTAAAAACTAAAAGAAAACAGAGAAACAGCAGGAAAATCAGCATTCCTTCAAATGTGTACTGTTTGCTGAGTGAGAAAATCAGCATTCCTTCAAATGTGTACTGTTTGCTGACTGAGAATTAGGAAAGATGCAAAGTGACATCTAGCCAAATTGGACTGACTTTAGAAAGTCACTACTAACAACATCGAGGAAAACACAGAAACGATGATAAATAAAATCCATGTGTTAAAAACTGTAAAGTGGGTCAAGTTGGATAGGGAATATTAAAGTCATCGTTAGGCCCAAAAAACTAGAAAGACGGGCTAGAACCCGCAACCCGTTTCTTTACCATTCTTCTTCACTTACCCTCTCCCTCTCTCATTCTGTCTGCTAATTAGATCTTGGCATAGCTTTTCTGATTTCAGAAGGTACCAACTACAACAACAACAATGGCGACAACCCCCGGAGAAGACGATTTACAAAACGGAGTGGAGCCAAAACAACCTCTGCCAACAGCTTCACAAGATTCAAATTCAGAGCTGACGACGGCAACGGTTACGGGTAATGGAGATGGAGATCTTGAGGAGGAGGAGCGTAATGGAACGACATCAAACGGAGCTGATATGAGCAAGGAAAAAGGCAACAAGACTTTCACAATGAGAGAATTGCTTAGCGAATTGAAAAGCGACGAAGCCGATGGTACCGCTACCCATTACAGGTTTTATTTTGTTTTCTTCTACGGTACTTTTATTGAATTTAGCTTAAAAGACATCTCACGGGTGTTTAGCGTTGACGACGATTTGTTAGATTTCGGCTACCTCTCTGTTGATAGATCTTTGGTTGAATTTCAACTTTGTGCTCTTTTCAAACTAATTTTTCAGTCCAGAAAGCACGCAGCAACACCAAGTAGAGAGTAATGCTGCCATGCAACTGATCAATAGCGTAACTGGTATTGACGAAGAGGCTCGATCTCGTCAACGCGTTCTTACTTTTGCTGCTACAAGGTCATTTCTACCTTCACATGTTTAACTCAAGATTTAGAAAAATCATAATGATCATTCTGTTGTATTTTGTAGATATGCTAGTGCAATAGGGAGAAACCCAGACGATTATGATGCGTTATACAATTGGGCATTGGTGCTTCAGGTCTGAAAATTTTTCCTTTACTCTTACAAAAATAACAAATTATTTTTATGCATAATCTATATTTGTAATTTGATTAATAAAATAATAGAACCTGCATCTCCAACTCCACTTTCAGCCATTGCAATTTTTTTTGCATTTCATGTAGGTGGAAGTTCTCTGTTCTTATTATGCTTTTACATGGACTGCAGGAAAGTGCAGACAATGTGAGTGCAGATTCTACTTCACCATCTAAAGATGCTTTGCTTGAAGAGGCTTGTAAAAAATATGATGAGGCTACCCGTCTGTGCCCTACGCTTCATGATGTATGTATGCTTTCTATATTATAATGATCTTTATTGAATAGATACTTATCCGACAAGGATCATAGTAAGCAGGTTAATTGCTATCTTTACACGAGTAAATCAAGAAATTTTAATACTAGGGAAGCTTACATCTTTTTTTGAGTGGTTGTGATTTGTGCGTGTATAACCTTATTATTTGTAGAATCTTTCATATTCTAGAACTTATAAATTGCATTTGATGCTTGTTTTCTTTTTTTTTTTGGATCTTTTCATGTCTTATGTGAAAAATCAGTAGCTCTCACTCCCTTTATATAGTTGATTATCTTATTCATATAGGGTACGTTACAATTATAATCTCTAAAGATATTCAATCAAATCACAATCATAATCCTTGAAGATAATCAAATCATAATCTCTGACACTCCCCCTCAAACTAGAGCATATATCATGAGCTTCAAGCTTATTATACAGTTGTGCTACACGACTTCCATCCAAAGACTCAGTAAATAGATCAACTAACTTGTCCTCAAACTTCACATGAGTGGTTTTTATCACACTTTGTTGCACTTCTCTCTAACAAAGTGATAGTCTACCTCAATATGCTTTGTCTTTTCTTGAAAAACTGGATTTGAAGTAATGTAAATGGGTGCTTAATTATCACACATTAGCTCCATAGGTTGTGTTAGTTGAAATTTAAGTTCTTACAACATATGTTTTACCTAGACAAGTTCTTGAGTTGTATATGCTGCGGATCTATATTCTAATTCTACAATTGAACAAGAAACCACTGCTTGCTTTTTGCTTTTCCATGAAATTAGATTGCCACCAACAAAAATGCAATACCCTATAGTAGAGCATCGATCAGTCTTAGAACCAGCCCAATTAGCATCACTATAGGCTTGAACTGAACAATGCCTATGGTTCTTATATATGAGTCCTTTGTCAAGATTGCGCTTGAGGTATTTCATGATTCGAATAGCCACATTCCAATGGCTAGTCCAAGGGGATGGCATAAATTAACTCAACACACTTGTACTGAATGAAATGTTAGGCTTAGTAATTGTAACATAGTTTAATTTCCCAATCAAACTCCTGTAATTTCCTGGATCTTTCAAGAGTTCTCCCTGGTATGCATCAAGTTTGACCTTGGGATCCATTGGAGAATCTACCATTTTACATCCCAACAAGTGAGCTTCTTCTAGTAGATCAAGAACATACTTGTGTTGTGAGAGATGAATACCATATTTAGATCTTGCAATTTTGATTCCCAAAAAAAGACATACTTCAATAGACCGATAGCTTTTCTTAAAAATTGTTCTCGCAAAGATTCCTTCAATTTATGAATTCCATTTTGATCATCACTAGTAATAATAATATCATCAACATATATAATCAATAGAATTTTAACAGATCTTGTGTTGATAGAACACCGAATGGTCTACTTTACATTACTTTAGACCAAATTTCGTCACACCTGAACTAAACCGTGCAGACCATGCTTTAGGATATTGTTTTAAACCATATAAACATTTCTTCAATAGGCACGCTTTCTTAAACCCTCCCTGAGCAACAAACCCCAGAAATTAATCCATATAGATTGTTTCTTCTAGATCACCACAGAGGAATGCATTTTTGAAGTCAAGTTGGCAGAGAGGCCAAGAATAAGTTGCGGCTAAGGAGTAAAAATACGGGTTGACGCCATTTTTGCCACAGGAGAAAAAGTTTTAGAATAATCAATATCATAGACTTGTGTGTATCCTTTAGCAACAAGACGAACCTTGAGTCGTTCGATAGATCTATCAGCAAGTGTTTTAATTGTAGATACCGATTTACAACCAACAATTGAGGCATTAGGAGGAGTAACAAGCTTCCAGCAGTCATTTGACCATAAAGCATCTATTTTCTCTTGCATAGCTTGCTTCCACCTAGGGTTCTTATAGCCTCTACCAGGTTTGATAAAAAAGAACAAAAGGAGGGTAACACAGGGTTATAAGAAACAAAATTAGAAATCAGGTGACTGGTACAAGATTTCTTATCTTTACGTAAAGTAATAGGCTAGTCTAGGTCACTTTTTTTCGACTTTGGCAGCAAATTAGGCGCTGGAGGAAAAGGCTCATTTGGATGGCCATCTACCATTCGACAAGGTCGTCGGGAATAAACCTACAAGTCTGCTTGAGACAATTGATGAAGATAAGAAGGATTAGAGTTTGTAGGTGAATTGTTTGAACTTTTAGGCGAATTATTCTAGGAGTTGTCAAAAAGTGAGGGTAAACAATGATGGAAGCTTTTGGCATCTTGACTTTCAGAAAAGCATAAGTTCACATCTATGCACACAAAGAATCTTTTAAGTGAGGGTTTGTAACAACGATAACCTTTTTGTGACCTTGAGTAACCAAGGAAGATACACTTGATGGCTCGTGGAGATAATTTGTCAACTTCTAGATGTAATTAGTGGATAAAACTGACATATCCAAAGATACGAGGCTAAAGAGGAAACAAAACAAAGGGGTATTAGGAAACATAAGGATATGAGGAATTTGACCTTTTAGAGTAGTGGATGACATTCTGTTAATAAGATAGCAAGCAATGAGTACATCACTCCCAAAACTCCTTGAGAACCGTCATCTCAATTAGTAAGGTTCGAGCAACTTCTATGACATGCTTGATTTTTCCTTCAGCAGTACCATTGTGTTGTGATATGTGAGAACAAGAAGATTGGTGAATCATACTACAATTTTTTATGTAAGACTTAATGGATTTAGAAAAATATTCTTTAGCATTATCACTTCTGAGGATACTAATGGAACAAATTGAGTTTTGATTTTAAAGCAAAAGGATTGGAAAATAGAAAACAATTTTGAACATTCTTTCATTACATATAACTAAGTCATTCTAGACCAGTCATAAAAAAAACAACAGAGTAAAGATAACCATGTTTCAAAGTCACACGAGATGGACCCCAAACATTAGAATGAACTAACACAAAAGAGCTTTTGGCTTTATTATTAGCTTTGGATGGAAAAGCAACATGGTGATGTTTTCTAAGTTGACAAGACTCACAACCTAGATGAAAATTATAATTCAAATAAGGTATCAATTTTTTTTTTATGACTATGGATTTAGAAGGGTGAAGCAACAGCTGAGTAGGCGGTTGAACGATTGTCAAAATTGTAGAGACCTCTAGATTCACACCCCCTCCAATCATCTTCTTTGTCTTACAAATCTTGGATAACAACAGAATGAGGGAAAAAAGATAAATAACAATTCAATGATTTGGTTAGTTTAGTAACATACATTTAGTTGGAGGAAAATTTTAGAATATATAGTATTGCTAGTAATGTCATTGAAGGAAGGAAATGTAGCACCAACCCCACTTATACTAGTAGTGAAACCATTAGCAACAGTAAGTTGGTGGGAGTTTGGTACAGGAGTAATTTGATCCAAAAATTTTGGATTATCTGTAATATGGTCAGTGACTCCTGAATTTACAACTTAACATTTAACATAGGACGATATAAGCTGTGTGATTACCTAGGTGAGCAAATGACGCAATAGGTGTGATTGCTTGCTTGGATGCTTGATACTAAAGAAAAGCTACATATTCTACTTCATAAACCACTTGTTTCTACTTGTTGAGGCAGAACCGCTACAATCTTCCATAATATTAGCAGACCGAAAGGGCTTCGAGCGTAACTTTGGGTGTAATTCCATCAATAGTCTTGAACATGCCTATCCTTGCCAAATTGGTCACATTTGCTTTGGCCTCCTCGGCCCTTTCCTCCACAACCACCACGACTACCTTGGTTACTTCGGCCTCCATTACCTCTTCCACTATTGTGAACAGTTAGAGTAGACTTGTCACTACTTTCTTATCTTGGCTCCTTCAAGGATTGGGATACTTGTGAATATATCTCTGTAAGCGATGGAAGTTTAGTGCCGTCGAGTGTCTGTGCCCTAATTGGTTCATAGTTGGCCTTAAGTTAGCCAAATATCTCAGCACGAACAATTCTTCGCTTTCCTTCATAAGTTGATCCTTATTTGTTAGTATGAGCTAAGCTGCTAAATGTTCTACAAATAAATTCTTCATTTTTGAAAAATACTTGATGTGGTTCTTCTCTCGCTACTCACACTTGAAAAATTCTACAGATAAATCATATATACGAGTAACTTTATTGGAAAATAAAAGTCTCACATACTTAATAACTCCTTTGCGGAGTTTACATATTGATTCATGTAAGCAATCTTTGGCTCCATGGCATTCCAAGGGCTTTTCATTATTTGATTCTCATGTTGTTCGCACTTCTTATACCCTATTGACTTGATACTAGGAGTTGGATCTATGAGATGCTTATACCTACCTAGGCCCTTGAGGTAAATAATGCCCATGTTATCCCAAGCAACATAATTCATTCCGTTCAATTTTTGATTTGTGATTTGTTGAACGATAATAGGTGGTTGTCCTTCAATACTTTCAGTTTTGAAATCACTTATGATGCAACCGTTACAGATAGACATTAACGAGAATCAATTGAACAATAATGCAACAAACCAAACTTCAAATATCAACAACTGTGCAACAATGAAAGAGGCTCTATGACTACAATGAAACCATTACGAGATACAACTATGACGGAACTAGCGACGATGGTTAAATACTCAAACCCAGTTTCCAACAATTAAAAGCAGAAACCCACATCACCGACTATGGTCAAATATACAAACCCAGTTTCCAACAATTAAAACCAGAAAACCACATCACCAAAGATTTTTGGAGCTGGTGAGACTCAGCCCATGGAAGTAGGGTCAATAGAACTTCATCAGAAGGTGACGCATGAGTGACACACATTGGTCAAACAACGGACGCCAGCGACGTGTGTGGGCCCGTGGGACACTTACCATTGTTGCTGATCATGGTTTTTCGATATGTGTAGGCTCTAATTAATAACTCGATAACCTGCAAGCGTACAGGTCGTTCGCATAGTACCTAAGGTGTCAATCTCACGAAGATGGATAATCTAGTCCTAAAATCTAAGGCCAAAACAATTCGTAGTAATTCAAAATGTAACAACACTAAGGCAAGAATTTAATTCAATGATGCAACTTAATCTCAAGAATCAATTACGAAAATATTAACAAAGTAACAGTTGCAACACACACTCAAGAATCAACCTAAAGGAACTATCAATTGAGAGAAATGAGAGTTTCTACCTATCCTTAACGCTAACCTAATTAATTATGAATTATTGGATTATTGATCCTAGACAATCCTAGGGTTGATTACTCTTTCTCGAGTTCTAACCATTAACCCTAAATTATAAACCCTAATCAGATTATGGAAAATTGTAATTTCTCAATTATCAATCTATCCAAAACCCTAATTAGATCTGAAGTTGTCCAATAAACTATTGGAAATTTATATGAGATCTCTCTTCATACAATTACTGATTTGATTAATTTCTCATTCTTATTAAATCACCTAATTCTCGTTAGCCCAATTTAATTATTTTTCATTTGATTCACCCTCTCAGTCTATTACCGAATTATGCAATCACATACATTAATCACAATAAACATAAAACAATCAGATTTTATTAAATCAAAGATAAAAAAACCCGAAGGTGAGTATAGAATATCTCAACATTCACAATCCTATCATCAAACTGCTATTCTCAATTATATACAATAATAAAAATAGAAAATAACAAGAAAAACGATTCGAAACGGAGACAAGAGGCAGCGACGTTGGGAAACTCCAAATCCGGGAAGTACATTGATGTTGGCTTCTTCTCCACTTCTCTCTTCCTTCTCTTTCTCAATCTCTCAACAATTCTCTCTAGGGTTTTTCTCCAAAGTGGTTGATGCAAAAGCTCCTTCTTTTTGTTCGATTTATGTTCTTTTATGTTTAGGGTTGAACTAGGGTTTTTTGGGCGTCTAAAAGGTGCAAAAAATCCCTCGAAACCCAAAGTTTGGAATTGGTTGCGCATTTGCCCGATGCAAGCCACGATTGTGGCATACTTCTAGGCCTTCTGTCATGATCGTGGCATGTAGGCCACGATCATAGGCTAACTCTGGTGCTTCTGTCACGATTGTGGCTTATTATGCCATGATCGTGGGCCATAATTTCGGCCCAAATGTCTCTAAAACTTCTTTATTCTTCGATGTTGACCTTGAAACATTAGCAAATACATCAAGGTACCTCAAAAATATAATATTTAAGTTCAAAGACTTGTACTAACCCATAAAACACTTAAAACACAAATAATTAACAATTACAATTCTAACCTAAACACATACCAAATGATTGAATTAATAGCTAAACATAAATCAAACTATGCCTAAAACATGATGTATTTTACACTTATCAGTCGCCTCTTTCTCTGACTTAGTTGCCGGTGGCTGCTTGAGGTGTTTATAGTGTTAGATTGTTAAGGTTAATCTTATTTTTGTGAGAAAGGTTTGGGTATGGGTTTTCGGTAGTGAGAGGAAAAAGGAATTAGAGGTAGGATTAGAAAACCTGCTCTGATCCCATGATGTGAATTAAGAAAAAGGATGGGAAGAGCTTGTAGAAATTAGTAGCTCTTACTCTCTTTATATACTATTTATATAAGTTAAGTTACAATTACAATCGTAATTCCTAAGGACACTCAATCAAATTAATATTGTCTTTTAGGTTTTCTTAATTAGATGGCACCCAATGGCTCAAATATTTTTTTTTGAAAAATAAATATGTTAGTTTTTACTTGTCTTCATTTTATAGACATGCTTCTGTATCTTTACAAGTATATATCTACTATATATTAAGAGAATGCTTTGATTGGTATTTTCATCCCTTCAACTCAACAGCTCTACCCTATGATTTCATGACAGGCATTTTACAATTGGGCTATAGCAATTTCTGACAGGGCAAAAATGCGTGGTCGTACAAAGGAGGCTGAAGAACTTTGGAAGCAGGTTGAGTTTAAAGTTCATTTGTTCATGAATGAAAGCGGGGGGTCTTAAAATGTAAATCAATTCAAAATGAACCATTTCTTTTCTGGAATCTTTTTTGTTAAATGTCAACTATTTGCTGCAGTTAACTTAGAGACTGTTCATAAACAAGTGGTAGGGTTTGACTTATGAGTAATACTCTGAATGCAACACGAAGTCATGAGTGGTGACATATGATTATATGGAGCTTGCTTTTTTTACCTTACTTTTCTCAAGATGTATACATCATGCTCACTAATGTATAGCTATTAGCAAAAATAAATGACAATCTGATTTTGCAGGCAACAAATAACTATGAGAAAGCTGTTCAACTTAACTGGAATAGTCCTCAGGTATGTTTGATGGGTGTTGGCTTTTCAAATTTCTCATAAGCTTGTATCCTCAAACTCGCCATTTATATCCTATCATTTTTAAATCCATCTAAAATTCTTGCAGGCACTTAATAATTGGGGACTTGCTTTGCAGGTACTAATAGATTTTATTTTGATTTTGACTTTTATCTATCCTTCTCTGTTTTGAACCAGTCTTCTAGAGAGCTATTTTGTCTTTGAATTTCTCCATGCATTATTGTTTATGCAAATTTTTTTGGATAATATGATTAAATACTATGTTTAATTCCCATTCTAGGAACTTAGTGCAATTGTTCCTGCTCGAGAAAAGCAAACAATTGTTAAAACTGCCATCAGTAAGGTACTAAAGTCATTTGGAGACATTAGAGTGCTTGGATTTGTGATAGGAATTAGCCACAAAGAACCTGAACATCTGGTATATTGCTCTGCAGTTCCGTGCAGCTATACAGTTGCAATTTGATTTTCATCGAGCAATTTACAACCTCGGAACTGTTTTGGTGAGTTTCATGTTCTCCAGCGAGTTTGTATATCATGATTTTTCTTTAAAGTACAATTTTAGAAAATATTTTTCTGGTCTCCTTGATTATCTCCATGTAATTATGGTGACATGCTAAAAATTTCCATGTCCTAATTACAGTATGGATTAGCAGAGGATACTCTGAGAACTGGGGGGTCAGCCAATGCAAAAGATATTAATCCCAATGAGTTGTATAGCCAGTCTGCTGTCTACATTGCAGCTGCTCATGCTTTGAAACCAAATTACTCTGTAAGCATTGTGTAATTTCTTTTTTGATATTAAATGAACAGGTTGAGACTGACTTATGACTTGATTGAATCTTTATATTTCTCATAAATCTTGATGATTCGATTTATACAGTCATAACTTTAATTTCCATCATTATTGTGCTCCAAATGCATGTTCAAGGATTAGATCCTAATTTGTTAACTGAATTATGGTTTTGGAATTGTATTAACAGGTATACAGCAGTGCCTTGAGGCTTGTACGTTCCATGGTTAGTATTCAAATTTATTAAGCAATATTTTTTGTGTTACTTACAAGTTTGCCGGCAGTGTTGTATGAGTTTTTACCAGTGTGTCAGTTCTGGGATCTGGAAGTTGTTCTTTTCTCTTTTTTTTTTTTCACCTGCTCTATCTTTTTCATGGACCCTTCAAATTGTCTTGCACAGCCCTTATAACCTACTTGAATACCCAGAATATCGGTTCTAATTCTTTTTGTTTTTGGTTAATTTGTGAAATCACTAGATAGCATAGCAGATCCAATTGGAACTATTGACAGATGTGCAACCATAGTTTCATGCTTGTTTGGGTAATAGCAATGAGATTCCTCACTAATGCTTCGAATAGCTAGGATTGCAAGAAGAAGATGCATTCATTTAATAAGAATTAAGAAGGAATATAGAAAATTTGAGTGGCTGCAGCTGAAGCAGTTACTTCCGGATTAACAAAAAGAAAAGCAAAGACTGGAGTGGAAAAGAGAAAGTCGAAAAGAAAAGTCCCAACTTCTTTCTCTCATTCAAAACTGCCCATAAGTCTTTCATCTCACACAGCTCCTCAGTGATTCACTTTGCATTGGGAATCAACCCACAGGACCAGCCTAAACTACCATTTCTTAAAATTGATATGTGAACAAAGAGAAAACTCATGATAACTAAACTGGCCTTCTATTGGGTCCAAAAATGGAAGAGCTAAATACTAATGTAGTCATGTGTAGCCAAAATGAAAATTCACGATACCTAAACTGGTTCTCCATTAGGTCTGGAAAATGAAGGAGCAAAATGTTAATGTAGTAATAACTACTATTGATTGTAAGTCACGTGGTTGGAGGGATTTTAATTATAAAATCTCATCTGGTCCAATACTTGGCAGTTACCGTTACCGTATCTTAAAGTTGGATATCTTACTGGACCGCCTGCGGGGAAACCCATTGCTCCCCATAATGATTGGAAGAGATCTCAATTTGTTTTGAATCATGAAGGCCTTCAACAGGTAATATACGATTGTTTCAAGTTGTGCACACTTTTCCAATGAGATTATAATCATAATTCTCAATATATATCTGAAAATGGAAGTGATTTCAGGCAAGGAAAATCTGCATTGTTTTCTTCCAATCATATTAGTTCCAATCTCTGGCAATTACAGATTTGTCATTCCTCAGGCTGAAAATGTTATTCAAGTGGGTGTTAATTTCTACTAAGCTTCCTCGGTAGTAAAAAAGCTTATTGTTATTCTTGCAGGGAAAATCAGATCAAATCTAAAGGATTTTGTACGGAAGAAGTATGCAAAAATACACGTGTTCAGCATTTTTACTAAATCATAATGATTCTTGACCTGCTGATTTAAAAGTCTGTTATCTGTTTTTGTGAAAATGATCTATGAGATGGCAAAAAAGAGGCTATATGCTCATTTGACAATAAGTCAGTAACATGAACGAGCATGAGATCTTTGGGAAATTGCTTCTCATAGTTATCTGTCACTTGTGAATTTCTCTCTTTATTATTTTAGATCATGATAAATTCTCCATTCAGGTTAGCAAATTGGAGCAAAAGCAGACACCTCAGAACTTTTCAGGGAGAACGGGAGATGTAACAAATGGTGACAAGAAGCTAATCAAAATTGATGTTCCAGATATTGTATCTGTTTCAGCATGTGCTGATCTGACACTGCCACCCGGTGCAGGCCTCTGTATTGACACAATTAATGGACCAGTTTTCTTGGTACGTCATGTGCTGATTTATATATTTGTAAAACAGTATTCATTGTGCTCAAAGGTTAAGCTTGCATCTTCTTAACCTTTGAAAAGACATATTTTATGCTTTAATTATTAGAATCAAATTTGACTTATCTAACATGGCAAAAATATGATTGTTGTACTAATGAAATTATTGTAAATTCTTATCCATTAGCTGATTTATAATTCATCGAGTTCCTCATAAGCTAATTTTAGATATGTATTCGCTGCTTTTAAAACTTGTCTGACCTTTTACACTTGAACATACGGAGAATGCTAATTATTTTGTAACCCTCTCAGCAATGACACAGGTGCTGATTATTTCAGCCCCGGCCATGTGAGCCATTTGTTTGCACAAAAAATGTGTGCCACTGATGAGTTTCCGATACTCTAATACAAACATAGTTCATTTTATCAGCATCAAGCAGGAAACTGGCTTTATTTTGCCCGACATGATTGTTAGGAAAATGACAGATTTTTGGCCTTTTCTTTCCTTGAATCTCCTTTCATGTTCCTCAGTATACAATGTATGTTGATTTTCTTTTCTTTTTTTTTTTTTGATCTCTGATAACACTTGTTGGTTGTTTGTACTGTAGTCATTTATAGATAAACGTAGCGGAAAATACAACGGGCAGTAGCAAACATGAAGAGTAGTAAAAAAGAATTGCTATGGCAGAGCAGAATATAGATAATGAGTTGCTGTGGCAGAGCCCAAATACAATGATCTGAGTTGCTACGGAAGAGCTAAAAAACAAAAAAAGAATTCAGTTTTGAAGGATTTCTTAGTTCCTTGATTTTTTATTTTTATTTTTTGTGGGATGCTGTGAACTAACCCATCCATGACTAATCTAAAATGTATGTAGAGAACTTAAAATGAGTTTTTCTATTTTTAGGACTTCAAGTATAGTTCATTTTTGGCTACCTTAAATAATTTTGGGAAGTGCAACAAACTGAATTTTGAGTTCAAGGATGTTTTATTTAGTTATGGGGCTACTTTTACACAAATAACTATTGGTTGATCTTTGTATTGATGTTGCAGATTGCTGACTCATGGGAATCTTTAGATGGATGGCTGGATGCTATCCGCCTAGTTTACACAATATATGCTCGAGGAAAGAGTGAAGTTCTGGCAGGTATTATAACTGGTTGATTACTTAATGTATTACCTCAGCGAACTGCAGAGTTGTATCAAGAGTAATGATTGATGTATTGAATTTGATGATCCAAATAAGGGTTCTGTACATTATAAAATTTTTGGAATAGCAATATGCTTTCTCATACGTTATCAATTAGATGTACATTTACTTGTATTCTCCTACTCACTAGAATTTTTCCTTTATCAATGAAGTAGAATAGGTGGAATTAATTTGATCTAATGTTCACTCCTGACATCCTAAGATTTTGGAATTCCTTTAAAGGGAATTTGGTGCTTTCACATTGTGTTGATATTTGCAATTTAGAGGGAATTTCACTAATGAAAAATCACTGGTAGAAGCTGTGATGCACTGTTTCATCGTTTATGCTGTTTGCTATAAAGCATCGTAGGTGAAGGGAATGAAATGATGAAATATAAAGGCACTAACCCATTCTTGGGAATGGCTTCTTGATTCGTTACTTGTGTAAGAAATACGTTAATCGTTCCGGCCTTTTGAGACTATGACCTGATGCGATCAGTTAATTTCATTAGCATTTAGCTGGTTTTAGTAGTTAGTTAATAGTGAGTGAGTTATATTAGAGGATAATATTAGCTGTTTATTAAAGATATTTTAATATGAACTGTATGTTTATGTATAAAATGATTTATGTATAAATGTATGATATTTTAAAAAGTTATAAAAATATGAATATTTTATTTTAATATTTTTAAAAATATTTTCATAAAATTTTAGATTTTAGATATTTAATTCTTGAATAATTAAGCTTATAATTATAATAAAAATATAGATCATATGATAATAATAAATTAATCACAATTTTAAATTTAATATAATATTTTTATAATTTATAAACTGATTAAATTAATTTAATAAATTAAATATTTAAACTTTATATTTTTATCTTAAAAATTTATGAAAAACTTAAAATCAAAATGGTAAAAGCACAAAAAAAAAATCAAAATAAGTGTCCTGACACTTATTTTAGTTTCTTTTTTCTTATTTTAATTTCAAATTTTTTATAAAATTAATAGTAGCATAATTATAACTATAGTTAATTTAAATTTTTTATAAAGCTAATAGTTGCATAATTAAACTTAAAATGATTAAAAAAAAAGACAATTTTTATTACAGATTTGATGGTTATATATATTTTAAGGATAAAATAGACGATATAATTGACTTTGTTTTGTATATAATATTGGTTAAATCTGTGAATCCAATCAACTTTTTACTAAATATTTCTAAGTTGTTTTATCTGTGTTTTGAAACCAGTAAATATTAGCTCATAAGTGTTTTACCAAACGAGGCCGTATGTTTCACTTGCCTTTCCATTTTTCAGCTTTCATTCGTAGTTCTTGGTGTTTCTTTCTTTCTTTTCGTTTCCTTCCTCCCACAACTTCAATAAAAGATGAGTGTAAAAGACACGGATACTCAACTGAAGGTTGAAATAGCAAATGGTAAAAGAAATGTTAGGTGTCATGGCACCTATTTTGTACTTGCATTGCATTTATATGGTTCTTGGGCACACGGGTGGGTTTGTTTATTGTGGAGAGATTTTAGGTATCGGCAAATTTCATGCACATAGGTGGCTTTATTTTGGCCAAAGCTAGAATAGCAGCAGGAAGAGTCCAGAGCCCTTCTCCACAAATCAATCCAGAGGCAACTGCTGGAATCATCAACTCTGCTCTCTTGGGGTCGCGCTTTTGCCACGCGAATACAATCAAACTTCCGACACACATGTCAATGGCAAAGTAAGCTCCAATTAGAAAGGGAAGAGCCATGACCATTGGAAGTGGCAGCCATTGCCCGAGCTTTGGTGGTGAAATGTCTCTCACCAGATTGACTGTTACCGCAAAAGCAAAGAAGCCGTAGCAGAGCTGCAAGCAATGGCGGGGCAGAGCTGAGAACCCTTCAACACCTAGAATTGCCATGTTCCTGTAAATTAATGCATAAGGAGCTTTGAACTCCCCGTTTGGGTTTCCAACGTCAAATGCCTTATAGTACAGGAAGAAGCTGAGAGGGGTCATAATACAGCCGATTGTAGTACCAATAACCTGGCTCAAGAACATAGCCCTTGGAGAGGTATACGTCAAATGGCCTGTTTTCAGATCCTGCATCAAGATGCAAGCAACCGAAACAACTGATTTAATGATTCCACACCCGGCTAGTGCAGCCACGACGCCGTTTTCTTTACCGGCCAATGCAGCTAGTACAAAGAGAGCCACTTTGCCATAATTATACGCCATGTTCATATCAGTGAGGCCAGCTCCATAAGCGTTGCAAAAAGCCAGGGATGGTGCAAGAATGTAAGCAACAACAACGAAGTACCACTTGAGCTGAGGGAATATGATTGGCACAACAACTATGGACATAATTGAGAAGACTATGTAGCCAACGACTCCTATCCACATCGGTATCTTCTCTCTGAGGAAGAGTTCGTTTTGTTTTAGATCTTCAAGACCTTTGTTTTCATCGCTGACGGCTGATAAGAAGTGATGTTCTTGAATAATAGGGATGGTATAATTCTACAACGTTAATCAATCTTTAATTACCTGATTTCATTTTCCCACGGATATTGATGATTGTATAACCCATTATCTTAACGAAATTGTAGAGCCCATCTCCCAGGATGAGAGCAACCGATATAAAAACCTGTTCAAATTGGTCAATTCGGTAAGAATCATAAATTTTGTTTTATGTAAACTTTGTGTGTGTGTGAGAGAGACAGAACGAGATACCTTGTAACCATATATGCTCTTCATGCTGCTTTCTTCCAGGCTGTTAGGAAACCAGTGTCCCTTAAGTTGACCAATAAGTGGCCACATTATCCCATATGAGAGGACAGCTCCTATAAGCAAAGATATGTTCACTAGATGGGAAACAATCATCCCAGCTCCCACAAACGTAGTGCTAAAATCGGAGTAAAATCTGAGATGAAAAAACAATTAGTCACAAGAATGTACGGGTATGACATAGATATGCTAATTGACACATACGTGAACTTGCGAGCTTGCAACCCGAGTACAGGAAAGTCTGCAAATCCACATGTTTCCGAGTCTTTCCCAGAATAAAACCACTTGAAAAGTGCCCACAAAAAACTGATTGAGAAGTACTTCATGAACCCACGGACCTGTTTCCTGCGATAAGGAAAACGAAAAGCAAGGGTTTTGTTCATGTTGATGAGTTGGTGGTAGATGAGTGAACAATTTATTCCGATTATAAACTTTGGTTACCTGGCCATCTTGTCGCTTCGGTTGTGGAATCCATTGATAAGGACAGCAGTTGCCATGCCACTTGGATAAGTCAACCCTAGGTCTACTATCATGATCTGCCCCAGCAGAACCATCTCAAATCGTTCAATTCAATAAACAAATTAAAAGCAAACAAAATATGTTTAAGAACAGAGCATTTTTCAAATAGAAATGTCTGCTGATTCATTGATTTCATTGTGAGGGTGAAAAAACATGTACTTTCAGTTTATCACAATAAATATGTACTTCTAATTCAAAGCCAATTTATGTAGTGAATTATAACGTTTAAGGAATTAAACTGTTAAGCCATGATACCAAAGATCCCCACTGTTTCTCCAGTACATAGTATCTTCAAAGGAAAAGTGGAAGGCATTTGGAAGATCCTATAGTCAGGAATGTATGTGGAGAGCAGAAGGTTTTAGAGTTTTAATACCTTTCTGAGTGGAATTAGGACAAAAAGTCCAACAAAACAAACTACGAAAAGATAGCCAGTCATCCAACCAAACTCTGGGTCCTTTACAGCATTTGGGGAGTTCCCTTCAGTTTGAACTCCTGACAACTCATAAGTCTTCTTGTTTAATCCCAGAAGATAAGAAGCAAATCCACCTGTAATTCAAAATAACAACTAGGTAATCTTCTGAATTAGAGAATCAAAGTTCTGTTGGGTGTGCGTGTGTGTAAATTGTAAATGTCTTACTAAGCCAAAGTTTCAAAGTTCAAACCTCCAACTGCTATGCTGAAGCAGGCAACTGCACTTGTCTGAATCATAGCATTCTCTTGGCGAGTGAAGGGTTTGGTGACATATCCTGCCTTGTGTGCCAGCTTTGTCCATGTTCGGACAACAACAAAAGCAAGAAGAGCAGCTGAGACGTTTAGATTTGGAACCATCCCGGTTGAGAGGTTCAACTTCATGACTATAACACTGTAGATGGCCCCTATAAATATGCTTACTATCACTCCTCTCACTGTGATTTGCTCCGTCCATGGTTGCTGCCTTCTTGAAATTTCTGGTTCAACTTGTGGTTCATCCACGCCAGACTCTCGCTCATCATCAATCTCCTTCTTCTCCCTTTCTTCTTCCACGTTCATGGTCTCCAGCTCGGGAATCTGAATATATAACCAATAAATATCAGATTAGAACCACGAATCTGAAATGGAGACACTAATTTAATAGATAACTGGTAAAGCATTTAGAGTCAATTTGCATGGTTTCACAGACTCACTTTGTTTCTGATATTTGCTACTTCTCTGCTATACTGAATCTTCGGTGACCAAGCTGAACACACTCTAAATCATGACCTATCTTGTGAGTTGAACAGCTTCTGAGGTAGGCTGCTAGCTTATCGAAGTTTTTAGGCAAGTTGGGACAATGGCCTCCCCTCAACTTGTCTAACATATATATAGAGTCTCCGCAATGGGATTCTCGTCACTAAATTTGTATATATTTCTTTAATGAGAAGAACTAGTTAGATAGCCATTTTAATACTTTATAACTTGATCATCAAGATTTTAACCCACCTCATTATCTAAAACTTTAACCCTTTTGTTTGTAATATATAAAGACTAGCAAAAAGTTGTGAAGTATTAAATACTCAACTAAATAACAATATACCTAGGATTAATGAAATGACACGGAAACTCGGGAGGAGGAACATGAAGGGATATCGAAATAACATGCAACAGGGAGCTGTTTTTAAGTAAAGAGTCTTCAGAGCCATTGGCCAGCATGAAAAGCTGATCTTGTGATCTTCTTTATTTCTCCTCCACTCGGCTGTTTATGATAGTGTTTTGTCAGGAGGTGCGATTCTTCATTTGGATAGTGAAGTGGGGTTATCACTTAACCGTTGAAAATCTAGCAAGATGTTGCATGAGGTGGGTCATTCTTAACTCATGCAATGCATTGGAGAAGTGATGGATAATATTGCTTCGATTAGTTTTGGTTCTCTTTGCCTCTTTCGCTTTCGGTTCACTCCGCGCCCTCCTCTTTTTTCCCATCTCTGATTTCTCTCTCAAGTCAAAGCCCACTTCTTTAAAGATCATTAATAGCATAATCCCATTTTGAGATGATATAATAATATATTTTCATTTTGCATGAAGACGAAGACCAAGAATTCATGGTAGGTTTGTGCTTTATCTGTGTCTCTTGTTTTGGCCTTGGCATGCCCGAAACAATCACGAAGCGAGCTGCCACTGCAAAGTGTTAACAAAATTCATATGTCAATTCTAGACGTCGTATACCGTTATATCAAGAATTTCACTTCTCAGAACCAACACAATATAACTTCTTCACTACCATTCTTACCATCAACAGATACATGTGGGTGGAGAGATTTGTTGAGCCTAAATTTATTAAAATTTTGTGCCATCAATTAACAAAGTGTAAATTTAGAATTTGCTTCCTTGGTGTCGCTCTAATTAATTGATATCAAGTTTTTATAGAGGGGAGGTGGAGTGATTAAAAGCCAACATAACATGTGAAGGGCCTCATGTATTGATTAATAATAAGTGAATAGTGAATGAGTGAAAAAGAGAAATTAGTTGCTTTGAAGAGACGAGTTGGAACTGTAGGTTGAAAGGCTCCCCCTCCATCGATCCAACAGCTTAGTGTTGAATATAGTGACTGCTGCCTCCTTTCCTTCAGCCCCTACTTTTGGCACACCCAACTGTTGCGCTTTCAACAATGCGTGCCTACTTATTTTAGTGATTAAGCTAAACTAATCAGGAGTGGACTCAGAAGTATTGTACTTTTCCACTTTTAAATATATCACATGCAAATTCCCATCACCTAACACATAATCTAATAATTGGCCAACAGAAATCGCGGGACTTTCAGTGCTCACATCGTATCGTGTATACATGTATATGTACTAATGTACATGTCATATCATCATAAATAAAGTAGGTTCTACTCATCCTGTTAATTAAGCACGTCTTCCAGTTTTATATTTCTTAATTTGTCCAGGGAATACTCACAGCTTTGAATAAGACTAATTATAGTTCATCTAATTTGTCTTAGGAATCTCATGAACTTTGAAGTCTACATTACACTAACTAATTCTTTACCTTTTGTCAGCATTAGAGAGAATCTCTTTAGTTGCAAATCGAATCACATGAAAGAGGACAAGTCATCTGGATTGAAATGGCTTTAGTTACAAACCCAATTTTTGGTTGTATGACATGGCTTGCTTTGGTTCACAAATAACGTCCCAAAATTCATCCGTATTCGTTGTGGTTATGTGATCTCCATTTGGTAGACGTTGCTTGTACGCTATAAATTATTTAAAAATTAGGTTGAGATCTAATTTCAAGTGTGCAGATGATTAATCATAAAATTTTTCTTGATATTTGATTTCTCGAAAATTGATATCTATTTAATTCTATAAAATGATTAACACAAATAATAATATAGCATAATTTAATTCGTACTTTATTCCGAAGCTTGATCTTTATCTTGTTGTACCTCTCGAACTGTTTCCAAAATCGATCCGTCTCAACTACTGTAGCCGCACAAGTGTCCAGCTTTTAACAGTATCCACAAAACATGTTGACAGAACTCTATAATTCTTGCAGAGAGGGTTAAGCAATAAATGCTAGCTCCATAGAGTTTAAGCCTATTTATAATAACCTTTGGCTATTTTAGTAATTTAATTGAAATTAAATTATAATTTCAATTAAACTTTAATTAGAATTATAAATAATTCTAATTAAATACTAATTATACCCATTTAAGATTCAATATCTCATATTAATCCTTATTTATTAAATATCTCATATTTAATCATAAAGTTTCTTAAACTTTACAATCAAGTCTAACTTGATTAAATTTATTTTTCTCTCTTCAACCTATTTTATATGTGAAACCCATTAGGTTCCTAAATATGTTGGTAATGATTATAAAATCTAATTTTAATTCATAATTAAAATTAGATAAATTAAAAATCCTTTTAATTTATCTTTAATTCTCTAATTAAACAATCTATAATCATAGATCAAGATTGACATGTAGCAAAGCATCATGACCACCGAAATATTTAAGAATGTCAAAGTAGTTTTGACTAATCTTTTCGTACAGAATTTTTACGTATAATTCAATCATTTCATCATATAATATTTAGATTAGACATAGAGCATGAAGTTAATGTCTACTATATTTTGAGTCTAATCATATTAGTTCTTCGCCATTAGTTATCGATTCAATTAATGACATTTGTAAACCATTTACAAAGCATTATTTCACCTTGGCTAAGGATTTCTTGAATTGATACTAATCGAGAACAACAAAACATTCTCTCTAATTACTTTAGGGTGGTGAATCATATCTTGATCATTCAACTATCTCCATATAGTTCATGTTATATTTAATTACTACCGATTAAACTACCTATGATTAAATAGATCATAAGTAATATCAAAACATATCAATCCTTATATAAGGTAACTTTGATGACCTCAAGTCAAAGGATTACTTATATAATCATCACAATGAGAATTCCATAGACATACAAGTAATGTTCCAAATGAATTTCTCATATTGGGTTTGTTCAGTGAACTTGTTCTCTAGCAAACATCTACACGTTTGTTTAAGTATCTCTATACTTTAGCCTACGAGGTCAACTAGTTCCTTCATAAGGAAAAATAAAACGTGTGCTAGTCTTTTTACGTTCTATTAATGTCTAATCTTAATAGAACAGTAACTAGGAATATTTAGGAATAATACATAAATACAATATGGATCTCGTAATTATAATTTCATTGTAATTTCATTTGCAATGTACAATTATCCCATGGACTTTATCATATACATCTAAACATGTACAAGATAAATAATGCCTTTAAATAATTTGTTACTAAACTATAACCAAAGCGATTGGCTGTAGGGCATAAACAAAAAATCTCCCATTTGCACTAAGCCAATCGTTTAAGTATCTTATACCTTATATAGTTCCAATTAAGAAAATTTGCTTAAACGCATTCTTAGATCTTTGATGAGTCATTAGCTCCTTATGCATGCCCAAACACATTCTTGGATCTTTGATGAGACATTAACTACTTATGCATGCCCAATGGCTCTAATATACTACAGTACATTACTGTTTTGAATAATGCAAAGAAACCATGTCAAGTTCACTAAAGAATTTGTTGATCCAATTAATCATTTTCACTAAACGAAAAATGTATTATGGCTTAATTAGTAACCAATTGCTACATTGAAACTTTTCCAATATTAAATGATATTGTTCTAAGTAGATAAAACCTAATTAGGATTTACTTCTAAAGTTATATCCTTATCATCATGAACTCAAATATCAATTCGCACATAGAGTAATGAATATCTTTAATACTTTACAAGTATCTGACATCTTAAATACTAAGCATCTTTAGTACATTATCTATGCACTTGGACTTAGAAAAAGTTAACAACGTCCAATCTATCTCTATAGATCTAATTCCCATAATTAAGATGTTACTTTTTCATATCCAATAAGAGTTGTTCTTAGAAAATTATATTTTTAACAATTAAAAGTTAGAATTATTGTTTTCTGTGAGCATTATGTCTCCACATACTCCCATTTGAAGAGAACAACTATACTCCCATTAACCTTCTTGCAGATTTGATAAATTCACAATCATTTTCAAAACAAACTCTTTGAATTTATTATAAAAGTGAATCTTTCAATGTCTTGTTGTCTTTCAACTATATATCAAATGAATCATTAAAGGCACTAATTCCAATTAGATGTAATGTTATGAGATTTGAATCTTTCAAATTCCTTCTTACTCCCACTACTTATCTTGAGAACCATGCTCCTATAAGTATACATTGAATAAAACAATTTACTCAATGAATCTGTAAGATTATATCTATCCTTTTGGATATCTCATAACACTTTATTACTTAATTTAGTTCTAAACTAAATGGATAATACATGCTTCAGCTAAGCATCACATCTTTAAATCATTAACTTTAACCGTTTCAAAGACTTAGCGTTTCATATATAATATGAAATCTTGCTAATTGATTTAATTGGAACTATAGAAGGTAAGTTAGTCATTGCTATAAAAGAAACATTATTGCATCATACAATATCTCATATTGTATTGTACTCCTTACATAAATCCATACACTTATTAATTTAGTTATGAAGGAATTCACTAAAGAATCTCATACCTTATAGATAACCAAAAAATTAAAACTTACCACAACGATCTTATTGAAGTGCTTTAGCATTCTCAATGCTTGATTTTTACTTAGATTTAAACAACTTGAACTTTTCAAATTTTAAATCAATATTCCATTTAATACGTATGACTATATTATATAAAGTCATTAGTAATCCAATGAAATATAAGTATTATCCTTTTTATGAATTATTATTCTATCCAATACATCACATGTATAAGATTTGACAATTAAATACCATCGTTATCTTTTCATCAAAGGTTGATTTGGTTATTCTTCAACTTGACAAGTTTCATATGATTCATAATCAAAAGGATACAGGTATCCTTATATGTAACTAT
>JANSVA010000218.1:29992632-30010360 GCA_025504915.1 Erythroxylum reticulatum
ATCAAAACAAGAATCATTCCATTCTGATCTCTATAGGTCAAGATATAAGCAAAATACCGAAGTATGTTCAGTAAAATATTCTAGTTCATACTATTCCAACAGATTCCCTCAATTTGATTCAATCAATATTTTCCAATCCAATTCAGAAGTCTATAAATTTTTTTATGGAGAGGTACAAATATGTGGTAGAAATCTATTGGTTCAAGTCTCATGGCATTTGAAGGTCGGATGACAAAGTTATGGCTAAAAGAAGCAAAGGTGTTCAGGGTGAGTTAACCCTTCGGGTGCACCATCGTGCTTAAACACGATGGTGAATGCCTAATCATACTAGCAAAGTCAGCGTCATGCTTAAGCACGAGGGTGACTTCCAAAATACCCAGAAAAGTCACCGTAGTGCTTTTAAACCTCCACACATAGTCTATTTCTTCCTCTCATCTCACGATCGTGATATCCTAACTTTTTCAACAACCATTTTTCCAGAAACTCAACTACAGATTTACATCTTCTTCCTCTCTTCCATTTTTATCCAGATTTCTCACTTCTAGCTTATTCAATGAATACATATAACACCTAAACTAATTCTTCTACTTTCATTTCAGCTCATCATAACTCAAAACGAATCAGAAATCCAAGATTAAATAAAAACATAAAAAAGCAATCTCATTCACACAACTTCTAAATTTCTACATTTTCTATTTTCTGCCATTTTCAACAACACAAGTACTTTAGATCATTTCGTTATCACACCTCACCAAAAGCTATATTCCATATCATTAAACTCATTTACATTAAACTCATTTAAAACCATTTCTATTCATACTTAATAGATTCATGCATGTACAGTGAAAACAACTTATACGTATTCCACACTATCATCGAAATGCTTCATACACAATTCATGCATCTATTCCTTTCTCAATCGTGAAACATCATCAACCTTATTCACAAAACCAGAAACTTAAAATTTCATTTTCCTTGCTTTTAGAAAAACCACTAGCAGTGCGAGTGAAAGCAAGGTTCGGTTTTGAGGGGAAAAACTAAGCAAAACCGAAAAACAAACAATGAGCTTCATCTTTCTCAACTTGTGATTACGTGTTTAATTAACTCATTGACATATGGATCGAAGCATGTGATCCATTTTCCCTTCATATATAAGTGCTACATGTCATAATGCCATTTGTCTATTTTCTTAATCTAAAATACCCCAAAATTTTTAGAAAATTTCCTAAAATTCCTAAAAATTCCAAAATAATACCAATAGTTCCCAAATGAGTTTTTCGTAATTTAATTGCATTTATAAATCCATTTTTTTACCTGAAAAATGTCATGAATGCATGTACAATAATTTGTATATGTCAAAATTCATAAGCACATAACAACAAATACTCAATTATGCCAAGCATAAAATTGCACTGAAATTCCTTAATATTCTAACCCCTAACACAGAGTGTTACCGAGCAAAGATGGAGGTCAATGAGAAACTTTCACCAATAGTTTATGTAAACAGTGTACAAGCATTTTTAGGACTTGCAGGAATCCACACCACTTCATTAGGGACTTCTTACTAATTGCTAGACATCTTACAAACTTGTCAATCAAGGACATGCATTTTAATTTTAATGATATTTGTTTATCCACATTTAAGATATTAAAAGAGGAATTGATTTCAACAACAATCTTAACATCACTAGATTGATCATTACTATTCAAAGTCATGGGAAATGCTAATGATCAAGATGTGGTTTATATGTTGGGCCAATGGAAGGAAAAAAGGCTGCATGTGGTTTACTAAGCAAGCAAGACATTAATGGACCCCTAAAAAAATTACACCACTATTGAAAAGGAGTTATTAGAGGTGGTATTCATATTCGATAAGTTTCAGTCATATTTTTTGGGATCTAAGGTGATCATTTTTACTAATTAGGGTACACTAAAATATTTGTTTACTAAGAAAGAATTGAAACTAAGATTGATATAATAGGTGCTACTACTACAATAATTTGACATTGAGATCATAAACAAAAAGGAAGTGGAGAATGTTGGGCCCCATTTATTTATTTATTTATTCATTTAATTATTGTTAGAAGTGAGCCCATTAATTTGGCGAGTATAAGTTGAAATTTCTTAGAATTAAACTAGAGTATGGTATGGTGTTTGAGAAGATTAAAGAAGTTAGTAGATGGATTAAATGAAAGAAGGGGCAAAATGGGAAGGACAAGGTAAATGAAGGGTAAAATAGGGGAAGACCATTTAAAATGGTCTTGAATTAGAATAAGAAGAGAGGAGAGTCGTAGAAGAGAAGAAAAACCAAGGAGAGAAGAGAGGGAAAAACGTTGAGAGAAGAAAAGAGAAGAGAGGAGTGCGTGAAGTGTTAGAGAAGAAGGAAAATCGTGGGAAGCTTGGAAGGAAGAAGAAAGAAGAAGAAAAAGAAAAGTAAATCAACTTGTTAGAGGTAAATTTTCATCTTTCTTCTTGCTAGATTCAAAAAGGGATTAAATAGAGACTAGGGTTTATGTTGGGAATGAAGGAAGAAAGAAGAGAAAGATGAAACCATCTTGATTTTTGAATCTCTAAGCTAGGGTTTTGATTTGTCTAGCGTAGGTGAACTATGGGTAGGTTGGATTTAAGTTCAAATTTAGCATTTTTTTTTGAAGTTTTATGAAATTACATGTGAATTTGGATTAAATGGGAAATTGGTTTGTTTTAGGAAACTAAGAGAACCATATCCAAGTGCAAGAGGAAAGGCAAGCTTGACTTGGATTTTTGCAAGACAATTAGGTGGGTATTATATTTATAGTTGTTGTGTAATATGGGCAAATTGTCTTGTTTGTCTATTGTGTGTTAAATTCCTAAATTATGAATTGTTGTGATGTGGAAAGTGATTCATGATGTGTTTTATGTCATGCATTGAAAGGTATACGACATTTGGATACAATTGAGTTGTGCATATGACCATGTTATGCCATTGAAATGTGTCATGGCATTTTGTATAAATAAAAAGGAGGAAAATGCATGAGAATATGAAAATGCATGGAAATGGATTGAGTATAAATTTGTTTGCGATTGGGTAAGAGAGGAACCCATTTCGTTAGTCATGTGTATGTTGATCTAAAGCCTTCTCTCGGCTACCCGCTTGAGACCACCAGATCTTGAGAAATCGGACTCCTTTTGCTCACAGTGTAAACTTTGGTTTCTCCGTTTCGTTCCACGTAACTCTCGAGCTATTTGTTATGCATTTCATCATTGTTTTGTTCAGTATGATGCATAACTGAGTGTTATATTTTGATGGATAATTACATGATATGTTCTAGGTGATGACATCTTGTTAACTATGTTGTGAGTTTGAATTGTTGAGTATTGAATGCTAGAAATATAAGTACTTATGTTTGAATGTATGGCTCGTTACCAGTGACTATAAATATATTAGCCACTGAGCTGTGTAGCTCACCCCACTATTCCCTCCTCAAGTGCAGAACGAGAAGGTTAGCAATCCTTGCAAGGCAATTGGACAAAATTCAAGATAGTTAGCATTTTCATACTAAGTTAGTTCGATAACTTTTAAGTAGCTTTAATAGCGTATCGATCATGAGCATCCCTATGTATTTTGTATTAAGCTAATAATGTAGTGTGAATATTTAACTAAAGTTACATTCAAATACTATTTTTTTTATCAATAAGATTGATATTGAAGAAGTTCTTTTGTCATGATGATAATGAAATATGATTGTGTTTTGCTTGTGATTCTCAAAGTTGGTATACTGCATTTTTCAATCCTTTCATAGATGTAGAAATTGTGTTCTGAAATCAAAGAAAAAATATAATAATATATGCCGAATTAGACAAATTTGTCTTATTAAAGTTGTATATTATCCTCTTATCTTTCCAATGGTATAAAGTTTGTAATTTTTGGACTTTGGATGAAAGAGATATGGCCTTTACACGTTAGCATCACTGGTGTTGGAATAAGCTACAATGCTATCCCTAACATAAATTGTATCCTGAATTCAACGATTGAAATGCACTGATATAGGCCGAATTATATAAAGTTACCTCTTGAAAGCTGTAGCTTAGCTTTCTAGCTTTCCAACGGTATAAGGTATGAAATTTTTGGACATCGGAGTTGATAGATATGATCATTATAAGTTGAGGATGTTGCATTCAATGTAGAAAAGCCTCGGGTGCGATCGTAACAAGGAAAGGTGCGATCATACCTCATCACTCCTCTAGTCTTGGGGTAAAAACCACCAAGGAAAGGTGCATCCACACCCTGGGAGTAGCCTCGGGTGTGATCACACCAAGGAAAGGTGCGATCACACCTCGCAACTTCTCCAATATTTTGCTACCCGAAGGGTTTTCCAGCTTTGAACATAGTTGACTCTTTTGGCCATAACATTGTCATCTGATCTCCAAATGACCTGATTCTTGAAGAATTGGATTCCTAACACATTTTTTACCTTTCCATAAAAATTGGTAGCATTTTTAGTTGAGTTAAAAATTGTGATGGAAATAAATTGAGGGAATTGGTTGGAAGAGTATGAATTGGTTATGAACATACTTTGGTATTTTAATCATATCCTGGTATGTAGAGCTCCGAATGAGATGATTCTTGTTGAAAAATAAACTAAAGGCATGGAGCTATAATTTTTAAGAAGAAGTCTATCTACAATTATGGTATCAGACAATGAAGATGAACTGACGATGGCTAATGCGATTTCTATTGAAATAACCCTATAAAGAAACCCATTCATGCTTTATGACTCTGGGGTTGGACTTCAAAAATGGGTTCCAACATCTTGTGGTATCAGAGCTTAGGCTTTCTAAGGCTTAGAATGAATAGTAGTATGAATTGTTATAGTATATGATTACCATTTGCATTAATGATTTGACTGATTGCATTAAGTGACATACATATCATGCATAATTGTAGGAATTAAGATTTAAATGAAATGTAAGCTAATCATTCATATTTACATTGAAGGAGCAAGATGCAACATCGTAGGAGGATATGAGGAGTTCTGCAAGGATTTATTGCACCTGACTCTCCCCCAAGGGAGGAGAGTACGAAAGAGTCTGTAGCCCCAGGAAATGCTGAGGCTTCTGTAGGGCAAGGTAGTGAGCCTGTTCGATCACAGACACAGGAGTCTCCTTTTTGGTAGGAGCAAGTACCTACTTCATTAGATTCGAGGATGTTTAAGGAATTTGCTGAGACATTTATCTAGGTCATGGGCCAGATGTCGCAGACTTCTGCTCCAGCTTTATTTAAGAAGGGAAGGCAGTTTGATAAGCTCAGGAAGTATGGGCCAGTGGATTTCTATGGGACAACGAATCCAGAAGAAGCCGAGACTTGGTTGAGAAAGACAAAAAGGATACTGGATCAGATGGATTGTGAAGATAAAGAGAAAGTTGTGTACGCTACACACTTGCTATAGGGAGATGCTCTATATTAGTGGGAGAGTGTGTCCAGGAGTCAGTTGAAACCACCAGTGCTCCCATGGAAAGATTTCTTAGCAGCGTGTAAAAAGAAGTATTTGTCTGAAGTGTATATCCAACAGAAGAAGAGGGAGTTTCTGAGTCTTATGAAGAGGGAAATGAAAGTAAATGAGTATGAGCACCGGTTTACGCAATTGTCTAGATATGTAGCTGAGATGATGATGAGTAAGGTGGTTAATTGTCGTAGGTTTTAATCAGGAATGCTTCTAGCCATTAGAGAAAAAGTGGTGGCACAGAACTTTTGTGATTTTCAACAACTAGTTGAAGCAGCACTAAGGGTTGAGAACGTGGAGAATATCAAGAGTGTAGTGAACAGAAAGAGGAAAGGGAGAGAGCAGTTCAGTAGGGGAGGTGGTAGTCCTATGCTAGGAAGGAGTGCCAGGACTTTCCCTATATAGTCTGAGGAGAGGAGTAATGGTGCAAGTAAATGTAGACAGTTGAGAACCATTTCTTAGCAGGCCTCAATGTCTGGAGGTAGCAGAAGGGGAGGGGGAGATAAGTTGTCTATTCCGAAATGTGATCATTGCGGGAAACTCCATAGAGGGGAGTGCTACCAATTGAAAGGAGCTTGCTTCAACTATAGGAAAAAAGAGCAGACGGCTAGAGAGTACCCTCAGTATGCAAGATATGAGAAAATTCAGATGCAAGCTTAAAGAAGGGCTGAAACTGGGGGACAGAAGACTACAACTGAAGTGGGCAGTTCTGATTTGATTAAGAAGGTGAACCCTCTAGGAAGACTGAGGGGACAAGCACCAGCTAAGGTGTTTGCAATGACGAGTGAGGATGCAGAAACCGCTCTAGAAGTTGTGATTGGTATGGCTACATCATTTGATGATAATATTGTTGTTCTGATTAATCTGTGTTCCACCCATTCATTTATTTCATCAAGTAGAACTATACATAGTAAAAATCTGAGCCCATTGGATACTCCTTTGATGATTAATTCTCCAATCATCCAATATATTATTATTAGCCAAGTTTATAGAGATTATAAAGCATGTATTAGTGTGAAACACTTAGTGGTGGACCTAATGTCATTGAAGATGGGGGATTAGATTTGATATTGGGTATGGATACGTTACAAAAGTATAATGCCCATCTGGATTGCAAAAAGAAGACAGTGGAGTTCTAATTGGATGAAGGTAGAACGATAGTGTTTATGGGGGATAGGAAAGCAAGTCCGCCTATAATTATTTCAGCTCTGACAACCAAGAGGATGATGGGGAAGGGATGTGAAGCATTCTTGTCTTATAAGGTAGACATGAAGGCAGATAGAGGGAAGTTAGAAGAAATTCTTGTGGTTGTGGAATTCTCGGATGTCTTTCTCGAGGAATTACTAGGACTACCATCATCTAGGAAAATTAAGTTTCCCATCGAGCTTCTTCTAGGTACTGCACCAATCTCAATTCCACCTTATAGAATGGATCCGATAGAATTAAAGGAGTTTAAAGAGCAGTTAGAAGAATTATTGGAGAAAGGGTATGTTAAGCCTATCTCTTTACCTTGGGGAGCTTCGATCCTTTATGAAGAAGAAAGATAGATCGTTGAGTATGTGTGTGGATTACAGAAAGCTCAATCATGTCACTATCAAGAATAGATATTCGCTTCAATGCAGAGATGATTTATTTGACCAATTGTAAGGGGCAAAAGTCTTCTCCAAGATAGACTTGAGATCTGGTTATCACCAGTTGAGGATAAAGGAGTCTGATGTGTCAAAGACTACTTTTAGAACACGGTATGAGCATTTTGAGTTCTTAGTTATGCCTTTTGGATTGACGAATACACGTACAACTTTCATGGACTTAATGAATAGAGTCTTTAAATCTTTCTTGGACCAATTTATCATTGTATTTATTGATGATATTTTGGTTTATTCCAAGAGTGACAAGGAGCATGAAGAGAATTTAAGGATTGCCTTGTAGATATTAAGGAATAATGAGTTGCATGCCAAGTTTGACTAATGTGAATTTTAGCTAAAGGAAGTAATGTTTTTTTGATATGTGATTTCGGAGAAAGAAGTACATATGGATCCAATGAAAATAGAAGCTATGGTTAAATGGGAAGCACCTAAGAATATAGTAGAAGTGAGGAGTTTCTTAGGTTTAGCTAGGTATTATAGGAAGTTTGTGGAGGGCTTTTCCATAATAGCATCTCTACTTACCAAATTGACAAGGAAGAATCAAAAGTTTGTATGGACCGAGGAGTGCCGGAACAGTTTTGAGGAATTGAAGAATAGGCTTACAAGGGCACCGATTTTGACTTTACCTTTGGGTAATGATGGATATACAGTATATAGTGATGCTTCAAGGAAGGGATTGGGCTATGTATTGATGCCAGGAGATAAGGTGATTGTTTATGCTTTTAGGCAATTGAAATCCTATGAGATGAATTATCCTACGAATGACTTGGAGTTAGAGGCCATAATTTTCGCATTGAAGATAAGGACACATTACTTATATAAAGTCACTACCAAGGTACTTACAAACCACATAAGGCAGCGAAGGTGGTTGGAAATATTGAAAGATTATAATTTGATGATAGACTACCACTTGGAAAAAGCTAATGTAGTAACGGATGCACTGAGTAGAAAATCGACTATGGCACATTTGGATATAGTGTATCTTCCTTTGTTGAAGGAATTAGCCAAACTTAGAGTGACATTGAAGTAGGTCGAATTTGGGTGTATATTGGTTAACTTTAGGGTAAGGCCAATGTTGAATGAGAAGATTAAGGAATTGCAAGAACAGGATGAGTACTTGAGCAAACTCAAAGAAGAGATTAAAAATGGTAAACCTTCTGAAATAGAGATAAGAGAATATGGATTGATGATAGGAGGTAACAAATTATATGTTCCCGATATGCAAGAGTTGAAAGGCAAGATTCTTGATGAGGCACTCAATGCGCCTTATGTTATGTACCTAGGAAATACGAGAATGTACTGAGATCTAAAAGAGCACTTTTGGTGGAGAAGAATGAAGAAAGATGTTGCAGAGTATGCTAAAAGATGCTTAGTGTGCCAGCAAGTTAAGACTGAACACTAGGCACGTTCAGGCAAGCTTAAACCTTTGCCTATTTCGGAATAGAAGTGGGAAAAGATTACAATGAATTTCTTGATGAGATTGCCAAGGACTAGCAGGAAGTATGATGCAAAATGGGTGATTATGGATAGGCTAACCTGTCCGCACGTTTCTTGCAAATTAAGAAATAGATTCTTTGAATGCTTTGTCCAAGAAGTACATGGATGAAATAATTAGACTTCATGGAATTCCGAACTCTATAGTTTCTAATAGAGATCCCAGGTTCACTTCCAGGTTCTGGCAGAGTTTTGTAAGAGGCTTTGGGAACAAAGTTGTGTTTTAGTACAACTTTCCATCTACAGACTGATGGTCAATCAGAGAGGATAGTACAAAATTTGGAGGTAATGTTGAGAGCTTATCTTATGGATTTCAAAGGCTCATGGGATGATCATCTGCCTTTAATTGAATTTGCCTATAATAATTCCTACCACTCAGGAATTCAAATGGCACCTTATGAAGCTTTTTAGGATAGGAGGTGTAGAACTCCTATTTGTTAGGATAAGGAAGGTGAAAGGAGGCTTTAGGGCCTGATTTGGTACAAATCACAGTTGACAAGATTAAATTACTGAAAGAGATACTCAAAGTAGCTCAAGATAGGATGGAAAGTTACGCAGATGCACATGGAAGGGACATGAAACTTGAAGCTAGGGACAAAGTGTTTCTTAGAGTCTCCCTATATAAGGGAGTTTTGAGATTTGGTAAAAAGGGAAAGTTTAGTCCAAGATACGTAGGCCCTTATGAGATCATTGAGAAGATTGGGTCTTTAGCTTATAAGATAGGTTTGCCACTAGAATTGTCTAAGATTCACAATGTTTTCCATATATCGATGTTGAGAAAGTATCGATCTGATCCTTCGCACATAGTTCAACCTTCATAGATTTAGTTAAGAGAGGATTTGACATATGAGGAGCAACTAGTGGAGATCTTGGATTCAAAGGAAAATGTTTTGAGAAACAAGATTGTAAAGCTAGTTAAAGTTTTATAGAAGAACCATGCAAGAGAGGAGGCAACGTGGGAGCTCTTGAAGCCCATGAAGGGGAAGTATCTACACCTCTTCAATCTCTCAGGTAAGAATTTTGAGAACGAAATTCTTTAAAGGGGGAGAATTGTTGGACCCCAAATTTTTTATTTATTATTGATTTATTCGTTTAATTATTTTTAGAATTGAGCCCAATAATTTGGTAAGTATAAGTTGAAATTAGAAATTTATAAGGGAAATGTTAGAATTATATTAGAGTATGGTATGATGTTTGAGAGAAGAAGAAGAGTCGTAGAAGAGAAGAGAAACCAAGGAGAGAAGAGAGGGAAAAAGTGGAGAGAAGAAAAGAGAAGAGAAGAGTGCGTGGAGTGTTAGAGAAGAAGGAAAATCGTAGGAAGCATGGAAGAAAGAAGAAAGAAGAAGAAAAAGAAGAGGAAATCAACTTGTTAGAGTTAAGTCTTCATCTTTCTTCTTGCTAGGTTAAAAAAGGGATTAAATAAAGACTAAGGTTTGTGATGGGAATAAAGGAAGAAAGAAGAGAAAGATGAAACCATCTTGATTTTTGGATCTCTAAGCTAGGGTTTTGGTTTTTCTAGCTTAGGTGAATTATGGGTAGGTTAGGTTTAAGTTAAATTTTAGCATTTTTTTTATTTTTGAAGTTTTATGAAATTTCATGTGAATTTGGATTAAATGGGGAATTGGTTTGTTTTAGGAAACTAAGAGAACCCTATCCAAGGGCAAGAGGAAAGGCAAGCTTGACTTTGATTTTTACAAGCTAATTAGGTGGGTAATATATTTATAGTTGTTGTGTAATATAGGAAAATTGTCTTGTTTGTATATTGTGTGTTAAATTGCTAAATTATGAATGGTTGTGATGTGGAAAGTGATTTATGACGTATTTTATGTGAAGCATTGAAAGATGTACGACATTTGGATATAATTGAATTATGCGTATGACCATGTTATGCCATTGAAATGTGTCATGACATTTTGTATAAAGAAAAAGGAGGAGAAAGCATGAGAATATGAAAATGCATGGAAATGAATTGAGTATAAATTTGTTTGTGATTGGGCAAGAGAGGAACCCGTTTCATTAGTCACGTGCACATTGGCCTACATCCTTCTTCCGACTGCCTACCTGAGGCTATGAGATCCTAAGAAATCAGACTCGCTTTGTTCATGGTGTAAACCTTAGTTTCTTCGTTTTGTTTCACGAAACTCTCGAGTTATTTTTTGTGCATTTCATCATTGTTTTTTTAAGCATGATGCATAATTGAGTGTTATGTTTTGATGGATAATTACATGATATGTTCTAGGTGATGACAACTTCTTAACTATGTGTGGTAAGTTTGAATTGTTGAGTAATGAATTGCTAAAAATATAAGTACTTATGCTTGAATGTGTGGCTCGTTACCAGTGACTATAAATATATTAGCCACTAAACTGTGTAGCTCACCCCACTATTCCCTCCTTAGGTGCAAAACGAGAAGATTAGTGATCCTTGCAAGGCAATTGGACAAACTCCGAGATAGTTAACATTTTCGTAATAAGTTAGTTCGATAACTTTTGAGTAGCTTTAGTAGTATATTGATCATAAGCATCCCTATATATTTTGTATTAAGCTAATGATGTAGTGTGCATATGTAACTAAAGCTACATTCAAACACTATTTTGTTTTTGCAATAAGATTGAGTATTGAAGAAGTTCTTTTGTCATGAAGATAATGAAATATGATTATGTTTTGCTTATGATTCTTAAAGTTGATTTATTGCATTTTTCAATCCTTTCATAAGTGTAAAAATTGTGTTCTGAAATCAAAGGAAAAACTGTATTAATCTAGGAAAAATTAGACAAAGTTGTCTTTAAGGAAATTGTTGATTATCCTCTTAACTTTCCAATGGTATAAAGTTTGTAATTTTTGAACTTTGGATGAAAGAGATATGGCCTTACTCGTTGGCATCACTGGTGTAGGCATAAGGTACAGCGCTACCCCTGACATAAATTGTGTCTTGAATTCAACGATTAAACTATATTTATATAGGCCAAATTATACAAAGTTGCCTTCTTGAACATTGTAGCTTATCTTTATAGCTTTCTAATGGTATAAGGTATGAAAATTTTGGGCATTGGAGATGAGAGATATGATCATTATAAGTTAGGGATGTTGCACTCGACGTATAAAAGCCTCAGGTGTGATCACAACAATTGTTGTGATCGCACCTCATCACTCCTCCAGCCTTGCTCGCAACTTCTCCAATGTTTTGCCACTCGAAGGGTTTTCCAACTTTGAACATGGTTGACTTTTTTGGCCATAACTTTGTCATCCGACCTCCAAACGACCTGATTTTTAAAGCATTGGATTCATAATACATTCCTCTATTCTTTCACAAAACTAGGTAGCATTTGGAGTTGATTTCAAAAATATTGATGGAAATAAAGTGAGGGAATCAGTTGCAAGAGTATGAATTGGTTATCAATATACTTTGGAATTTTAATCATATTTTGATCTGTAGAGCTCTGAATGAGATGATTCTTATTGCAAAATAAACTAGAGAGATAGAGCTACAATCGTTCAGAAGAATTCTATTTATAATTATGGTACTAGAGAATAAGGATGAACTGACAATGGATAATGCGATTTCCATCGAAATAACCCTATAAGGAAACCCATTCACCCTTTATGACTCTGAGGTTGGACTCCAAAAATGGGGTCCAACATCTTCTGCTATCAGAGAAATAGTTGGACTCCATAAATAGGGACCAATAGAGAATATGACAGTTGATCACTTATCACATCTCAATGGAGGGGAATTAAAGAAGAGAGAAGACATTAATAAACGATTCCTTGATTAAACCTTAATGTTATTGAACCACCTGGTGGTACCATGGCATGCTAATATAACAAAATACATTAAAGGAAATATCCTCCCTTTAGATTTATCTCATCAATAGAAAAAGAGATTCTTGTATAAGTTTACCTATTATTTATAGGATGAACTAATCATTTATAAGACATGTACTGGTAAACTAATTACAAAATGTGTTCCAAAGGAAGAAATATTAAATATACTAATGTCGTGTCATGAAGCTCTATATGATGGGCATTATGAAGCAAACAAAACAATACTACGTCTTAAAATGTGTATTTTGTTGACTGAATTTATTAATGGATGCTTAGGAGTTTGTGGCACAATGAGATCGATGCCAAAGAGTGGGGGACATCTCAAAATAAGATGAAATGCCATTTTCTAACATTCTCCAAGTTGAAGAGTTCGATGTGTGGGTACTAGACTTCATGTGACCATTTCTATCCTCTATGGGGGAAACTTATGAGTGGATTATATGTCACGATGGGCTGAAGCCATGATAACTCCAACAAATGATGGAAAAGTGGAACAAAAGTTTATCAAAAGACTATTCAATCGATTTGGAATACCACAAGCTACAATAAGTAATGGGTGAGCACATTTTTGTAATAAATCTTTCGATGCTCTTCTAAAGAGATATGGAGTTCACCATATGTAGCCACTCCATACCACCTACAGATAAGTGGATAAGTGGAGATCATGAACCATAGGCTTAAACGAATATTGGACAAGACAGTAAGTAGTTCAAGAAAGGATTGGGCATCGAAGTCAGATGATGCCCTATGGGAATATTGAACCGCCTTCAAAACTCTAATTAGTACGACATCATTTAAGCTTATTTGTGGTTAGGCTGTTAACCTGCCCATGGAATTAGAGCATAGAGCATATTGGGCAATAAAAGCCTTAAACTTTGATTTGAAGCAAGCGGGTAAGTGGAGACTTTTAATATTAAACGAACTTAATGAACTTCGCCTGAATGAATATAAGAATGCCAAGCTAGATAAGGAAAAAGTAAAGAAATTGCATGATTCTCTTGTTAATAAGAAAGAGCTGAAAGTGTGAGATATGGTATTACTCTATAATTTAGGATTGAAGTTATTTCCTAGAAAGCTCAAGTCAAGGTAGAGTGGGCCTTTTAAAGTGACCTACGTATTTGTGCATGTAGCTTTAGAATCGGAAAACAAAAACAATGAAGCCTTCAAGGTGAATGGACAAAGGTGCAAACCATATATTGGAGGATGTTTTTCAAAAGAAAGGGAAGTAATTTCTTTCCTTTCAAATTATACAAAAAAATTTTGACGATGAAAGGTCAAGCTAATAACCATAACTTAGCAATATTTTGTATTTAGGCTTTTCTTGAATTCTAGTATTTAGGTCTTTATTTTCATGTTTTTTTGGAGTAGTTTGGATTGCTAATTTTTCATGTTTTTGGAGTTATTATAAGTTAGGGAATAAGCTCCAAGGGATGCATGAGGAAAAATGAATGTGTGTCAATTACAACCTGCCATAATCATGCCATAAGGGAGTAAGATCATGTATAGCATGTTAACATGATCGCAACAGAGGATGCGACTCACGATTGTGACTCTAAGCCATAAACATGCCTTGTGGAAAGACAAGAGCAACTCGTGTCTGCCTCTCCTTTTTCAATGTTAACCACTTATATTAATATTTTCTCTTCTTCTATAGCTAACTTATCTCGCTAAAACCTAGCGGCCACTAACTCTCTAATTTTTTTTTTCATTTTTAATTAGAATTTTTTACTTCTTTCTTTGATCTTTCACCTAGATAAACATTTTTCCTACACAAATATAGTAATTTTCACAAAAAAATCACATCTTTGGATTGGTTCTTATAAGATTTCATTGAAAATTTTCTTTTGCTTTTTTTTTTTCATATTCTCCTCTCTATAGCCATTGGTTTTGTCCTCCCTATCGTCATCTTGGTCTTTGTTGCCATTGGTTTTGTCTTCCTTGTTGCCATCCTCATCTCTGTTGAAGGTGGGGTTTTTCCTCCCTTATGTTTTCTACTTCTTATATATGTGTTAATGAGTATTATACCCATTTTGTGAAATGTTGTTCATGCATATTTTATGTTATACCAGTAAACCATACATATCTGCATTTTACCATTGTTGTGTGATGAATGAAAATATATGGTGTGATGAATGATAGTATATGAAGAATATATGGTGTTTTAATTGATAATTTTAGGTGGTATGAGTCACATTCCATTTAGCCATCTTCTTTTAGATATTCTAACTACTAAATTGTTCAAACTTTTAAGATTTTTGGATCACTAATGTATACCTTCTAATTAGGGAAACAAGAGTTCATTCTTTATTATGAACTAAAACATCTATGAAGCATCTATCACATTGCTTATGCTTTGTTATTTGTTGTAAGTTGTCTCCAAAATCTATTTTCGTATGAGTTTTGGTCACTTTACTTGTTTTTTTAAGATTATATTGGTCAAATCTTTCAACTATTAGTGTTGCTTCATATTTCTTGTTTGGGCAATCTTTCGAATCTAAATTTTCCTTTAATATTTACTTATTTGTTTCAGCTAGCTTAGAAATGTGATATAAAGATGGCTAGTTCATTTTTCATCATTTTCACTTGCATTGTAGGCTATAGGAATTTGTTTTGCACCATATGACAATGGCTTGATAATAATCAGATTTCATGAAGGCCAAAGTCTTTTCACTTTATTTGCATAATTGGATTTTAAAGCTTGAATAAATTTTAGATTTTGATTCAGAAATGGGGAATGCTTAAGGTAGCACCCTGTTTGGAAGAGGATGAATTGAATTCAATCACATGATTGAATTCAATTCATCTATTTGGAACTCAAAAAAAGGCTTGAATTGAAATCTTGCCTGGGTTTAAAACCCATTCTCTTTTCAAATTCAATTCACGTTCCAAATCACATGAATTGAATCCAAAACCTATTCTCTTCTGCTTTTTACTCCCAAACCCAACAGACCCAATATTCCAACCCTACACCAGACAAGCCAACCCTTCTCCCAACAGCAACCACACATCTCCCAACAGCATCACCAGTAACCATGCATCTCCCAACAGCAACCACACATCACCAGCAACCACGCATCTCCCAACAGCAACCACGCATCACCAGCAATGTCCACGCAACAGTATTGTTGTCGGTTGAGATGATCTAAAGATTTTGCTTTGTTCTTCTCACGTTTTTATGGTAATTTCTTGTTTTGCGTACTTGTTTCATAGATGCAGATGTAATTGTTGTTGCGTATTGTGTGTTCTGAACAAGCTCTATTTGATGTTTGTTGTTAGACCTTGAAATGGTTTGAGAGGTTAGAACTGTTTATGGGTTTTGTTAGGTATTGAGCTTGTAATGTAGAGACTTTCGATGGTGAAGATCATATCAGCATTACTTCTTAGACTACACAATAAACCAAACTTAAATATAAATTCCAGTTTGTGCTTTGTTCCAAGTTTTGTTTGTTTTCTAAAAAATTTTATTGAAGATAGCAACAAGCACTGCAAATAATTCACAGCTTATGCTACTCACTTCTACAAATCTGCCAAGTAGAAACTAGTCTAAAATAAAGCTCAAAAGACATGTAGAGTATACATCATTAAATAGTCTACTTTTCTCTTCACATTGCTTGACTAAATACTCATAAGTAGTATTCAATGTGTCTTGTCATTCCAATTTATTTGAGGTGGGTAGGGAGGATGAAGGTAACCATAAAAGTGGAGGCTGCTCCATATAATTGATCTCATAAGTTTTTCCTTTCTGGACATCTTTTTAAGCCAACACCTCTTTAAGGGCAAGCTTCATATTGTCTTTATCTCCCATAACCCTACCTTAAAATCATCTTGATGCTATGGGATATCCCCACTGTGTAATGGGAAAAGAACATCTACTGTTGTTCCAAGAACAAATTTAGCATTTTTTTTAAATGTCACTGAATTGTTTTAATCATCGTGTAGATGTAATAACAAAATGTCTTACATGAATACTTGGACCATTTTACATCATAGTCCACCTTATACTGATTCGTATTTTAACTTTGTTTGTCTTATTGTATATTCTTATTGATTTTATAATCAACCAAGTTATTTATTTTATACAAAGTAAGATCTAACTGATGCATGGTTTAACCTTGAAGTTGTTCAGTTTCCTTTCTTTCTTTTTGAAGATGTGAACGTGTCATAGGAGTAGGAATTGATATGTCAGTATTTTTTCTACTTGTGTTGTGACAATAAATAAAATTTAAATGCAGGCAATATGAGAGGATTTGAAAGAAATGCTCTACTTGCTATGGTAGCTTATATAGGTTATTCGGTTTGCTTGAGACATATATATCAATATATGTGTCGAGCTAATAGACAGATAGTGCATCCAAACAGAGGTCATAGAGAAATTGTACGTCATGAATTACTAACAGCAATAGAGACACATTATAATGCACGTAGCATTTTACATATGAGTTATGATACATTTATTCGCTTATGTTCAATTTTTCGTGGGAGGGGACTGTTAAGAGATAACCAATATAGTTCGGTTGAGGAACAAGTTGGAACATTTTTCCATATTTTAAGTGGTAGAGCTAGCACTCGTTCATAAAGTTTCTTTTTCCGACGATCTACTGAAACTATTAGTCGTCACTTCCACCAAGTACTCAGAGCAATAGTTACCCTCGAGGATCAATTTTTGGTTCAACCAAATGGTTTGGTTGTCCCTCCTGAAATAATCAATAGCGGAGGAAGATTTTATCCATATTTTCTGGTATTTTATAAAAACAATTTATATACAAAAACATAGTTTTTATTAATAAAAATTCTAACACATTTTATGGAATTTTTAGAATTGTATTGGTGCTCTTGATGGAACACATATCAAAGTAAAAGTTTGAAAGGAAAATATATCAAGATATAGAGGAAGGAAGAGTTATCCTACAATGAATGTCTTGGTTAGATGCACTTTTGACTTGAAATTTACATATCTCTTACCTGGATGGGAAGGTTCAGCCTCAGATTCAAGAATTTTAGATAATGCATTAGCTATAGAAGATAAGCTCATTGTTCCTCAAGATATCTTTTAGTTGAAGATTATTAAATTCCATATTATATACAAAAGGTGTTATTATCAATAAGCATCTAGTAAATGTTTTTACTTTTATTTATAGGTAAATTCTATTTAGTTGATGTTGGATATATGCTGAGGTCCAGATTTATTATTCCTTATAGAAGTACTCGATATCATTTAAAAGAGTATTCTCGGCAAGCTCCAACTAATGCAAAAGAGTTATTCAACTTGAGACATGCTTC
>JANSVA010000218.1:30010460-30029163 GCA_025504915.1 Erythroxylum reticulatum
AGGTTGAATATAGGTAGGAAGCTGTTGATGAATGATTTATGAAAATGTGTTATTGTTTGGATTGATGATCAAATGTATTTTATGAATTGTTGTGAATGATTTTGGGTTTGAAATGAAGTTGAAAATGAAGAAGAAGAGATGGTTTAGTATTAAGAGAGGTTATATATGAAAGGGGGGAAGTGAAGAGATGAAAAATATAGTAAGAAAAAAAGTCTTCGGAATAGGTTTCTGGAAAAGTTCGCTGCGGCGAACTCCATTTTTCCTACACAGACATGTTTTGGTATTTTGATGATAACTTTTTCTATAGACGTCCAAATGAAGTGATTTTTAATTTAGTGTAAACTAGTGACATAGTGATACAAATGGTATTCAATAATGGAGTCTAAATTTAGTCTCTAAGAATTTCAATTTTGGGATGGAAGTTAAGCATAGAATTTTATTTCATGCAAAAGGACAGTCCAAAATTATTTAGGTAGTAACTTTCCGATTATTGAACCAAATTGAATGGAATTTTGGATTTTGGTAAATGAAATCAAGAAGGGGATCAAGAGAGGCAAGAGGATCAAGATGAAAGACATCCTTAAGACAATTTCATAAGCAAGGATTTCAAGGTGGGTAACAATTTTATAATTAAGTAATAGGCCATTAATGTTTTCTTTCAAATGATGGAAATAAATGATTTCAACTACTTTGTGAATATCTATTATAACTCTCTGAATGCTTTGAAAAAGTGTTATGTGTTTGGTATGAGATTATTGTGTTGATGATTTGTGAAAAGAATATGAAAATGATTTTTGAAAAGATATTGTGTTTGAAAAAATCAAGTTTAAAAAATGTGCCAGTTTTGGAAACAAGTTTACAAGATTATGAAATACATGTTATGTGGGTTTGGTTTGGTCTATTATGTTGTTAAGTGAACTTTGACTAAAGGCTTCTCCCGTCTGCCCGCTAGTGGTATGGAGCTCCTTCCTGGACTCCCTTAAGTTTACGACTACACAAAGCACTATGTGAGATTGTGTTAGTTCGTTCTGTTCACAACTTCACAGGACCATTATATGGGAATGTGTTAGTTGGTTCTATTTATGTACCTTCCAGACCATTTTGATGTGCATATGTGCTCATGATACATTAACAAGATTGATTTATAACTAATTTGCATTGTTGAGAATTTGAGAAATGTATGCTTTGTGATTCAATGTGAAATTTTGTTACAATGAAAAATAAGTTTTCAATGGATTTGCTTGTTACTAGTTATAAAATTGTTACCCACGAGCTTTAAGCTCACCCCCCTTTCCTTCCTATCTTCAGGTGAGGCACAAGAGATCGAGTAGTCAAGAGTCAAGTCATCACTTTGACTAGGCTTATTTTGCTTTTGAAGTTAGTTTTTGTAAAACAAGGCTTTAGTTGAATTTCAAATTTTTACCTTTTCAAATGATGTATTTTTGGGATTATGATGTAATGTGGCTTGAAATGCCCATTAAAGCTTTGTAAAACTCTACTTTTAAATATTAATGAAATGTATGATTGGAGTTATCTATTATTTTTCATGTTTTCACAAAGTATTCGGATTTTAGAAATTGCATGCGTTTATGCATAAGTTCCTTTTGTTTGGGTTGGAATTGAGGATGGTTTTTGGGAACTTTACGGTTGCATTTAGTGGAGTTAATGTTGGGGTTGAGTAGTTAAAGAAGTGTAAGTTGCATTAAATAAGGTATGTTGATTTTGGGTTTGGTTCTACTTCTGGGGTTTTCGCCGCGACAAAATTAACTCGAGGCTTCATTTTTTCTTTTTTGTTTTGTTTTCGTTGGCATGGTGAGTTCGCCGGGGCGAGACCAAATTGTCACCGCGGTAAAAATACAATTGCAAATTCGCCGCAGTGAAAGTTAAATCGCTCGCTGCGACTTAAAATTCCAGAGGGTTCCAGGGGATTCTAGCTTATGTTTACCGCGGCGAAACAACAGTTGGCCGCGGCAAAGCCCACCTTTGCTTCCGAAGAAATTTCCAACTTCTAAGCCTCCCTCCACACTCGATCTGCATGATTCCACATTCGATGTTGGGCTTTAGAAACGGGGTCTAACAATTTAAGTATGTTTAGAAGAAGTTTGGTTATGTGTGATGATAGATCTTCTATACATCTGAGGGGGTTTATGTATCTTAAAATAAGGAAAGCCACATATATTGTATTAGATTGAATTATTTCTATTAACAATTGAAATTTGCATACGTATTCTGCATATGCATGTTGATTTCCTTTGTACATAGAATGTAAGTGATACAACTTCCTGTTTACTACCCCTCACACGAAGAGAAAGATGACCCAAAGCTGTATGCTAATAATTTCAAAAAATTGATGGCTCAAAAGATGTGCATTTCCCTTAAAAGTGGGATGTTAATGATTTTGAAACTAATTTTTCATAGTTCTTCTTAGTTTTGTTGTGATACAATATGATTTAGAACTATGATTTGCTGCATTGAAATAATCATTAGGAATGAAGGGGGCATCAGCTATTTCTCGTAAATATTATCTGCAATTTTGATCCTGTTATTATTTTTAAAGATTAGTTGACTTGGTCCTTTATGACAAGAAAATGTTAAGTTCTTGATAATGTCAAACAGTTGTTTCTTCTAAAGTATAGATATGGATTGCAATTGTTAACTTTATCGCAATAATCTTATCTTTTGGAATTTATTTTCTCTTCCCCAGGGATAGAGTTATTTGTGGTATGTGAACCTGGAACACAACATATAGAAGGTCTCTTGAAATTCATATATGAACTTTATATTGATTATGTTCTAAATACCTTCTATAAGATGGAGATGCCTATATAATGTTAGCTCTTCGATATCAACCTTACATAGGCATTTTATGTTTGAGCTTGTTAGCTTGGCTTATGCTTTATGCGTCATATTTATATTTTCCCCTGTCTAACCAAGAGATTCTATTCAATGGCATTTCTGTTGATTCTTTTCATAACCATCACGCCACTAATTTTTTTCCTAACGTTGGAGTATAGAGTCCTAGATACATAATGTTAGCAGGGGAATCTGGCAAAACTTGTGGGCTAGCTAATAACGAAACCCTTGGATCTACTTCAATTTTGTGTCATTATTTACCTATAGTTATGACTTTGTGAATAAAACTCCCAGAACATCCTATTAATAACACATTAAGTAAGATAGATGAATTTGAATTAAAGGGTATCGATTGTATATAAGAGTATATCATTGTAATCCTCTATTACATAATTAGTGTGCAATTAATTCAACAATTTTAAAAAGCTGCATCATCTAACTTTTGCCTTAACAATAACAGCTCACACATTGGCAAGACGAGAAAAATAAAGGAACAATCAATTTTTCCTTTCATTCAATTTTTCTTTCTTGCTTAGCATTTCAATTTCTCCTTCTTCTATATGCTTTCGTTTCTTCCTCATCTTCTTTTCAACAAAATTTGTGCTCTTGTTGTCATTTACATGTCGTCCGTCTATGCTTTCTTCTTCTTCTTTTTCTTCTTCTTTTCCTTATTTACAACATCTTCACCTTTTGCTTGATGATCATCATTCATATCGTTTCTCAATGTTGTTTGATCAACTTTAGTTTTCTTCTTTTTCTTCTTTTCTTTCTTTTTATCATTAACTAGCACCTTCTGTTGGACCCTGTTTTCGGAGCCCAACATTCGGAGTCACAAAACGTGAGCAAACTCATTCTTCTATTTCAGAACAGATTTTTGGGAAACTTCCAACTAGAATTTTAATTTGACTTCTTCGGAACACTTATTCCGGAACACTTAGGGACTGAATTACAATTCAATTCCTTTAGATAATTTGTGGCTTTATGTCTATAGTTCATTTAGAGATAAGAATCATCACATTTGGAGCTCTACAGATCAAGATATCACCAAAATACTGAAGCATGTTCAGTAAAATATCCAACTCATATTCTTCCAACCGATTCCCATCACTTTGATTCAACCAAACCTTTTCAAATTAATACCAAAATCTATAAAATTTTATGGAGAGATAGAGAAATGTCCGTAGAATAGTGATCTTGCATTTGCACGATCGCAACTTCTCCCTTCCTGCTTTTCTTCTTCTGACTTGTATTGGTAAAAAAGGCATAACTTTCACTAAAAATATCGGATTAAGGTCATTCAAAGACGTTTCGAAGAGGACTTCTAGACCTACAATTCCATGAAGACATCAAAAACAAATTTTGCCTCTATAAGGGTTAAAATTTGGAAATAAGGCAGCTGTCTCGAAAGTCCATCCTATGCAGCATCACAAACTTCTAATAATCATAACTCTCAACTCTAATATCCAATTATTTCATACTATATAGCATTGAAAAGATATAAAGATAATCTACAACTTTATAGAAGACAATTTTATCTAATTCAGCCTAGATTAATCCAATTTTTCCTCTAAAGTCAAAATACAATTCCTATCTTTCCTTTCCGTAATACATCTCCCTTATATGTAACAACAATTCGTATTCAAAATTTATCATCTCAAATTGATAACTTCTTCAAGTGTACCTAATTCTAACTTAACCTCATCCTTAATTAATTCGTATTTCAACTCCACCTCGTCCGTACCCAAATTCCCATTCAATATGACAATCATCCATGCACAAATTCATATGTCATTAACACCATAAAACAAGAGTTTACAAAGCTTTAATGGCATTTCAAGCCACAATACATTAATTTTCTAAAATCCCCAAATTACAAAAGATACTTGAATAATAATTGGTCAAAATGCAATTGCTGTCTTGTTTTACATAACTACTCCAAAAAAAACAAAACATGCAAATCCAGAGTAATATCTTGATTTTCTTTCACTCGGTCTTTTGCTCAACACCTGAATAGGGGAAAGAGATTGGGGGTGAGCTTAAAAGCTCGTGGGTAGCAGTTTATAATCGATAACAAACAAAACCATTAAATTAATTCATTTATCATAGAAAATTCTTATTAAATTCAAGAAAAGCATAGTTTTTAACTAATTCACAATAATACAAATCATGTAAGCATCAACTTGACAATTCATAGATGCAATGCACAACAAATGGATCGAGAATTCAATGGAACAAAACAGAGAAACCAAAGTTTACTCTATGAATAAAACGAGTCCGAATTCTCAGGATCTCGTGGCCTCTCTTACCCAAACACAATCAAATTTCATTGCTCAATTCATTTCCATACATTTTCATATTCTCATGCTTTTTCCACTTTTTCTTTATCCAAAATACCATGACACATTTTAATGGCATAACATGATCATATATCACAATGCATTTTTCCACGTTCACAACGATTCAAATCCAACCAATTAAGCATATACACACTTTTAAGCAAACTCTTTAAATCATTTAAAAGCAATATATGCACATTTATGAAGTACTTGAAATCATTTATTCTATTGATTTGGAAAAACTTTAATGGCTCATTATTAAATTATAAACATGAAACCCACCTTGATTTCCTTGGTTATAGACTTACTCAAAGATGTCTCTCCCATTGCTCTTATTGCCTCTAATGATTTCTTTTATGAAAGGCAAAATTTCCATTCAATAGGAATGTCAATTGAGAACCCAAAGGAACATATTCATAAAATTGATCCTAGAATCCTTAAACTCATACATTTCTTAAGCTATATGAACCAAAATCCTCTAAAAAATGCAAAATATTAAGATCAAACTTACCTTGAATCTTCACCAAATGAAGAGTTTGTTGGCTCTAATGGAAGCTCTCATCTTCTTCTACTTTTTTCCCTTCTTGCATAACTTCAAAATCACTCCTTAGGAGTAAGAAAAATCAAAACCTTGCTTTTCTTCTTTCTTTCCTCTCCAAAACTGAAACTTTCTCCTTCTTCTCTCTTCTCTTTGTTTCTTCTCTCCTTTTCTATCCTTAAATCACATTTTTTGCCTCTTCCTTAAAAGAAAACCAACACTTTTCATTTCAGTTTTGCCATTAATGATTCTAAATTGTCCATTTTGCCATTCGTTATAAGCTTAGGTTCTTTTAACCTTAAGTGGTCTTCCTAAAATGCCCTTCATGCAATCTTACTACCTTTAACACTTTAATTCAATTTAACCTATGTCATATAATCTTACTAACATTAACATAATAATAACTACTCCAAAAATTAAATCCATCAAAACCTCATAATTATTTAAATCAGGCTTAACTAGAGAGAAAAAAATATGGGGCCAACACCTTCTCCACTGATTATTCTGCCTCCATCGATCTCTTCTTTGGGGTTGTTTTTTCGGCATTCTCAGCAAGATCATCCCAATTCTCTCCCTTAAAGATTTCTTAAACGAACCTCAAGCTACAAATATGATATTTGAAGAAATTACTTTTTGAGAAAAGAAGAGGTTATAAATTGAAATTGACCACTTCGGGCATTAGAAATCGTAGCAATGCCATAACTGGATCACATACATAAGTTATTAATCTCAAAGATGATTGATCAATTTTTATATAAGATATTAGTGAGTAATATAGAAGTTATATTACCATTGGTCTAGACAAGAATTCACTTATTAGAAACAAAAGATTTCTAAGCCTACAATCAATTTTTATTAAAAAAATATGGCAAAATATATGATTGAAGCATGTTAGACCAAGTTTAAGAGTTCAAGGGTTCAAGAAAACCACTTACCTCCTAACTACAGGTAAGACATTCTCTAAATACTAGCTGGCTGAAGCATGAATTGGTGTTGTCTTTATTCGGGTAGCTCCAATAGCTGTAGAATAATACTCCCTTGGGCTCCATGAGAGTTTGTCTGGGAGCACTTTAACTATAGAAATTTCATGCTTCAACACATTAATGAAGTGGTCCACATCAATGTTGAGGATGTGGAGCATAAGTATAAAGAACCTGAAAAATATCTTGGAAAGTAACTGAATCCTATTTTTGTGGGACTTGTTGTTAGGAAAGGATTATAATCTCCTATGGTGAGATTATTATTAGATAGCAACACAAAAACACAACTGTAACGTGACTCTTGTACTTTCATTATAACAAGAAAAACTAGTGCATCATCCTATGGACAAAGCTGAATTTGTGAACCATGTAAAATCCTTGTGTCTCGTTTTTTCATTCTTGCTCTTGTTTTTTGCTATTGTGTGTGTATGTGTGTAATACCATGTTCCTAACAACAAGTATTAGAGCACGTTGGTTAGGAGATCACAATAAAATAATGAAAGATGGAAAGGCTAAGATTGAGAGGTTCAATAAGAAGGATTTTGCTTTCTAGAATATGTAGATTCAGGATCTGTTGTATCAGAAAGATCTCTATCTACCTTTGAAAGACAAACCCATAGATATTAAGAAGGAGGATTGGGAATTTTTAGACTGCCAAGCACTGGGTACGGTAAGATTGACGTTGGCTAGGAAGTTGCCTTCAACAACATGGATCAAATAACGATGAAGGGGTTGATTGCAGCCCTATCAAATATGTATGAGAAACCCTCGGCCATGAATAAAGCATATTTGATGCATCGATTATTTGATCTTAAGATGGTTGATTCCACTAGTGTTGATGATCATATTAATGAATTTAATATGATAATAACGAAGCTCGCTTATGTAAAGATTAACTTTGAAGATGAAATTAGGGCTTTGATTTTGTTATCTTCTTTGCCTGAGCCTTGGGACACTATAGTATCTGCTGTTAGTAGTGCTAGAGGTTCAAATGTACTTCAGTATGATCAAATTTGTGATGTAATCTTGAGCGAAAGTATTCACAAGAAAGATTCCGGTGAGTCTTCTGGGAGTGCTTTAAATGTTAAAGGCAGGGGAAAATAAAGGGGTCAAAGAAAGAATAAAGGTTGTTCAAAGTCAAAGGGAATGGGTTGGCCTCAAAACCCTAAAGAAGCAGTTTGTTGGGACTGTGACGATAAGGGGCACTTTAAGAGAAATTATCTTAAATCTAAGAATAAGGGAAGGGGCAATAACCATAATGATGATAATGACTCTGTGAACTCCGCTGAAGATGTTGGTGATGCTCATATTCTTAGTGTAGCTAGTCCTATTGAGTCATGGATAGTTGACTCAGGTGCATCATTCCATTCCTCACCTAGTAAAGACCTGTTTCACAATTTTGTTGGTGGAAAGTTTGGTAAGGTGTACCTTGCCGATAATAAGAGTTTGGAGATTCTAGGAAGAGGGGATGTGAATGTCAAGACCTTGAATGAGGGTATGTGGAAACTATAGGATGTCAGGTATATCCTAAGTTTGACCAAGAACTTGATATCTATTAGTCAATTAGATAGTACTAGCTGCAAAACTGAGTTTGGCAATGGGTTTTGGAAGATGGTGAAAGGTGCAACATTTATGGCTAGGGGTATGAATTCTGGGACATTGTACACTACTGCAGGGTGTACAAATTTAGTTGCTAACGTTGCTGAGAGTTTTTATAATATAAGTCTGTGTCACAACAGGCTTGGTCATATGAGCGAGAAAGGGTTGAAGATAATAGCTACTAGGGGTTCTTTGCTTGGTTTGAAATCTGTTGATATGGGTTTGTGTGAGAGTTATGTTTTTGGCAAGCAGAAACGAATCAGCTGCACCAAAGTTAGCAAGGAACCAAAAGCAGAGAAGTTAGAGTTTGTTCATACTGATGTATAGGGTCCTTCAACTATTCAGTCTTTAGGCGGCACATACTACCATGTCACTTTCATTGATGATCACAACAGAAAGGTATGGGTTTATTTTTTAAAAAAATAAATATGATGTTTTTAGTACCTTTTTGAAAATGAAAGTAGATTTTGAGAATTAGACAGGTCTAAAGATAAAGTGCTTGAGATCAGACAATGGTGGTAAATATGAGAAAGATGAGTTCAAGAAGTATTGTGCTCAATAGGGAATCAGGTTGACCAAGACTATTCCTAGAAATGTAAGGCAGAATGGCATTGCTGAGAGGATGAACAAGACTATCAGTGAGAGAGCTTAGAGCATGCGTATTCATGTTGGGTTGCCTAAGACACTATTGGTAGATGCAGTCAACACAGTAGCATACTTGATCACAGGGGACCATTAATTCCTTTGAGTGATAAGGTACCAGAAGAGGTATGGAGTGTTAAGAAAGTTGATCTATCTTTTCTACACACTTTTGGTTGTGTTGCATATGTTATGATTGATCCTAAGAAGAGAGATAAACTTGACCCAAAATGGTATGTGGTTCCAAGTGTGGAATACTTGGTGTGTAGGCTTAAAAAGAGCCTATATGGGTTGAAGCAGGCTCCAAGATAGTGGTATATAAAGCTTGACACCTTTATGTGCAATAGTGGATTCCACAGGAGTGATAGGGATCAATGTTGCTATTTCAAGAAATTTTCTGATTCTTATGTTGTGTTACTCTTGTTTATGGACGATATGTTGATTGCAGGGTCTAGTTTGAAGGAAATCAACAAATGAAAGAAGGAGCTGTCAAAGAAATTTGAGATGAAGGACTTGGGTCTTACGAAGCAGATTCTTGGGATGAGGATTTCTATGGATAGGTCTGAAGGCACTTTGAGACTATCCTAGGAAGATTATGTGTGTAAGGTTTTGGATCGTTTCAGAATTGGTGATGCGAAGCCCAAGAACACTCCATTGGCAAATCATCTTAAGTTGTCAAAGGATAAGTCACTCAGGATAATTGAGGAGCAGGACTACATGTCTAAGGTACTTTACGCTTCTGCAGTTAGGAGTTTGATGTATGCTATGGTTTGCCCTAGACCAGACATAGCATTTGTAGTGGGAGCAGTGGCTAGATTTATGGATGATCCTGATAAGGCACATTAGGAAGCTATGAAATGGCTTCTAAGATACTTAAAGGGCACTGCTAGTACTTCGCTTGTGTTTGATAAGAGCAAGGTTGAACTAGAAGGGTTTGTTGGTATTGATTTGAGTGGGGGTTTTGACACCAGTAAAAGTACAATTGAGTATGTCTTCACACTTAGTGGTACAGCTATGAGCTAGATGTCTAAACTTAAAAAGTGTATTGCAATGTCTACCCCAGAGTCAGAATATGTTGCTATGTTTGAAGCTGGGAAAGAAATGGTTTGGTTATTAGACTTCTTGGAAGTTATAGGCAAGAAGCATCATAATGGTGTTCTCTATAGTGATAGTCAGAGTGCCATACAATTGAGCAAGAATCCAGTCTTGCATTCAAGAACCAAGCATATCAGGCACAGGTTCCACTTCATTCGTAGTTTGGTTGAGAATGGTAATATGCAGCTTAAGAAAATCTTAGGTAGTAAGACCCAGTTGATATGTTCACCAAAGGGGTTGATGTTGGGAAACTGAGGTTTTGCAAGACCTCAGCTAGCCTTCGTGATTGATGGTGAGTTGATGATGGTGCACTAGGTGGATGTGTGGTTATAAGGAAGTTAGATCCCTAGTCTCTAAGTGGGAGATTGTTAAGGATGTGGAGCCTAAGTATGTAGAACCTGAAAAATAGCTTGGAAAGGAACCGAATCCTAGTCTTGTGGGACTTGTTGTTAGGCTAAGATTGTAATCTCCTTTGCTGAGATTATTATTAGATAGCAACACAAAAACACAACTATAACGTAACTCTTGTACTTTCATTATAACAAGAAAAACTAGTGCCTCATCCCGTGGACATAGCTAAATTGGTGAACCACGTAAAATCCCTGTGTCGCATTTTTTCAGTCTTGCTCTTGTTTCTTTCTATTTTTGTGTGTGTGTGTGTGATCCCATATTCCTAACAATCAAAGATATCTATGAATGAGCTGAAGAGAAGAAAAAGAAAGAAATTTCAGAATAATGCCTAAAAACCTATAACATATCGATAAGTAATTAAGCACATTAGAAGCAATACCTAGAATCTCTCCAAATAGGATTTACTTCAAAATGTGAGATGAATAGCTTTGCATTAAGTATTTTTGCAACCGCAATAGCATCAAATATCTATGGATAAAAGAATCATACTGTGAGTAGTTAACTATATTCTCAAAAAGCACATGACCACAACATTTGATCAATCATCTTTTTTATCTTGTCAACTTGTTAATCTTTCCTTTATCTTATAGGACATTTGACACGTACCCCCATCCTTTGTTGGTTTAGACCTCCATCAAGAAACACTTGAAGATAACACTCAGACTTGTCCGATAATGCTATGCAAAACAACAAACAGAACTTTTGATGCATATTGTTACTTTTTTCTAGTGGAATCAATGACCACGATGTAGAAGTATAACTCATTTAACCATCAAGTCTTTCATATTACTCACAAAAGGCATTGCAAGATTCAAGACATGACTGCCATCCTTGGTTAGCCAAAGGAACATAGAGATCTGATTGCTTCTCATTTGACTATCAAAAGAACATTTGATAAAGTTAGAAAGAAAATATGTTTATCATCATCATAGGAATTTGATAAGACTATCCGATTAGTTACTTTCCAAACTATTGCTTACAGTCTCTCTTTGTCCCTATAAAGCACTCCTTAGAAAACGTAAATGCCTAGGTTTGGAATGTTCCATTCTTATAGAAAGCAACCAATTTGTCACAATTATGCCAGTTTTCAAAATATTGGCACAAAAAGCAATATAATTCACATCACTTGTCAAAGTGACTCCCAAATGCTAAAAACAAAAGCATCTATTAAAGAGGTTGTACATATCTTGTCATTATATGAGCATAATTGTCTCATAAATCTATTCAGGTTCCTCCCTTTCAACTCAAATAACAAAAGGCCAGAATTTAGTCCATCAAATACAAAAAGAAAATTCCTCTTATCAACGAAATTCCTCTTTTACAACACCACGAGGGTTAGCGAACTCTGAAGACCCATCCTCTACTTGGATTGCAGGGAAATTAGTATGCCCAAAATAATGGCTGCTATATCCAACCATCCAAACCTCTTTCTTTTTCTTTTTCAATTTTCTATACCCAGCAGAATGTCATTTTAGTTAGTTTTTTATTATTATTGCCCCTGCTCCAACATAAGAAAACTCAAGAATTGTTGCCAATAAAACCTTGTTAAAGATCCAATTCAAGTGAACTGAGATTTTATCTAAGTAAAGTAACTGATCTCACCAAACAAACTTATTAAATAATTAACCTTTCCAAGTTGTCACAAACACAAGTAAATCCAAATGGCACTAGCTGAGTTATTCAACATATTACGATAAGTACACTATTAATCATTTAATGAGAAGTAGCATGCTTCTCACACATAATAACAAGCTTGATCTATTTATCATATTAACGTCACTTGTCCTTGTCTAAATCATATTTTCCTTTCCATCAAGTTACTGCATATAAACTATAGTATGAAACAATTAAAACAATCCAACTAAAAATAAGTAAAGTTGAGCACACCTTATAATTTTTTAAGCTGAACAAGAAAAAAAACCTACCGAGAACGTAGAAGGAGAGACATGACTCAATACATCAAACAAGGAAGGTAAAGTGGATAAAGAAGCACCAACAGCCTAACAAGAACTCCTTTTCTTTAAAGCTCCATCATTCAAAGCTCATAACTTTAACTTAACCCACCACTCAAATATCTAAACCAGTTTTTGCGTCTTACTATTCTTGTGATAAATGAAAAAAAGGGCCCAATAAGAGAAAAGGGACTAATGGTTAAGAATAGAAGAACCCATTATCATACAAATTATAAGATTCTTGATTATTTATTCATCACTCTTTTCCTTTTCTTGAAACTTTGTGAAAGAAAGCGTGTGAATGTAAAAAGAGAAACAGAGGTTTCATTATGGAGGGTAGTGTTACTTTTAAGGGCCTGAAAAAGGATAACTGACAGCACGTGTTGAGAAATTTACTTGACTCTGCACACTAAAATTTATAGTTAGGGTAAGTCAGGATCAAATCTATAGGGAATGTTCAGTTAATTTCTATAACCAAAATTGACTAATGTAAGGAAAACAAAAAGGGAATTTTTTAGATTTTAAGCAATTTAGGAAATAAAATAAAAGTAAACTATCGAAAACAAATTAAAACAAGCGATTGAAAATGATTAAACTGTCAAATTTATGTAAAGTCTAGTTCTAGGTTCAATCTCGACCTAAACACGATCAAGCATAGTCCATCATCTTAACATCTTTACAACTCTCTTCAAACTATCAATTTGAGACTAATAGATTGCTCTACTAATCTTGGTTTTTCCTTAGGTTTTATTTAATCAAGATACGATCATTAGTTAAATCTAAGTACCAAATAACCTAGGATACGATCTCTAGATTTAATTGGGCAGTCGCATTACGATGTGGAAAATAATTAGTATAAGTAGTAATCTCACACATTCGAGTTATCTAACCTAAGTTATGTTGCTCCTACCAATACGAGATCATTAGATGCTATTAACAAACATCAAAAGTAATGATTATAGATTACATTCACTGTTATAGAAATTGGTTCGAAATAAAACAATCAAAATAACGTATTAAGATCATTCATCCCAAAACCCGATCAAATAGCTTTACCGTGACTTGATGTCGATATTCCCATTGAACCAACATTGAAAAATTAGCCTTCCATCTCCATTTTTATGCTTTAAGCATTAACCATCTTCTTTATAATTGCTTCGTGGTGAAAGAATGAACAGAGAATCGTAGAGCCTTCAAACCTTTCCATTGTCTAAGCTCTTTCTATTTATGGAATTAATATTTTGGTCCACTGTTATTATTCACCCTCTACTTTAAATGCAGGTGTTGTCTTTGTTTTGCCTTAAAGTCTGTTGTATGTGTTTTATTCTCCTCACTAACGTCGTTTTGGTCTATTGGCTTGTTCTTCTTTTCTTCTACTATGTTGCTACTAATTCACGTAATTGCATGTAAATTTCATGCATGTGCCGTGAGCAACTTTAAATCTTCTTTGTGTTTTCATTTTCATTTTTCTTGTCTTTATTTTCTTCTTCTTATTCCATGAAGACAAGTCTACTTCTTCGAAAAATGGTCCAAATATCGTACTTTCGATTCGCCTTAACTTCTTTACTTTTGAATTGTGCCTAAAATCACATATGAGTCAAAGTGATTGTCTTAAGCATTTCTAAGGCATTAATCACTAAGTGTAGCAAATTAAATGAATCAAAATTTAAACACAAATCAAGTTCCCCCACACTTAGTCTTAGACCATCCTTGGGCAAATCATCAAAACCAAAATCACAAACCAAAACTTTTATTCATTTTCCATATTTCCTAAAAATAGATAGCCATAAGTAAAGATGAATGACTTTAAAAACCTATAGTAAAAACTCAATATTCAAAGGTTCTACTCATGATCAATCAACATTTATCACCCTTAGAAACTGAGTGATCTAGAGATAGACTTGGGCAAAAAGTGTTTAAACAAGATATTTACATAGGTATACTCAAACACCATTCATGATCACAACAATCCATAACTTTGCATTTCTCCACGACTAAAAGTCACATGCATAATCATGAATCAAAGGACTTTTCTAGGGTTGTAATGTAGGCAAAGGTAAGGTGAGATGTATTTTGGTTAATGTAGCATAAAAAGCCATCAAGCTAGTGAAGCAGTAATAATTGATGAGATATCAAGTTCATAAGTTAACATTCATTGAAAAATAGGTACCGTCGGATATGAAGAATGCAACAATTACGTTTCACAACTTAATTCAGATCTGACACCTTAATCCACATGAACATAACACAAAAAGTGCTCCATCTAAAACCACATCTGCCTCATATGCAATATATTCAAGCACCTAATCAATACAACTTAAGGAGGATAAACTATTAATGTATTTTTGTTAATGTACTATAAAAGTCATCAAGCTAATTAAGCAAAAGTAATACTCAATGAGATATCAAGCGCACAAGTTAACATTCATTCAAAACTAGGTACCATTAGCTATAAAGAATGCAACACTTATGTTTCAAAACTCAATTTAGCTATCACACCGTAAGCCGCATGAACATAATAGAAAAAGTGCTCGATCCGAAACAACATCCACCTCATATGTAATATATTTAAACACCCAATCAATACAAATTAAGGAGGATAAACTCTTAACAACTTTTCACAACAATTGTATTTCCTCTTTGATACTTTTATTCAAACTCACATTTTTTCTTTCCTTCTTTTTTTTTCTTTTTTCTTTCTTCTTTTTTTAAAAAGAAAAAGTGATAGAAGCAACATCAACATAGGATTCATAACATGGAATTTTAATGAATATAACCAACCTACATGTATGTATAGCCCCACGCTTAGGCTTCTGTACAATCACATTCATCAATAAATGCTCCACTAGCTTTAAGACTTAGGTAAGGCATTTGGTTAGGTGCATATAATGTGGTTTATACAAAAGAAAAGGATAATAAAGCTCAAAGGGGGTTAGCAAAGAAAAATTCACATAAATTGGTAGACTATTTGGCTAATGTAGCTTGAAATCAACAAAGAATGCCTAATCATTTTCATAAAAATTCATATAATAAAAATGTGGTCTCGAATAAAAAATCAACGCAAAGTAAGGATGTATATGTCATGACTGTTGGACTCTAAATTTTTTTGATTTATTCATTTAATTATTTTTAGAATTGAGCCCATAAATTTAGTGAGTATAAGTTGAAATTAGAAATTTAGAAGGAAAATGTTAGAATTAAATTAGAGTATGGTATGGTGTTTGAGAAGATTAAAGAAGTTAGTAAATGGATTAAATAAAAGAAGGGGCAACATGGGAAGGACAAAGTAAATGCAGGATAAAATAGGGAAAGACCATTTAAAATGGTCTTGAATTAGAAGAAGAAGAGAGGAGAGTCATAGAAGGGAAGAAAAAAAACTAAAGAGAGAAAAGAGGGAAAAACGTGGAAAGAAGAGAGGGGAAGAGAGAGAGTTTGTGAGAGTGTGTAAGAGAAGCTTGGAAGGAAGAAGAAAGAAGAAGAAAAAGAAGAGGAAATCAACTTGTTAGAGGTAAGTCTTCGTCTTTCTTCTTGCTGGGTTCAAAAGGGGATTAAATAGAGACTAGGGTTTGTGTTGGGAATGAAGGAAGAAAGAAGAGAAAGATGAAACTATCTTAATTTTTGGATCTCTAAGATAAGGTTTTGGTTTTTCTAGCCTAGGTGAATTATGGGTAGGTTAGATTTAAGTTCAATTTTAAAATTTTTTATTTTTGAAGTTTTATAAAATTACATGTGAGTTTGGATTGAATGGGAAATTGGTTTGTTTTAGGAAACAAAGAGAACCCTATCTAAGAGCAAGAGGAAAGGCAAGCTTGACTTGCATTTTTCCAAGCCAATTAGGTGGGCAATATATTTATAGCTATTGTGTAATATAGGCAATGTCTTGCTTGTATATTGTTTGTTAAATTGCTTGCTTTGAATTTTTGTGATTGTTGAAAATGCATTGTGACTTATGATGTATGATCAGTTTATTCCATTAAAATGTATCATAGCATTTTGTATAAAGAAAAAGGAGGAAAAGCATAAGAATATGAAAATGCATGGAAATGAATTGAGCATAAATTTGTTTGTGATTGGGCAAGAGAGGAAGCCATTTCGTTAGTCACGTGTACATTGACCTATAACCTTCTCTCGGCTACCCGCTTAAGGCACACGAGATCCTAAAAATTGAACTCCTTTTATTTACAGTGTAAACTTTGGTTTCTCCATTTCGTTCTAGGAAACTCTCGAGCCATTTGTTGTGCATTTCATCATTGATTTGTTAAGTATGATGCATTTCATCATTGACTTTTAGGCCAAATTATGCAAAGTTTCCTTCTTAAAAGTTGTAGCTTATCTTTCTAGCTTTCCAACGGTATAAGGTATGAAATTTTTAGGCATCGAAGTTGAGAGATATGATCATTATAAGTTGGGGATGTTACAATCGACGTATAAAAGCCTCGGGTGTGATCGTAACAAGGAAAGGTGCGTGCGATATAAACTTCGGTTTCTCCGTTTTGTTCTACGGAACTCTGGAGCCATTTGTTGTGCATTTCATCATTGATTTATTACATATGATTCATTTCATCATTGATTTTTAGTCCAAATTATGCAAAGTTTCCTTCATGAAAGTTGTAGCTTATCTCTCTAGCTTTTCAACAGTATAAGGTATGAAATTTTGGACATTAGAGTTGAGAGATATGATCATTATAAGTTGGGGATGTTACACTCAACGTATAAAAGCCTCAGATGCATTCGTAACAAGGAAAGGTGCGATCGCACCTCGTCACTTCTCCAGCCTCGGGTGCAATCGAACCAAGGAAAGGTGCGACCACACCCTAGGAGTATCCTTGAGTGTGATCGCAATAAGGAAAGGTGCAATCGCACCTCGCAACTTCTCTAATGTTTTGCCATCGAAGGGTTTTCCAATTCTGAACATGTTTGACTCTTTTGGCCATAACTTGGTCATCCGAGCTCAAAAAGGACTTGATTCTTGAAGCATTGAATTTCTAACACGTTCCTATATCCTTTAGTAAAAATTGGTAGCCTTTGGATTTGATTAGAAAAAGATTTATCTAAAGAAAGTAAGGGAATTGGTTGGAAGAGTATGAATTTGTTATGAAAATATTTTGGTATTTTAATCATATCTTGATCTGTAAAGCTCCAAATGAGATGATTCTTATTGCAAAATAAACTAGAGACATGGAGATACAATTTTTCAAAAGAAGTCTATTTGCAATTATGGAATCAGAGAATGAAGATGAATCGACGATGGCTAATGCAATTTCCATTGAAATAACCCTACAAAGAAACCCATTCCCACTTTATGACTCTGGGGTCATACTCCGAAAATAGGGTCCAACATCTTATGGTATCAGAGTGATAGTTAAACTCCAAAAATGGGGTACAACATCTTATGGTATCAGAGCTTAGGTTTTTCCTAGGCTTATAATGCATAGTAGTATGATTTGTTATGCTCTGTGATTATTGTTTACATTGATGATTTGACTTATTGCATTAAGTGATATGCATATCATACATACATGTAGGAATTAAGATTAAAATGAAATGTAAGCTAATCGTTTGTATTTACATTGAAAGAGTAAGATTCCACCTTGTAGAAGGACACAAGAAGTTTTGCAAGGATCTATTGCACCTGACTCTCCCCTAAGGGAGGAGAGCACGGGTGAGTCTAGAGCCTTACGAAATGATGAGACTTCTATAGGGCAAGGTAGTGAGCCTGTTCGATCGCAAACACAAGAGTCACCTCTTTTGCAAGAGTAAGTGCCTAGTCCATTGGATCCAAGGAGGTTCTAGGCATTTGCTCAAGCATTTGTCCAGGTTGTAGTCCAGATGCTGTAGAATTCTGCTCTAACCCTAGTTAAGAAGGGAAAGCAATTTGATAAGCTCAAGAAGTATGGGGCAGTAGATTTCTATGGGACAACAGATCCAAAAGAAGCCGAGATTTGGTTGAGAAAGACTGAAAGGATAATGGATTGTGAGGATGATGAGAAGGATAAGTATGCTATTAGTTTGCTACAGGGAGATGCCCTACATTGGTGGGAAAGTGTCCCAGGGAGTCAGTTAAAATTGCTAGTGCTCGCATGGAAAGATTTCATAGCAGTGTATAGTAATGCTGCCGCCTGCGTCCAAATTCAAAAGAAATCACTTATGTTAATACAAATTAATGTAGTAACAGTAATACAAATTAATGTAGTAGCGGTAAGTAGATATCATTCCCACTAGGAATCTTAATGGCAATGAAATTACAAATTCAAATGGAACAAAGTAACGAAATTGGGGGGGGGGGGTTAATTCAGGTAA
>JANSVA010000218.1:30058112-30071981 GCA_025504915.1 Erythroxylum reticulatum
TCAAGAATGTTCAAATACAAATTACAAATCCTAAACCTAGGAGTTCATAAATCGTAGCTAAACATGGATTAAGCTACTCCCCTTTTAAGCCCGTTGAACTCAAGCCATTACTACATCTTCAAAAGGATCGAGGTGCCTAGTCAAGCATAGGTCGAATGGACTTCACAACCAAGAACCCACTGGAGATACCTAGGGTGTAATCAGTGGTGGAAAAGTGGATGAAAGAAAATGGTCTAGAAGAGAGAACGAAGGTGTGCGATGATAGAGATGCAAGAGAGAAGATAAAGAGTGTGAGTGTGAAGTGTCGGCCTCCTTCTCCCGTTGTCACTTAACCTAAAATAGGTATTTTTTCACAAAACAGGTCGATGGATCGGGTTGTACAGTTGTCAGTTTGTTGAAAATGGTTCGAGTCTGCGTAATTTGAAGGTTTTACTGCAGCAAGGAGATGCATCACGGCGACGAACTTTTCTCGAAAGATTTTGCTAACTTAGCTTCAACTTTGGCTCTACTTCTTGAGTCTCCTACAATAAAAAAATGGTGGTTTATAGTATCAATTGTTTTAGAAAATTAATTTAGTACAATTACTAATTATTTGTCACAATTTTATCCTTAAACTACATAAAGTAAAGGCAAGCACTCAAGTGTCAAATTAAGCATAAAATATGAAAATGAGAGCCAAGAAGTGTAATAAAAACCATGAAAATATCACCAATTGATATAAGAAACTTGGGTTCAATCACCTACATAACCACCAGGTGGTTTCTTTCCTTCACTTCTTACCTACTTTTGCTCTATGAATACCTATGACATGTTTTGGTCCATTAGTTGGTTAAGTAAGTGTGGGGGAGAAACCAACCTAGTAGGAAAATAGCTTAGTTTTTTGTTTGATCATGTGCCTTTCAATTCAATAATTTCCCCTTTTAGTTCTGTCTTTTGACTTTCTTTTGCTCCATGTAATTGCTCGATGAATGATTTCCATTCCAGTCTAACCATTGATATGCATTTCAAGGTTTTTTAAGTATCTAGCCGATGTCCTATGTCTGTTTTTTTGTTTGCCATGTTGTTATTTCTTTGTTGAAGATTTTTGTTTTATTGAGTTTCGGGTTATTTTTTGTCACGGCGTGCATTCACGTTGCCGAGGTGAAATAAGTTATCATTGCTAAGATGTACATAACATGTTTCTATGACAAAACACCCTAGTTTCTTCCTATTTTGCTCTCGAGATATTTTTGTTGCAACATCTCACACTTTCATAGCGGCGACGATAAGAATTTGTGCATGCGATTACTATCCTACCCCTATTTTTCTTTAACAATTCATCTTCCTTCTATTATTTTCATCTTTTCACACCACCCTTCCCTTAACCATCTGACTTCCCCCCCTCTTTCGGTTTACAGACCGAATATACAAAAAATCGGTACCATACCTCATCTCCTTTAACACGATTTTCCCTTTTCTTCCTTCTCTCAGCTGCATTTTACTTCCTCCTTTCGATAAGTCTCATCTCATCTCTTCTTTTCCATTTCCATTTCCCTTTATTTCACTCTTCTATGGTTTTGCCGCAGTACTACGTGTGATTTTGTTGTGGCATGTTGGAGAGATTTTATGTGGCACACAAGCATTTTATTTTGCTGTAGCACAAATGACTGATTTCACTGCAAAAAAGGACTAGATTCGTCATGGCAGAAATGACTGGTTTCCCCACAGAGAAGGACTCGTTTCACCGTAGCACAAATGACTAATTTCTCTATTTGTCACGGCGTAAGAATAGTTGCCGCAGTGAGCCATATTCATTTTCTTGTTTGACCTCTCTTGTTTCTTTTATGTTCTCTTTGAAGGAAAATGCCTCGAACCAAAAATCCTGCACTTCCCATTGAGTCAAACTCCCCTACTGATCACTTTACATTTGAGGAACTCTATGTGAAAATCAATGATCGACCTATCCTTAAAGATTCCTCTCAATCCCCAAAACAACCCCTTTGTCTAGCAACTCTATACCTTTCAATTAACTAGTCTAGTTCAGTCGTGTACCCTAGTAAATTACAAGTTCATTCGTCATTTCTACACCTATTCTCGCTTTCACCACCAATTTACCATTCATTTCCAGTGTATTATAGAACCCCATGCCTCTACTATAACCGTCATCCGCCACCATTATGATCTTCCCCCTATCGCCACTGCCACTATGATCAGTTAATTCATGACTATCCTATGGCCGATGTTGCTTGCACCCTCTGTCAAAAGGGAACTGATTAGCATTGACCATGCAATGCTTGTTCGTGGCTGCACTTAGCTTGCAACAACATTATCTCCACCATCCAACTTGCTTACATCACCAAATGCCAAGCCCTTTATATCTACCTCCTGATGATCGAGCGTTCAATTAACATAGCTGATGCTATCATCTCTCCCCTCCATAACTCCATCCAAGTAGCATGATTCACCACTTCCATAGTCTTCCCTCATCTCATGTCTGACATTTTTCACACCCACAACATCCCTAAGTACAATAATGATAGCTATTTTGACCCAATCCCCTCCTTCAGGTACGACAGCCTTAAGCAACTTGCCCTTCACCCACCGCCACCTCCTTCCCCACCTATTTCTAATCTTGGTGCAGCACCATACCAGCCAGCCTAGGAAGTTCTAACGCCTGTCACCTTAGAAACCCTTTCGAGCAAGATCGATAGACTTTTTGCTGAGCTCTATGAACTCCAAGTTCTCTATGATTGAGACGGATGTTATTGACGTCATATGAATGCCTTACTAGCCGAGGAGTTACACTTTCAGTTGCCCTATGATGAGGATGAATCGATGCTTGATGCTGGTACATTTAGGGCGGGCACATCTGGCGCCAGTCCATCTCAGTCCAATCTTGACTCTCCTGCAAACTAGTCTTCAGTCTTTTTATTTTCTGTGTTACTGTTTTATTTTTTAGTCTTTATGTTTTTTGTTTTGCATCACTTGATAATTAGTTACTTTTTTTGATGTATTTTCCTTGGCTTGTACTGACCATTGTGGATAATGTCACTTATTTCAATAATTATTCCTAGTCTTTTTATTTTTTTAAATTGCCCTTTGCGCTTCCTTCCTTTGTGCTTTATCTTTACTTGTTTAACATTGAGGATAATCTTATGTTCAAGTGTGGGGGAAGAATGTCTATCTTCTTGACTTCAACAAAACAGGTTCTTCATACATCAATTTTTGTCAATTGTGTGTTTACAGTTGTTAACTTGGTTTGAGGTGAATTTGCACTTATATATCATTTTGTGCCATTTTTTCCACATTTCTGCCACCTTTCACCGCAAACATCATTGTGACACCTTTTCATCTTTTCTTAGCCAAATTGTTTTTATCACCTCAGTTCAACAATTCTTCTAAATTAGATTCTTAATATTCCTGTGCCGATTTTTTTGAAAATTTTAAAGTGTTACATGCGCTTTTGAAAAATCCTTGATTGAACCCTAGTTTTCTATTTCAATTGGTGACAATTTCAAGGTTTTTATTACACTTCTTGCCACTTAACTTCAAATTTTATGCTTAATTTAATTACTGAGTCCTAGTCTTGAATTAATGTAGTTCGAGGGTGAAATTGTTACAAATAATTAATAATTATGATAGGTGATTTTCTTGGGACAATTGATACTACAAACTTCTATTTGTCATTTTAAGAGATTCAAAAAGTAGAGCTAAGGTGTGAAGCACAAAAGCACAAGTCAACAAGTTAACAAAGTCAAACGAACAAGTTTGTCATGGCGGCATCAACATTTCGTCACGGCGAAACCTGCATATAAGAAACCTTTTGGGAAAAGTTTGTCGTGACAAGATGATGCGAAACCTTCGAACGAGTAATGAGCTAAACTATTTTTGGCAAAATAACCTACTGTTGCACCTAATCCATCGACCCATTTTTTGATGAAAAAGACCTATTTGAGGCTGACAAGAAGGATCAGACGGGAGTGGACACTTGGGAGAGAGAAATACTTCATTCATCGACACTTCCATCATCTTACTCCATCTTCAACCACACCATCGCCTTCTCTCCATACCATTTTCTTCCAGTTTCCATAGTTAGTTGCTACTATGGAATCTTTTGGTTGCTTCTTGGTTGTGAAGTTTCTTGGAGCTATTAGTGGCTAGGCATCTCTTTTCCTCTTAAAGATGTAGCAAAGGCTTGAGTTCAATGGGCTTAAAAGGTGAGTAGCTTAATCTATGTTTAGCTATAACTTATGAACTCCTAGGTTTAGGATTTGTGATTTGTATTTGAACATTCTTGATTAGAGTTTAATCAAGTATTGGATATTTAATGTGTGGTTTTGATTTCTTGATGTAGAACTTGGAGCTTTAATATATAAAGTTTCATATATGTCAATTTATGATGTTTTTGAATCTCTTTTATCTTGTATAGTTTTGTTTGATAATAAGTTGATTTGAGTCCTAAAATGACTTGTTGCATTGACTTACCCACCACACACATACTAAGGGCATTTAACAAGGTATTAGGAAAAGGAGTTCATTGATTAAGACCTTGTACTTAAATAATTCTTTAAGGTTTACCATTTGAAACTCAGTGATTTTCACTCCCATCAAAAATTGATTTTGAACTATAATAGCCAAGCTCTTTTTCAAGAGGATACTACCACCATTTGATCATTGTTTTTATCTTCCCATTTTTGTACTCCCAAAAATCCAAAAAATACTTTTTGACACATTTTCTTTATAGTTCCTTTTTAATTTAGTTAGGATTTCAAAGACCAAAACCCCCTTCCTTGTTAATTTAGCTTGCATTTCATAACATATAGGTTAGATTAGATCCATTTGTTTACTTTCCAATTAAGTGAAACGATCCAAGTTTGTATCCCATATTGCAATCCTTGGAATTAAATTTTTTTATTTGACCTCCAAGGGTAAGAACAAAAAGGTCCGGATCAAAATGGCACTGTTATCGGGGAACCAAGCAATTGGTTCTTTAGGTTAGCTATTGTCATTTTTAATGCTATGTGAGGTTAGTAACCTTGGTTTAGATTACATTTTGGATAGATTAGTTTTATACTTGTTTATAGTATAGGATTTCATTTTCTTTACTTAGCTTAAAAGTTTTGAAAACACAAACAAAAAGATATTGAACATTTGCACTTTTTATACTTAGCATTTTGCTCCCACATAGTTTTGAACATTTCTTTTATTGCTTTTTAAATTGTTCCCATACATGCCCTAGAAAACTAAAATTCTATATTTCTATCCTAAAATTGAGAGAGGTTTGAGAATGATTAGAAAGGAGAGGAAAGAAAAAGAGAGAAGTAAGGTCGTATAATCTGAGGAAAGAAAAAAAATAGGCTAATCTAAGGAAGGCATTCTTAGAGAAATATTTTCTAGCCTCCAAAACTTCATCGATGAGGAAGGAGATCTATTCAGTACTTCAGGATTATGATGAGTCACTCTATGACTATTGTAATCGTTTCCAAGGCTTGTTATCCAAATGCCCGCATCACTAGATACCTTATAAGCAGCTAGTGCAGTATTTTTATGATGGGCTGAAAAGTCAAGATAAGGGTATGCTGGATGTGGCATCGGGAGGTTCTTTGATTGACCTTACAGCTATAGAAGCATAGGATCTAATCAAGAAGATGGACTTAAATCATCAATAGTATATTTTGAGTAATACTAGAGGTGTACATGAATTGGGAGCTTCAATGGCCCAGTCCAAAAGAATGGAGAGTTTGGTGTCTAAAGTTGACTCTTTGGAGAGTAAACTAACTTCACAGTTGTTCTTCATCACTATAGAACTGAAAAACATAAGTATGCATCGCCTAACATCTTCTATGAGTCTTACTGCACCTAGTTGTGATACTTATGGGTCAGTGGTGAATATATCTAGTGTTTTCCCCAGGCAATATGAAGAGGTGTCAGTAGTGTATTAGGGTCGGACCAATCAAAAATGGGACCCCTACTATAACATTTAATATCAAGGGATGGAAGGCAAACCCTAGGTTCAGTTGGAGGAATGAAGAAGGAAGAGGCCTAAACATATTTCAACAAGGAGGAGGAACTGGTACTTTCACTAACCAGTTCCCCAACCATTAGCAACCTCTGATTGTTCCACTAAAAGAGGACACCAATCAACTTTTGCACAATATGATGGTGCTGATTAAGGAGGAAAGGACTTCGACTAATAACTAGTTTAACAGAATAGCCTCTCTCACTTAACAAGATTCCTTTAAAATCACTGCTAGGTTTAATACTCTAGAAAAGAGAATGGAGCAATGGGAGAAGAAAGTCGAGAATATCAATTCCTATGTCACCCAATTGTCTATCAACATGAGTGAGAATCAAACGAGAAGTAGTGTAGCTATCCCCTCAAATACTGTTATGAACCCCAAAAGCTTTAATGTCATAACTTTCTGCAATGGGAAACAAGTGAGGTTCAGTAATCAAGATGAGGGAGAAGATGAAGAGGAGAATGAGAGTAAAGAATTGTCTTCATCAACTGAGAGAGTTAAGAAGTCTGAAAGTTTAAAGGAAAGAGCATTTTTGGCTGATATGGAGTTAAAACAATCAAGGAGCAAGGACTTGATTTTAAAAGGATGAATAAAGCAAGCAAGGAGCCCAAAAAGCAACCAACAAGGAGGTAAGTATAAAAGACCTTCCTTTTCCGAATTCATATTTGCTTAGCAAAAGGATGAATGATTTTAAACATAAGAAAAATGACATTTACTTATTTAGTAAAGTTTTGCCAACATTCCTTTGCTTGATCTAGTTAAAAGGGTTCCTGTATACGCTAAATATCTTAAGAACTTATGCACAAACAAAGGAAAGTTTAAACCTAATGAAAGAGTGCAAGTCAACTTAAATGTGACCACACTTTTCAAACCCTAAATACCCTTCAAGTGTCAAGACCCTGGATCTTTCACCATTCCGTACAAAATAGGAAAAGTTACCATAGGAAGGGCCTTGTTAGATCTAGGGGCTGCAATTAATGTGATGCCTAAGTTTGTCTATACATTATTAGGAGTTAAGAGTCTTAAGCCTAAATCTATAGTGTTACAATTAGTTGATAGGTCTCTTAAGCATCCGGTAGGGATCATCGAAGACATCTTGGTCTAGGTAAAGGGTTTGGTTTTTCCATCTAATTTTTTTATACTTGACATGTTTTCTGAAGTTGTGCAGGATGCTACCTTGATTCTCGATAGATCCTTCTTAAGGACTGCTAGTACTATGACTAGCATAAAAGAAGGTACAATTACCAAGGAGGTAGGAAATAAAAAAGTGAGTTTTAACATTTATGAAGCTATTAAACAACCCCATGAAGATTATTCGCTTATGGGAGTTAACATCCTTGATATTGTTAATGATGATGCATAATCTGAGTTTGAACTCCAACATGTTTACTCTAACTTTGTACTGAACTCGTTAAATGCTTTGATTGTCACTAATGGCCCCTTGGAAGAAGAGTTTTCCATTAAAGATTTAGGTGAACCAAGAAATGTGGATGTTAACACCAAAGTGGCAAGTGGTCAAGTTGCCTCACAACAGTATAGCTATCTGCCAAACATCCACCATGAGACACAGGATCCCCCATAGTCATCTGGTCATTTCTCCTCCTTCACTTACTACTTACTACTGCTCTGTGATTGAGTATAACATTGTGGATGCATTAGTATGTTTAATAAGTGTGGGAAGAAACCATTTTACTAGGACCTAGGTTTTCAGTTTATGCAGCTTCAATTAAATAATTCATATCCCTTTTATATTCACTATGTTTTTGGCTTGATGCATAATACATCTTTCATGTTTGAGGAATTTGATGTGATTGATTGGTTTGCATTTTGTTCTATGATGCCTAAAAGCTTTATCTATGAATTCTAACTGAACTGAGTATCCACTAGAGTCTTTTAGTAGTCAATTTTCTCATTTCTATCTTTGTTGTTTTCCTTTAGGGGTAACTTTCTCCCCGATCAAGTCCTCTTCATTGTGGCGATCTTAATTCGTTCTCCTTCATGTTGCTCTCGTGAAAATTTTGCTGTGGTGTGGATTTTGTTTCGCCAAGGTGAAAGTTCCTTACTGCTCTAGTTAATTTCACTGCGGCGTGCATTCCTTGTCACTACGATGAACTCCTCAACATTCTTCTTTATTCCTCACGGGTGTATTTCGCTGCGGCATGTATCCCATGTTGCCGTGGTAAAACATCGACATTTCTATTTTCGCAACTAAGGTTGATTTCACCACGGAAAATTTCAACTTTCGCCACAACGAACGTTTAATCTACGCAAAATTGATGTGGCAAAATTACCTTTTCACCCCTATTTTCTATTAACCTTTCGTATTCCCTCTTCCCCTTTCAATCATTTCACATATAAACCCTATATAAACCACCTGAACCCCTTCCATTGGCTCTATCTCTTCTTTGTCATGGTCATCCAAATGTTCTTCACCGATTGTCTTCCATTCCACATTGTTTCTCCTCGACATCTCTTGCATTCGCCAGCTTTTTCTACGTAGTCTTCCTCCCTCTTCATAAGTATTTCTAGTCTTCTCTTTCACCCGATTTCTATCTCACTGCTCCTGTTATGTTTAGGACACTTTCATTGCGGCGATGCATTACCTTTGCTATAGCGAGGCAAATTATTATGTTCGCCGCGATCAGTCGAGCGCCTGTTGTTCGCTGCAGCGACACATCAGTTTTGCCGCAGTGAACTTAGTTATTTAGGTTATGAATTTCAGTCAAATTTGTTCATTCAATTCATTTATTTTTCTGTGTTTGTTTTCTATAGAAAAATGCCTCGCACTAAGAATGTCAACAGTAATCCTCCTAGTGATTCTGATTCCCCTTCTAATAGCTTTACTTTTTCAAAAATCTATGAGAAAGTAGACATTAGGCCTTTTATTAAAGACTGGCCATTTCTGTTAGCTTCTCTTGACCACCCCTTTGTGCAATGACTTGTTGCTTCTGATCTAATAGGCTTACTACAACCCCATTCTTAAGGTAACAAAAAATTCATTCGCCATTTCTACACTTATGCCAGATTTAATAATACCATGGAATTTAACTTTCGTGGTATTAGAGCACCTAATGCATTCACCGCCGCCAATATCCGTCGACATTTCGATCTTCCCAACATTTTTCTTTTTCATTATGATTAGCTTATCCATCATTACCCTTCAGATGATATTATTCGCACTCTCTATCAAGAGGGCATCGAATGGCATAAATTCTGATATTACCAACTCTATCTTAAGCAATTTGATTTCTTACCCACAACTCGTCCTTGGCTTCACTTAGTTTGCAGCAACATCATCCCAACCACCCACCTGGCCTACATCACTAAACAATAAGCCCTCCATACTTACCTCCTAATGATTGGTTGCCCAATCGATATAGCTCATGCTATTGCCTTCGCCCTCTCCGACTCCATTAATACCACCAAATTCACAAATGCCATCATTTTTCCCCATCTTATCTCCATCATTTTCTGAGCACACCATGTCCTGAAGTTGGATACTAATGGCTATTTTGACCCAACTCCACTCTTCAAGTATACCGACCTAAAGCAGCCCACCATTCATCCACCTTGTCTACCCCTACTCAAGTTGTTGGTGTAACCTTTACAGCTGTGGCACCGGTGGAGGAAGATCCCCTAACTTAGGCCACCCCTAGGCTCGTGACCTTACAGACCCTCGTCGGCCGAGTTGATGGCCTCTGTGTAGATCTTGCTACTCTTCGAGACATCCTCCTTCAAGGGAAAGCTAGGCAGGATCGAGATTGGCAGTATCACCGATGGATGGATGCATTGCTCACCAAGCACCTTCACTTATAGATCCCTTCTGATGAAGATGACCCATTGAGCGGTCCTAGCACATTGAGAGCAGGTCCCTTTGGCACTAGAGATGATCATACTATAGAGTAGCTCGAGTTGGTTGTTCTTGTGTTTTCCTTCATTTTATTTTTGTGTTTTTTAGTTTGTCGGATACTCAGTTACATTTTGTCATGTACAAACTTAATGGCTGGTTCTTTATATGATGTGTTATTCTTTATTAACCTTACACTTCCTTTTTATATTGAGGACAATCCGATGTTTAAGTGTGGAGGAGGTTATACCCCTTTTTGTCCATTTAACCACTTGTGCAAGTCAATTGTTTGTAATATGCAAAATTTCAGACTTGGTAATTGAGGTGAATTGCATTTGTTAAGTGTGTCTGGAATTTTTCACCGCGACGAACTATTGATTTTGCCACAGTGATGCTGCGAATTGTGTTTCGTCGCGGCGAACTCTTGACATCACCACAGCGATGCTATCCTTCATGAACGAATTTGTTTTTAATTCCCTCATTTCAATCATTCTTCCAATTCATATTCTTTTCACTCATTTGTCTTGAAGATTTTATAAATTTTAAAATGGTCCTTGTGTTTTTGAAAATACCATCTAAATTTTTAAATGATAGTTGATTTCAGTTAATTTCATTTTTGATGTTTTCAACACGAAGTAAGTGAGAGTACGATGAAGAAGTAGCACGTCATATTTTTAAACCTTGAGATTGCTTAATTGAGATAATAACCTTGTTGGAAGGATACTTGGGCCTGAATCCTTTCATTTTTGTATGTATCTGCTTAATTTCATATCTGTCTAGAACTTATTTTAATTCTCTATCAAAGCTTGATGAACTAAAATTTTATTAACATGATAGAGGCATTTCTTTCAAAACCTTGCTTACCCAAACACAAACCCCAAACACTTAACCATTGCTAGCTCCTTGAGCCATATTCTTGAGTGCTTGCACATGTCTTCATATTGATGTAAATATTTCATCTCCAGTTCCTTACTTTAAGTTGATCTTTGTAGATAGTAGAATTTATACATAAAAAAATATAAAGCTTTCTCACAAGAGAATGGTTGTTGAGAAAATCCAAGAAGTAAATTAAAAATATCAGAAGGCTTTCTAAAAAAATAGTTCAAAAAGCTTTCTAAAAAAAGGGGTCTCTTATGAGAAAAGTTATTAAAAAAAGTGTTAGATTATGTTTGTTGTGTTGACATTGTTTCATAAGGAACATAATTGTGGTGCATGTACTCATTTTTCTTTCTTCTCTTCATTCCATTCATTTAGGCTTCCATACATTACAACCTTGAAAAGCCCTCTTGATTTTCAAAGTTATAGTTCTTGTAGTGAGGAGGTAGAACTGTTACAAGCCTATGGTAGAGAATAGACAAAGCAGATTTTAGAGTGAAATTATCCTAAGACAAGTGAGTAAAGAGTTAAACAGTTTCCCTTGAGAGAAATCTCTTTCGCTCAATCTCTTGGATTAAATTCTTATAGTGCCTATTTTCTTAACGCTCTTTAAGTCTGCTTTGGCTAATTTATGAGAAAGTGGTTTGATGAGAAAGTGGTTTTACCAATTTCCTACTCTAATTTCTAAACATAGTCAGTATTTTCATTTACACTTGTGTATGAATAAATCATATAAGGATTGAGAAATCCTGTGTATGAATAAATCTACCATAATTGAAAGGAGTTAATTGAAAACCTAGAGATAGGTCGACAAAAATCCTCTTGATTAAGGTTAAACATAATAGCTTAATTCAAAATTTGGTAAAACAATCTTAGTACCTTTAACCTGAATAATATCGGTTGATAATTCCTAGATTAGTTGTTAGTAGTGTTAAGTGAATTATTAGCACATGATAGGAATTTCCACAGTTCAATCTTTAATAAAACAATTGCATAATAAAAGATCAATTATTTAAGGGTTTTAGAGGATTCATAACTTAAACAGTAGTTCTTAATATTGATTAATTCTAAATGATTTCTTTATTCTCTGCTCAATATTGTTTCCTATTTATTTTAATTGTTTAAGTTTCTTTTTTATTAAAAATTCCTAAACTAGATAATAGGATAATTGTAATTACTAGTATTCATTGTCTTTGTGGAATTTGACTCATACTTACCTATGCTGGCTACAGCTATGTTGTGCACTTATGGATAAATTAATATTGTCAATATAAAATTAGTCAATCAAGTTTTTGGCTTCATTGTAGGGGGCATTAATATTTGGAAAATTTAAATTCTATTACTCCAATCATTATATTTTGTATTTATTTTATTTTATGTTACTATTGTTGGATCTTGTTATATTATTGGCTTGTTCATTTAATTATCTTTTGAACTTCTCTACTTTGATAATGTGATTGTGGTTTATTTTAACAATTAAGATTTAACATCATCGCTATAATTCACAATGGAAGGATGAAGTAGACAGTACTCTTATGGAAGTTACAATGTGTCTTCCCAATATGTAACACCAACATATGTTAATGAGAGGTTTTCTAATAAGTTTTCAGAAGTTTAATTGATGTATATATTGTTTTGCAACATTTGTGGGAGTAATCATTACAATCATGATTTTTGGGAACCAAATTATATGGGGGAGTAACCAGCTATGTACAATCAACCTCTAGGTACAACATCCAAGAACAGTTACAATTTAGAATGGAGAAACCCTTGCACTTATGGATGGAATTATTTCTCTCCATCTGAATATTTACAGTACTAAACACCCCAAATAAAAGAGCTAATTATGGATAATATGATTGCCAATTTTATTCAAGAATCAATTATGAGGCATTAGGAAATAGAGGCTTGTATACAAAATATGGTGAATCAAGTTAGCCAATGGTGAAAATAATATCTGATGAGATGTAGGGGAGTTTGTCTAGTCTTGCTAAAGCAAATCCTAAAGAATTTAGAATGGCAATCGCCCTTCATATCTAAAAAGAACTTATAGAAGAAGAAGACAAAGAAACCTCCATTCAAGAAGAGGAAGTCAAGAATTATAATGAGGTAATTAAAGACGATGAGCCAGAAACCTTTATCTAAGAAGAAGAAGAAAATAAATGGATAGAGGTGATCGAGGAAGAACTGGAAGAGTAACCAAATAAGGAAATTACTGAAGAGGCATTGTTGGCCACCATAAGTACGGACGGTTACTTCCTCAAAGACAAACATTTCGAGTTAGCTGATGATTTAGGGAGTTTTGTTATCCTTTATTATATTAAATTATGTCATTATGATTATCTTACAACATGTGGCTTACTTATAGGCAACTAAACTACCTTACGGAGAAAAGTGTGGAAACAAATAACTAATTATAGACCCAGGATGAGAGTAAATACGTAGGGTACATCGATCAAACGATGTGACACAAGAGTTACATGTGAGGTAACGTATGAATTATGATAGATTTTATTTTATGTTATTTAACTTACATGTGTCTTATTTATTTTCAATATTGTTTTTCTAATCTTTTCATCCCTTTTTCTTTATATCTAGTAAGGGCATTAGTCTCGTGTTGCATGGATCAAAAATTAGAAAATTTTCTTCCTTAAATTACCATTAAACCGTCTCACTTATTATATGTACTTATATTGTGTACATTGAGGACAATGTACAAATTTAAGTGTAGGGAAGGACTAACAATTTTCATGTCTTAAGCTTATTATAATTACTTTTTAAAAATTTTTAATAAGGGGTTTATATTAACTATACAAAGCTAACTCAACATTACAATGGGTTCACAAATAAAACAAATTACAAGAGCAAGTTGTTGGATCGAAAAAAGAAAGCATGCTATATTCAGAGAAACGGTAGATTTCAAAACTTTTAAGAAATCATTTTGCCAGTGGAAGCAACAAATCCAAATCATCATGCCAATCCATACATGATATGATATAAGGATAATAAAAACATAAAGAAGATGAAGAGTATTACCGACTCCTTTGCTACAGCTTTAAATCCTCGCTATGCTATCCTCTCCTTCTTCTTGTATCCAAATACTTTGCTTTTGAATCTTTTCCTTTAGCAATCTATCTTCTCCTTGTT